>JAPFBL010001928.1:1675000-2200000 GCA_026182355.1 Hermatobates lingyangjiaoensis
AATAGCAACCTAGTAAATTCAGACTAATTGTGCTACCTCCTCTGTTTAAAAACTCGAACATTACATTTGAGCATGTTTGTTACTTGGCTTTGATCAGAGAAGTCAAAAATAACATTTGACTGATTATTCAGACTTTCTCAAAACTAATCCCAACATTGCTAAATTAATCAACTACTTACTTGTCACGTGCAATTCATCTCTCTGACAAACAACTTTCTTGGTATTTTATGTTCTTCATAAAGAAATCCCTTTTGAAATTCCCTCTAACGATCTACTTCGAAATGTAAAATATTATCTTTTAAAATAGGAACTCTACTTTAAATTGGGGTCAGTCAGATAAAAAAAGGCATGTATCAAATATTTTATATTATTATTTAGTTAATACTACAAGTCTTAACAGTTTAAAGAAAACATAACGTGGGGGGAAAGTTAGTCTCAGATCAAAGAAATATTCAATTACAAATCTTTTTAATTTTTTTTTATAACAAAATTGTCTTATTTTAGAAAATACTTTTTAGCGTTGTTATTTTATGAGTTATAAGTGAGTCGTTTGCCCTCGTGTGCTTTTTGGAGTGGTTGACTGGTTCCGGATGTCTTCTATCTTTTAGTAACAACTTGTATTTGTCATCCAGTTAATATTACAATAAAGTTGTTTATTTTTATTTTAGCTGCTGACGTCATAAGGTAGCATAAACAACACCTTATTCTCCATGAACAGTTTATCGAAAATTAATTCAATGTTAATTATATGAATGATTGTGAATTGTTTTGATGACCACAGAGATTGTTTCTTACGCAACTAGAAAGTAACAGTTCAGTATACTAGTAATAACAGTTATTGTGTGGCAGATATTTGATCAGGTAAACAAGCACATCCAAACCAAATCGTTTTTGCTGAAATTTTAAAACACCCGGGTATAGCTCATGTATTTGGCTTAATGTTTGTCTTTAGAAATACACCAGGAGTTTTAAATGGTTCCATAGTTTGAAAAGATTTGTCTTATATTGATAAAGCTGAAGATTTGTCCTAGTTGTTTAAGGAAACTAGGCTTAGCAGGCTAAGAAACATTAGTCTCCGGTGGTGGCGTTGTACATGCCGAACATTAGGCTAATCTGATCCTTAATCCTGGACTAATTCTACTCAGTATATCATATGGACTCAAGACATTATCGTTGATTCTGCTCAGTTGTTACCTTTTTATTAACAACACTATCATTAGTTGTACAATCCGTAATTGTGTGGTATTTACTCATTCTGAGGTAAAATGGATAAACAAACAAAAGTCTCCACACAAATGAAGTTTTATTCAACAGCAACAACGCGTTTCGAACACTTTGTGTTCATTATCAGGAAGACATTATAATACAAATTATATCTAATCAGTTAGAAAATTGGAGTGAAATAATAAAATTCAATTAAGAGAATTCAAGAATATCCTTCAGCACCACATCCTTGGTGTCTTCCTGATGATGCACACAAAGTGTTCGAAACGCGTTGTTACTGTTGAATAAAACTTTATTTGTGTGGAGACTTTTGTTTGTTTATCCATTTTACCTCAGAATAAGAACACTATTCTTTTTATCCAACTTTAGGGCATTTAACTTCATGGCACCTCCCTGCCACTTGATCCCGTGTTTTTCAGCAATGACTCACCATCCTCTTGATCATCTTATCATGGTCGATCCTTGACTGTGTCATGGTCTTAGATGTACATATGCATTTCGTTTACCACCTTCTAGAGGACACCAACTATTGAAAACAGGTTTTTTTCTCGATAAAAACCGCAGTTTGGCTTTATAATTGCAAGTTCTTGGAATCCGGTAGTGTCATTCTCGATCTACACCATTCATGCTGATAGCTATCAGAAAAATGTTAAGATATAATCGATTAAAGAAAGTTATCACTTGTTCTAGAAGAATACTTCAAACCGTTTAAGCGTTATTAGCCAATACTATGATTTATACTATTAAGCGAGTCTGATTAATGACTTGCTTAAACAGAGGTATCCGAGAGGGAAGCCTAATACATCAACATCACTTTTACAAACATTTCACGGCCTTATTTTAAACAAAAAAAATACCAATGTTACTAGTCAGAAAATACATCTTTTATATATGATTCTTAGTAAAGAAACATCGGATTATGATGAAGGCGGTCATGACAGGTTTTGATGTACTCTCTCTTAATATTTATTTTAATATTAATAAATATTGATTTTAAATTTCAAAAAGAATTAACATTTCTAACGTAATGCAATCAGTTATTGTATAGTATTTACTCTTTGTAGGGTAAAAAACTAATGAAATAATCTCCACATATAAAAATTTAATGGTATAAACAAAGCTTTTCGAACACGTAGTATTCTTCCTCAGGAAGTAACCTTTGTACTATTGATAACTCTCTGATAACATTGAATTTTTTAGTTACTGCCTAAGGAAGAACACTATGTGTTCGAAACGCGTTGTTTATACCATTAAAATTTTTATATGTGGAGACCATTTCATTAGCTTTTTACCCTACAAAGAATTAACACTGTTCAGTTTTTAATTATTTAAGGTAATAAAAACAAACTTTCGTATAAATGGTTGTTCCTTGAATATTCTCATTCTTAGGAATCACATATTTATACATTTTCTCCTTGTTTCAAAATTTGTAATTGCAAATAGGTGGGTTGATTTTTGGGTAAAATCTATTTGGGTTGGGGAGTCGATTTACTGGTGGTTTGCTTGGTCAAATCACTCATCACACTACAACTGCTGATATACTGAATAACTACTTTCTAATTGCTGCATTAATAGACCTTGGGGCCATCTATAATCATTTTATCTTTCATTATCATTAAAACGGAACTTATTTTTGATAAACGTATATTTTCACTAAGTATAGTGCTCTATGTGTTCTTTCTGTGTAATGTAAAGTGTTGTATCCAGTTTCTTTTTTGTTTGCATGTATGTATAGCTAAAAGGGAAATCAATTGTTTGATAGAATAGAAAAAAAAATAAATCCACCGTGATCAGTTAATCTTTTTTAGACCAAATTCAAATTCATAAATATGAACGTTTCGGTTTATATGAAAACTATAGCATAGGCAGAAGTGAAAACTATTGAACAAAAAAAAAACAAATTCTCACATTCTATAGTAATATTTCAAAGGTTCATAGTTCTTCTTTTTCTTATTTAAAAAGTTTTATTTCTGCCTATGACAAAGGTTTTTAATTTATATGCTTAGTCAGAGTCACACTGATGCTTGACGATATTTTCAGTTGAAAAAATTTAGTTTCATTTCTATACTTCTCGCTCTGGTTTAGCTGTGATTTTTATTAAGTTTATTTCAAATTCAGCTAAAGATTTCTTACAAGGAGATTAGCTCTTAGGTCAAGACCTGACTGAAATGTTTGTGCTGCTATGCTCAGTTGGTTTTAATAGTATGTGTGAACAGAGTGGGTGGAGAAGTGAATCACTTATCGTTTGCATGAATAATATTATTTAATACTCTCTCTATAGCCTTCAGTAAAGGAGCGCACTGATTATTTCAGTATTATGGATGACATGGCCAAATGTTTCGAAGTAGAAGACGCGTGAGAAATGCTTTCATCTTTCCCCAGTAGCCTTGTACGTACATGACTCTCATTAAAAATAATAACAGGTTCCCCGCTCATCACTGCTCTTTATTCTTCCTTTTTTTTTAAAACGGTTATCTTTATTAACACAAATATTACGACTCGCCTGACCTGTCGTAAATATAAACATGCAATCTCTATATTTTGTTCATATGTACTATATCATATACCATATGATTGATTCATTGTATATTGAATGTAGTATGATAACTTAAAACAACATTACTTATATGTATATTTTAAAGATCTTTCAACCGGAAAAACTGACCTTTGTGAGGTTATCACCTATACAAATATATGTTTAATGTTCAACATAGACGACGAAACATAGGCAAATTAAAAAGACATTCTCCAATCGTCTATGCTTCAGTGCGCTCAGTGTCTCTCTCTTCTGTTTACTGATTACAGTTAAACCCAAAATTAGAGACCATAACGGTGTGATTTTAATTTATCTACGTTTCTCTACGTTTTCTGTGGTTCATATTGAACTGCAGTTGTCCGTATCGGATGGTTTTGTGATCTGTAAATTATATATATATTGTAAACAGGGAAACGATCCAAAAGGACAACAAACGTTTCACGATGAATCACAAACACAGAACTAAGGAACAAACACACTTACTGTCTCTAATTTTCGGTTGAACCGTCATCAGGAGAGTTGAGAAAGGGACACCAAGCGCACTTGTGAAGCGACGGTTGGAGACTATATATATATATATATATATAATCGTAACAGAATGACAATTATGAAATGACAATTGTTTTTCGTAATTCAAAACGAAGGAAACACACAGAAAGACACAGACATAACTCACATCGATATTTCGACCATCGTCGTCATCAGGAGGTGTGAAGAGCGAAGAACAAAGAGTCCCGCAGGAAGACAGGGCGGCGACTATATCTTAAAATATTTATATATATATATTATATATATATATATATATATATATATATATCATGATTTGTTTTCTCGACCCAATATTTATGTCATGGAATTGTTTTGAGGGTTGAGGTCTAATGATTTGAAACTAGTCCTTATGCCGACATTTCGACAGAGTCGAAATAACTGATTTATCAATCAATTCCTCTCTGTTACTGTACATGTAAAATGTAATAAATAACCAAAATAGCAGTAATAGTAGAGCTAATTGTAAAACAAACATCTTGTAGCCCAGAAGATGACATAAATATATGTCAATACATGTATTTGCCGAAACGTCGGCAAAAAGACTAGTTTCAAATCATTAGACCTCAACCCTCAAAAAAATTACATCATATATATACATTGTATATACCATATATCCCATTATGTGTTATGTATTTATCATTGGATAATTTCATTTGTACTGTTATTTTTAATAGATATAAAATCTATGTCTAACAACTAAAAATAACACATATGAGATGAAAACAGTTACTATTAACATTTTGAACCGAGTTTGTTTTCAGTAGGAGATCAGGAAACAAGGTGAAGATTAAGGGATGTTCTAAGGCAATCCGAACAGAATGTGATCATAATTTATTGATAGTTCGAGACTACATATTACGCAACTTGCTTTCTGGTCCTGGAAGACGAGGAGAACTGGCTTCTACGGGTCAAGGCGAGCTCGAAGTGTTGAAGTGAGTTCTGTTTTGTTGTTTCTTCGTCTTCATTTCTCTTAGTCTTTTATGTATTGCCCAGAATTGCAAGAATTTCCCAGAACTTTGAAGAGAACAAAGTGTCCGTAATGTTTATGATATTCGAACTGCTCACTGCCATCAGAAAATGACCAAAAGAGAAATTAAAAAAATAGTGTACAATAGTGTGTACTATTGTACACACACACAAGAGATATACTATTGTGCTATTAACGAACTACTCTTTGGAATACAGTATTCGTAATTTGTTTGCATTGTTCTACGTCATTTGCTAGATATAGTTTTTTATAATCCGTTCGAATCAACATTTTCTCATGATGAACTAGATGTATGAATAAGTAATCTAAAGATTATACAAAACACTTACGTCGATCAGTATGTTGAACACAGTTCGTGATCAGGAGATCAGAAAAGAAAATGAAGCGGAGGAAATGTATTGAGCCGCCACGAGGCGCGCGGTCAAGTCAGAATCCTTCATTCCCACTTCAGAGCTCTTCTGATAGAAACTGTTGTCCGAAAATCAATCCTTTTACGTGCTTTGTTCTCTTTTAACAAAAATTTCTATGAAAAGAAAAACAACTATTAGTTGAGTAATGACTTGTGAAGTGATGTGACAGTTAATTTTGAGTTCATATGTCTTATAAGGGATGCTGAAGAGGAGCAGGGAGCAGGATCATCCCCTATGCACTACCCGCATGCACCCTTATATCTCCCCATTGTCAATTAACTAATTCATTTCATTTATCCACCACTCTACCACCTATTACCGCCATTATTAGAGTCATCTAAACATGCTTACTCATCAAGAGCATCACATGTGCTCTTGATTGGACAGGAGCTGTCCGCATGATTATTTCTTCAATTTCTCTTTTGGTCATTTTCTGATGGTAATAGGCAGTTCGAATATCATAAACATTACGGACACTTTGTTTTCTTGTGAGTTCTGGGCAATTTTTGCGTATATATATCTGAACATAATAAATGATTAAGAGAAAAGAACACGGAGAAACAACAATAGAACACACTTCATTCCTTCGAGATCGCCTTGACCCGGAGGAGCAGAGCTCTCCTTGTCTAGCAAATAGTAGGAAAACAGAAACTCATTACGACAATTTTTTTGCATATCCGAAATTTTCTAATAATTAATTTTGATATATAATAAATATTAAAATTGAACATATTCAAAATGTTTTATATATATATATATCTGTATTGTCGATTAAATTATATATAAGCCAAATGTATTCAAAAATACTAAATATTTATGAAGTAGTTAATCATATTTTAATATAATATACCGTAAATGGTCATCAAGTTTTGTTCCAATCGTGAAACTGGATTTAAAATAGATAATTCGGTACGATTTGATGATAAGAGTACGTAATTACACACTGTTACTCTTGAACAACCATCAGTATGGAAAATGCGATAGAAATATAGCTCAAATACTTTGAGACAGTGTGGGTGACACCCCGAATTCAACCCTGAATAGGGTAGGTTATACTGGTGGTATAAGTTGAGTTTAAGCCTGTTTATTTGATATTAGGGCTCCCTCTTTGACCCGGCTTAGTATTTTTCAATACAATATCACTCTTACTTGGTGTGTTAGTGGAACATGACTATACAAATTTTCTTGAAGTGAAATCATTTTTTTTTTTTTCTAACTCAGAAGCTGAAGTATAACTATGGGTTCATTTTAAAAAAAACTGTAACTTTTTTCACTAAAATTTTCGTTTTGATTTTGCATTATTAAAAGCATTTAGCATTTTTAAAAAACTTCTTGAGCTTACCGTCTAACAACTTTTGAAGGAATTTGTAACACTCCCTGCGGCGTAGGCACCAGTAAGAATATGGTGAGACCGACCATCTCAAATAGCAATTCCTAAATGGTTTTTAATGTTATATATTGCAGCTTTTGACAGGAATTTAAGAAACTGGTATTGTTTCAAATGTGAGATCTGAGCTCAATTTATGCTTTTTATTCTGTGAAGAAGAATAAGAGAGAGCATTGTGTAAAGACTGGGTGAGAGGAATTTAAACTGCCTGTAAACACATTGCGGCTGTTTGGTAAAAGCTTGGGAACAGAAGGTTTACAACTGTGTTTAACCCCTCCCCATCGCTGTACCATTAATTATTAGCTAATTAACAGTGGGCTGGGAGGATGCTAGAGGCTCTCATAAATAAGGCTTCAAGAGGCGCCGAGTCAACGCCCCCATATGGCAAACCTGTCATCTTATATGACTCCCCATGCCTTAAATCAACCACTTGTAGCGTCTGCACCCCCCTCTTCTTACAATTCTTAACAGCATTTGCTTGTCATTTTGTAATAAATGACCTTCGACTATTCTTTCTCATTGCAATTTCAAGATCCATTATGAAATTCACGAACAAATCTTTATGTGGAGTCTGCTAAAACATAGACACATGAACGACTAGATGACACAGAACCCAACATCCGTATATGGACCAATTATATTAATTCATTATTTTTACTGTTCTGGAAGAAAATTTGATTCTTTTTTTAACACAAATTCCTAGCAAGTTATGATAACAAAATGTTTCAAAAAACGTTTTAAAATTTGATGACGAAAAATCTAAATGTTGTTAGGAATCGTGAGACATGCTGAAGAGTGGAAATGTTTTGAAACGTAAGTACTAAAGATTGTCAATTAAAAAGTAAATAATCTTCACAAAATGAAGATCTCTAAGACGACAGTCATGCAACTACAAAGAACATATGACAACTTCAAAGTATGAATAGTTCTTAGTATATTTATTTTAAAAAATATAGTGAAGTACAATTAATTAGTGTCATAACATTTTTTTTTGTAATAATCTGTACTTTTATCATTAAAGAAAAATTTGGAATCATGTAAACAGTTTTAAAAACTGTAAAAAACTTATTCGTACCCATCTAATTAATGTAATAATTTCTTGTAATTTGTACAATAATACATTTTCTGGACTGAAAAACTTTTCTACATATAGGCAGAAGGTTATCTGTATGTCTGTTTGCTATGCATCAGCAACTGACCTTATAAATGCTGGTTAAATTTTACATGAGATTTCTAAATGCTAGGAGTTGACCCTTGCAAGTTTTAGGCATGTCAAAAGGTCAACGTCCGAGTGGAGATATCATTCTTTCTTCTTTACCTGTTAATGTTTATGTACCCAAGCAAAGGCGAATACGACAGCAAACTGTTAATATATTTTTGTTAATCTAACAAACAGATAAACACTTACAGAATAATAATATTTCATTAATACTCATAGAAACATGTATACTAACATAACAGGGACTTAATAAAATCAAAAATGTAATTGGATTTATAACATAAGAGAATGACAGAGTGACATACATGATCAAAAATCATTTATCTTTTTGTCGTCCTCTTATGTTATACATGTAATTTCATTTTTGATTTTTATCAAATCTCTGTTACACCAGTGTACATCTTTCTTCGAGTATTAATGAAATATTATTATCAGCGAACTTATAAAAATTTAAATCATTTAAAAATTATAAACTACCTTACCTCTTTTTTTCTATTTCACTCGATTTCATTCGAAGGAAGAACTTTCTACAGAAAGGACTTAAAGGCAACGTTTCAAAGATTATATTCACGCTTTCAAATACAATCAAAATAACTCCAGTTTTTTCCAAACACTTAATGACGTATTTACACAAACCTGACAGTTTAGAAAACTGGATGGACAGCTAAAACTGACAATATGAGAAGCATTAGAAATAGTTAAATATAAAACAATACACAAGACTAACAGTCATACTAATCACCCGACGAACCACTTTTCAACATAAGGACAAAACGTTTGTTAAATGTTAAAGTAAAAACATGTTAAATTAACATTTAACATGTTAGATGTTAAAATTTAACAATTACAGATAAACAATTTAAAATATATTGCTGATAAATATGGATATGGAATTATTAATCGACAATAATAATAGAACGAATTGCAAAATAAAATATCGGTAGACTGATAAAATAACTGCAATGTTAAAACACTTATCACCTAGTTATCACTCTGTAAAATGAAGTTATTCCTAATATACCATATTTTAAATCATTTAAATTATCAAATAGCCTCTTTAGAACTAACAATAATAATAATAATAATGATATCATTATAATAATTCCATCTAGTGGTCAGATGGCATGGCTTATGCTGTTAACTGAGAAGATTTGTGAACACTGCACCGCGTTCACAAATCGTCAGTAAATCGTCAGTCCTGTAGCTGACTTATCAAATCTTTATTACCTACCAACGGCATTGCCCGTATATGTAGCACGTTGGATTTAATGAGTTTTCAAGCGAAGGCTTTCCTCTGCATGTCCTAAGCTAAGAGGAAAGATTTCTTCTGAATCTAAACTAAGAGGCCTTAGAAGCTCTTGTTTAGATAGTAGTTCTTTCTCTTCATAGTAAAGTTTTTTAATATTTTGGCCAGGATATGCAGTTTTTTTTTGTAAACTTTGGTGGACAGACGATGAATACATCGTTCTACTAACATCTGCCTTAAGTCAAGATATACATTACTTATAAAGTGGTACCTCGATTTTAATTCATTCCCGGACAATATATACTCGTTGTATTTTCATTCATAGATTCGGACAATATATAGAAATGGTCGTATATCGAGACTAATTTTCACGTAAGAATACATTATAATTCGATTAATGTGTTCTAAAGCCCAGAAACCTACCTCAAAGTCTTAATGAAGACTGGAATGACTGGTTATAAATAACAAAATCACATACATATAAATAGAAATAAATTAAATTAGACAGATTTATAAAAAATAAATTATAAACAAACAAGATATAAAGCATAAAAATCTTACCTCCTTACCTTGGAGCCTGGCATATAAAAGTCGGAGGAAACCGACGTTATGGATGTATAGGGGGATACGTTGGGACGTGGAACATTCCGTAACTTACACTCGAATATACACTACGTGAATTGGCTTTTACTTTAAATTTTATCTTCAATTAATGTAAAATGAAACCTAGCTTACTTAGTTTGAACAGAAAGAGATTTTGTGTTTTTTATTTTTTTACTTATTATTCAAATTTTCAACGTGGCTTTCTCCACTTTCACCCACTACAATTTTTACTTTACTATAAGTAAAGTATAGTGATCGCGAAAAAAATTGATATTTATAAAGGAAAAATTTAAATAGTTTATTGACCTATACGAGATGTAAGAGGAATAATATTTTTACATGTAAAAAAATCACTGGCAATAAACATAAATAAATTACCATTGTCTTCCATGGCATGATGGATTTGTCTCATAAAATGCTCGTTTATTTTTGCTTTTTAAAAATGTTATTACTGCTGTAGTTATATTAATGATCAATTATCTATATATTGCACTCTTAAGCAAAACTTAATATCAGTTATAATTACATTATCATTGTGAATCGTAGTACCTTTCCATGATATTGAAATGTGACGAATGGACTCCTTCCTCAAGAAAGAGGACTTATGTTTGTTGAGAAATATCCAGTTTTTTTTACTATTCTAGTCTAATAATTCATATTAATTATTTTAAAAAATTAGAAGCTCCCAACTATAAAAGATTTAAATTATATTGAATAGCTGGCTTTCACTTCGATTTGAGTATTTAAACTGGCTAATTACTAATATATTTTTTCTTAACATACATTCATTGCAACGTACAGCAGACAGGAATGAGATAACACTCGCTCAGAAAAAAATGTATATATGATGTTTGACAAAGGGAAAGGAAAATGATTTTATTAAATACTAAGGAGCCATAAAATTTCCAGTATAATAATTCTGTAAAAGACCAATAATGTAAAACATAATTCAAAATTGAAATCTTTCGTTTGATGATAAATAAATGTAATTATCGTACATCCCTAATTATAAATTATCTTAAAACGACATTTTTTCTTCGATGTTGATGATGTTTTTCAGAGAAAATAAGAGTATTTCTTGTTTTAAATTTGAATTTTTGACTTAAATATTTAATGTAGAAGGAGGTGAAGTAAACGATGAAAGAAATCCACTGGTTACTTGAACAAAAGCCATGTTCTCTTGCAGGAGATTATTTCGTATCAAGAAATTTTCACTTTTGCTTTTCAAAAATGTTATTACTGCTGTAGTTATACTAATGAGATTATTTTCATCAGTGGTGTGATTTACAAAAATAAGCTTATATATTGATAAGTCGATCAATCACTATCTGTACTACCTCAGAAATGGAAGACTAATAAACATTTCCCATTTAGATGTTTACATTATGCTCAGATGAGACATTATATATTATATACACAAGAACATTGATATTAAGTTTACTTATAGTCATGTTGAGTGTAGGCCACTCCAGATTTCGTTTATTAATTCCGAGATGAACCATTTTGGATAAGTTGAAGTGTTATTTGTTTTAATTAACTACGCAATGGTCTATAATGAGTGAAATACGTAATATAGAAATAATTAGTGCATTAATTTATACTCGAGAATGAAAATATAGTGGCTAAACTAAATTCCGGTAAATTTGATAATAATGAAGCATAATCGCCCTTCGAGAAATTGTATTTAATATTATGAAATTCAAGAGGTCTTAAGGATGTACAGGATGTACATATGTAGTAAGAGAAGGTTGGTGTTATTTGTTATTTTATTTGATAATATAATATCAAAATTCAATATTTCTAGTAACATATTTATGTTTACACTTTTGTGACTATTTATAATAAATTAAAAGGAAACCTCTTAATACAGAGTTTATCAAATTAAATAATGCCGATAAAACAAAGTTACTTTTAGTTGTTATAATAATATGAAATTCAATACCTGTAGTAACTTCTTTATATTTGACATTATTATCATCACTTGTAATAAAAAAAAAAAGAAATCTTATAATATGGAGTTTATATGTTCAATAAAGGTAGTAAAACAAAGTTATTTTATCAAAGTTAAAACGGATTACGAGTAGAAATGATTTTTAAAACGTTGAATGGAATTCAATTCAGGTTCATAGGTCTCCAGTTAGTGTATAAATAATTATTGTCCAGCCAGAACATGGTTAGTCCCTTCATTTCCCGCCAACGTTACACATAATGCGCATGTCTTTTCTATCGTATGATCATTTCAACCAATCATAGCTCTCATTTTTTTCCAAGTCCTTTTCAGATTTGTCATAATAGCGTCACTTTTATTTGTAATAGTTTTAAACGAATTCAAATGTGTTCTGATTGAAAAATTTATTTCAATATATCTGTTTTCAATTAGTTTTTACGTTGATTGAACGACAATGCAAGAATACAGAAGATATTCATCATAGTTACGGTCAGTGGAAACATGATATTAATTCTCTTTTCTATATTACGAGTTGGATTGAAGAATTCTTCAGGCTTTTCACTTTTATGTATAGTAATATATTATTAGTAATAGTATATTTTGATCACCATTACACCTCACCAGGAAAATAGAATATTTAATATGATTACCACCATATATACCATACAAAAAATCACATTGTATTCATTTTCAAGGCTCAGGGAACTTATCAACTGAGTCAAAATAGTTTCTTCTATAAAAATATTGAAAAAGCTTCTTTTAATATCATTGTAAACAATTCTTTCGTGTATTAGTTGTACCAATTTTCCAATTACAATTAGTAATTTTATCTAACATAACATTGTTCAAGATTATTAGTAATCTTGAACAATGTTATCCTCTTATGCTGTATTGTTACATTAAAATTTATTATTTTCTAAAATATTATTTTTAGATAAATACTTTGCCTAATCTATACTTTATTAAAAAATCCTTCTAACAGTGGTTCAATTGTTCTACTATATTGTTTTACTATATGTGTACTATTATACTATTTTTATTGTACTATTGTAGATTCTCCTATTTTATTTGTTCATAGTATTATTTGTGTTATATACCATGCTCTTAGTGTGAATGGATTTTAGTTAGTGAATATCAATAAACATATAACACAACAAATACCTCATAGAATAATTGGTGAATATCAATTGCTTAATTAGATGTATTAACATTATATTTTATGTACCAACTACAACTTAATTTAAATTAATCCAAGTTTCATTTTAAATAAAGGGGTCAGATTAGTCCAGAGTCAACAAGTTTGCCTAGGGACTGTTAGATCCGAAGTTTAATGCCCACTCTGGTCCACGATTTATTTACGTGGAATGTGAAAAAAAAATCTGATACATCGTCCTTGGGAGTGGGCGTTAAGTAGTTGGCCCCGAGCCTGTACGATGTCAAGTATATGTACGTTTAGGTCCCAACTCTAAATAATACACTTCTGTTAAGACTCCCAATGTAGAATCATTGTGTAGTATCTCAAAGGGCCAAAGTTCGACCTATGTCTGTTCTCTTGTGAGACTACCACTGCAACATAACGTAATTAAAAATAATCCTAGTTTAATTTAAAATATTCCAAGTCTAAATTAAAATAATTCAATTCACTGTTGTTCAAATTAATTTATATTATATATTATATTATATTTATATTATAATTTATATATTTATATTTATAGTTTGTCAACTTGAAAATACATATACACTATGTTGAAGTTTAAATAAAACATTGGTTATTTTAAATTAACCCGAAAAACTAGTATATTAAGGCAAAAATATATTCCTGGTGGTTAATATTACTCCAATCATATATACATTAAGTTTATTGTGAATTGTAGGAAATGTTTCCACATAAAGTTGACTTGTAAACGACAATAAAACTTGTTACTTTACTATAGTATAGTGATCGTGAAAACATTCCATCTCGAGATTTTGACCGATTTACATGTTTTAAGATCCCAAAGTTATTTATGACGGTTTTCCAATGATGTCTGTGCGTGTGCGTGCGTATCTAAAATTTGTGTAGACGATACAGTCCATAATCATTCATAGATGAGGTTAATATTTTCCATAAAAATGGTCTTCAAAGTGTACATAGTGTTTATTATATTTGATTGCCGAATATAAATAGAAATGCATTAAACCATTTGATTTTTTTCAATTAATGTCTTTACTTAGGTAATGAAATTTTTCCTCATTTGAATTTTTAAATAGTGATAATAATCAATCAAAATAAGATTTAGAAAATAAAATGCAATGATTTGGAACACCACTACATTGGATAAACAGATAGGACTTTAAGACAGTGGTATAAAGTATAGATTCATGATTTAATCAGAAAAAGATAAGGGATTTCAAAATTTTTAAAACAACAAGAAATTTTTTTTTTTCAACAAATATAGAAATTTTGACTTATGATTGAATGATTGAATGTGAAAGTTATTGAGAAAACAAAAATCTTTATGTTGTTAACCGGTTGATACTTTTTTTACTTATAGTAAAGTTGAGTGTAGGCCACTCCAGATTTTTTTTCATTGTTTCATTTCCACTCGTTTACTATGAGATGCTTCATCGTAAGCCGTATCACCAGCAAAGCATCGTGTATAGAAATGTTTGTATGTTGGTACTGGGAATATATTGAGAAGTGTAACAATTTTATGATATCAGTTTGATGCACTTAGAGATGTGAGTAATAAGTGAAAGATATGTTTTACTGTAGAATACCAGAAGACATTGTTTGAAGAGGCATTTACCGTAATGAGTCGATTATTGCCAGTCCATTGGGTAAACATTTCTATCATGGTACTGTTCTTATGTAACGAATTAAATCAATGCACATTCCAATCTGATGAAATATTTGTATTTTGTTTTAGAAATCGGAAGGGTACGATCATCTTTATTCCAAGTGGACGGAGTCAAAAAAGAGCCTCTTAGTCTTCCAGAACCAGAAGGGGAAGCAATCACGCTTACTGAAAAAGTGTTTGTACCTATCAAGGACCACCCTGAAGTGAGTACCTCTTATTTATTGAAGAGTTAGTTCTTAAGGCTAAAAAGTGACTGAAATGAATAAATTTGTAGCAGTAGCTTTTAAAAATTATTATTAGAGTAATTAACTCATCATACCTTGTTCGCTTGTACTCTGTCTCGACCGGGGTTTCGAGGTATCCATCTTCAAGAGCCCTTTAATCACATCTAGGATATTGTGAGGTCTTGCCTCTCAGGCAGCCTACTCCAGGTGCTTTTTATCCATTATTTAATATTATATTTGATCACTTAATATCATTATTTGCTACATTCACAATATCTTTTGTCTCCCAATGCCTTTTATCATACTTGATTTGCTCCATATATATTCTGCCCGTTAATGATTCTTCCTTGTTTTGTTTTCATTAAGTCATCTCTGTTTTAATAGTTATTTATTAAGGTCATCTTACATATCAGCTTTTGATTGTGTTTAAATGAATCAAATGCTGTTATATCAATTTAAATATTAAATGCTATACTAATTTACCTAAAACCAGTCTTCATCCGAATAACATAATATAATAAACGCTTCGTGGGTTATTTAAGGTGTTCAATGTGATTCTCAAGCATACACGTATAATTTATGATGTTTATCTATGATATGTTATTCACTAAATGTTTATTAAATTCCTGTAAATCTATCAACTGGTTATAAAATATTATCAATCACTATTATCAATGTAAATACCATTATTAATTAATTTTATGTCGTTTAGAGGTTAGATTGAATGTCAAAAGTTCGTATTTTGAATAAAATAAATGATTCAGGTGTGTCACGTGAGGGGTGGAAGGTTTTTGCACGCTGTAACTCTGATAGTTCTGTAAAATAGTCCCTCTAAGTTATACATTTTTGTCTTTTTGTATTATTTTTTTTCTCTAAATTTAAGGAACTAGTCCTCTTAATCCATTGACTGTGTCACATATGTGAAGAAATTCTGTAACGCTCTCTCACCTTTAGATTCTGAAATTGTCTTTGTTGATTACATATCAGGATGTTTTGAAGTTATTGTGAGAATATCATTTCAAAGATGCTTAGTATTTTGTATCCACACTAGATAGCATATTAAGCGGGATGAAGACCACCCAGAAAGAGTTAAGAGGTGGACCCTCGTGATGTCTACTAACTAGTCACTGTAGTGTCATCAAAGTTGAAATCAAACTTTCCTTAATTGATAACCTGCTAGTGAAGAAACAATAGAAGGCTATTAGAAGATTATATAGGGTTGAGGGGATTTAAGTAAGAAATGGTTTGTTGGTATGCGTGTGGCTGATAGCCTGGGGCGAAAAATAAATGAAGAAAGGGTTTGAATGTGGGCTAGTTCTGGGAAAGTAGTGGGATTAGAGTTGATTATAGGAGGCTCATGTCACGCCGGTGATATAAGAGACCAGTCATGAACTACAGGTCAATTCAAGTAAACTCGTGTAATCTTTGAAGTCCCCGTCCAACTTGACCTCTCTAGCCTATCATGACAAGGTACAAAGACTGTAGGTGTTGTTGATCTGGCTTCACTCAAGAGACTCAATCTTGCATTACATCTACTGATGATAGAGATGTAATGCAATATCTGCTGATGTTAGAGATGTAATTCAACCTCTGCTGATGATAGAGATGTAATACAACATCTGCTGATGTTAGAGATGTAATTCAACCTCTGCTGATGATAGAAATGTAATGCAACATCTGCTGATGATAGAAATGTAATGCAACATCTACTGATGATAGAGATGTAATGCAACATCTGCTGATGATAGAAATGTAATGCACCATCTGCTGATGATAGATATGTAATGCAATATCTGCTGATGATAGAGATGTAATGCAATATCTGCTGATGATAGAGATGTAATGCACCATCTGCTGATGATAGAGATTTAATGCAACATCTGCTGAAGATAGAAATGTAATGCAACATCTGCTGATGATAGAAATGTAATGCACCATCTGCTGATAATAGATATGTAATGCAATATCTGCTGATGATAGAGATGTAATGCTACATCTGCTGATGATAGAGATGTAACGCAACATCTGCTGATGATAGAAATGTAATGCAACATCTACTGATGATAGAGATGTATTGCAACATCTACTGATGATAGAGATTTAATGCAACATCTGCTGATGATAGAAATGTAATGCAGCATCTGCTGATGATGGATATGTAATGCAATATCTGCTGATGATAGAGATGTAATGCAATATCTGCTGATGATAGAAATGTAATGCAACATCTGCTGATGATAGAGATGTAATGAAACATCTGCTGATGATAAAGATGTAATGCAAATCTGCTGATGATTCACGCCAACAATCCTTCAAATTCTAAGCCACAATTGCTTGATCGGGCCAACCTCATGTCATATGTAATCTTTGCTTTAATTCCAGTTGGTACTGGCTGCTACCAGTTCTTCACAAGCGTCTTAGCTTATGCCTCGAGTTGCTGCTGACACTAAAACCTGCAATTTTGTGTGTACTATAACATGATCAGACCTCGAATCTCGTGTAATTTCACATAATTTAGCGTTCAGCTCTTCCAGAAAAACCAACAAAGCAAAAGAACTGATCTTTCTGAAAATGTAACGGTTGGAGGCTCTGCAAGCTTCATGACTCCTGCGATACACCAACCATAAAGTATAATTTCTACTTTAGTAAAAGAACAGTCAAGACATATGAGTGTCCTATGTATTAAAATACAAGCAGACCAGCTGTTGACCTGAATGCCCTTGGACTCCAGCACGACATGCAACGTTAGGGGTTCAAGCGGAACTATTATCAATCAAACTTGGAGTGTACGAGTGGGAAATCACTTGCAACACACTCAGTACATGGAAAATATTTGGCTCCAGTCAATTGAGTGAACTCTGATTTGATCTTGAATGAGAAATTTAATCATATTTTTTTCATCGGAATCGATTAATTTTTTTATGCGATTTCTGACAAAAAATTGAATCAGATGGTTTTAAAAATTGCGCACAAATAAATAAACATTATTCTTAATAAAATCAATGCAATGATTTTTTATACCAAAACTATTACAGTATATTAATTATCATTTAATTTCTTTTCCACACCCTGACCCCTCGGGAAACTGTATCTGTGATCTCTCGGTGATACGACTCACCAGGTCGTTAACTGACCATTAACCAATATTACATTTATATAATAAGTTATAAGTTATATTGTTATAAGCCAATTAAAAACAAATTATGCAGTAAGAAAGTCAATATTTATAGAGGAAATTCACGAAGCAACTTAAATCAGATTCAAGGTCATCGAAGTTGAATTAATCTGAATAAAAAATGAAATGTATTTCATAAAACGTTTAAATCAGAAGTATATGGAAATTTAAGTTTACATATGATTCAAAATTATAATTCTAATCAAATATAAGAATCAAAATCAGTTTCAGATTTCGTATCAATAATTTAGGGATAAATATTTTAGTGGATTACTTCTTTAAAGGTCATGCAAAAAAATAAAGTTGAACCTTTCTAATACATAGGTTTAAGAAATTTATTAATTTATTACTTTTTTCTTTACAACTTGATAACAGGGCATTAAAATCAAAAATTATGACATTAAATTGTAAATTTCTTTTAGCTTTCGTTATTAGTTTTATTACTCTCCAATTGTATATGTTCAAGAAAGAGAATTTAAAGCTTAATGAGGCAATAAAGCTAATAAGAAAATAAATTAAGAGTTTTCTATGTATCCATCACGCTATAAAGATTTTACCAAAGTTATAATTGTTTTGCTTGTTAATATCATGTAAAATGTTTATTACTTCTTCCATCAGTATATTAATAGCTTTATAATGTTCCTTAGGTTTCACATCTATTGAAGATCAATTCAAAGAGTGCAATATAGATAATATTTTCCAATTTAATATATATTAATGAACTAAAGTACAATTTTATGACTTTCTTAATAGAAAAGAAGTAACAGTCGTTTTTTTACATTTAGTAAAAGTAACAGGTTAGTAAAAACCGCATTTCTATCGTTAACTGACTAGTAACGATGTGTCGTTTTGTGTTATTTATCTCTTCTCTCTTCCTTGTCCTGACTAGTAACGGTGTGTGATCTTGCGATATCTTATCCTCTCTCATCCTTGTGGCTTGGTCTTTAGTGGGACGTAGTAGCCAGTAAAGTTCATCCTTTTATGACAATATAAAGTGTATTTGAGAGATATTCGACCTGAATCATGTGCTTTTGGGTTTTTGATGTAATTATGTTTAGTTTGGGTCCTGAATGCAGGTCGCCTTTGAGTTGGCGAAAGGTCGTCTGATGGTTCCGCGTCAGCCAAGGTCAAGATTACTCCTCGCTTCTTCGAAATAAGGTCTAATTTAGGACCTAACCGTTGTGAGATTCATGTTTCAGTCGGCTTGAGTGATTGCAGGGTGCAAGGTGTGGAATAGTCCCTTGCTTAGCTATTCTATTCACCTACTCATCCCCCACACCTTTATGGTTGGCAATCCACTATCAGATAATACTTATTGTTTCACTGATTTCCATCAGTTGTTTTATTCCAACTATCTTTGTATTAATATATAATTTTAGCATAATGGAAAAACACAAAAAAGTTATACTCAAGACTACTAGGGTATTTCGACATCCGCTGTCCTCAGGTGGACAGAGTGCTTATCTTGAGTTGCACTGGCCGATTATGAGTTACTAACAGTAGACTTATTAGTTAAAAGTGTTTACATTCCATTCGCACTATCTGTTTTTGGGTTTTGACTTTGAAGAAGACCGCTGGTTGTGGTTGAAAGATCTTAGTCTGTCTTTTTTCCCCAGTTAATATTACGGTTTGATCACTATATATATATATATATATGTGTGTGTGTGTGTGTGTGTGTGTATGTATGTATGTATGTATGTATGTATGTGTGTGTGTGTGTGTGAGAGAGATTGAATTTACGGCCTGTTATTTTTTTAATTAAATTCACCAGGAATAGGTACATCAACTCAGCATACGTTTTGTTTTCAATGCTTATATTTCTTCTGACGTTTCGGTCGTCTTCGACCATCTTCAGGGTGTAAAACGTATATATAAGATCTTAAAAACTATTGAACATTTTTTAAACACTTAAATATAACACTAAAACTTCATAATGAACTACTAAATAGAATGTAAACAATTTACATTTGGTTTTGACGATGACAGATTTTGAAATATTGAAAAAGAGTTATCTCCAACTGTGAGTACATCGTGTAATCCATAGTGAGAAATTAAGAAAGGTTATAAGATCTTTCAACCAAGGCACAGGTGGTTGTCAAAGTTAAGCAATAATTTCTTAGGAGAACCGGTTACTCAGTTTCTGAATTCTTATTGTCCTATAGACATCTATTAGTGGGATCTATTTTCATATATATTTAGGTATCTGTGACCAATGATCTAAACTCAACTTCCTTTATTCATGCTGTTAGTTCTGCCTTGTGTGCTTCTATTTTTGTCTCTCTTTTATCATAATTAGACCATAAATACACATAGTTGTACAGTGTATCTAGTTGATTATGTTGTTTATCAGTTCGGTTGGCTGACTAGTCAAAATGAAATTGAAAGCTACACTCTGGTATACATGTCATGATGCTGCCTCTAAACAGCCTCTTCAATTAATATGACCTCAGCAGGCAAGAGCACTGTCGACTTCATTATCAACCAACAAAACTCGACCAACTCATAAAACCCTCGCTCCTTACATTTCCCTCTCAACTCCCACACCACAGCTGAAATAATCGTATTTCTCCTCCTTTATTACCCTGGATTGTTAAAAATACTTTTTACTCTGAGAGGATTCTTTAATCTGCTTTATGTTTTTCACAGTCGATTTCTTTTGAGATTTATTTCGACTGTTGTGTAGTAATAAGTCTCTCTAATGTACCCTTACATCTTCTTCGCCTCCTTCCTATTTCCATTCTATACTTTTTTTTTTTCAATATTTCAACCAAAGTCAATATTCGTTTCTTCCTGACTGTAGCACGGTAACCAATTCCCATTTATCTAAAATTTCCAATTCTTTATCATCAAGTCTTCAACCTTTTTCGTGCTTTTTAAACCTGTTATATTTACTTTTATTGAAAGAATACTAAATATATATATATATACATCCAAATATCGGATTTTGTGCGCCCCACAACCTTTGCTTTGTTTCTATAAAGGTTAAAACAAGCAGTCTTTACCTTTCCGTTCGCTTTTTCAAGAAAAGGCAATGGTGGATATTGAAACGTAACTCAATTTGTGGGTATTACAGAGTAAAATCTCAACTGTCTAGTTTGAATGAAAATGTGACTCTGAAGAATGAAACCTGAAGAACTGAGCGAGTCCCGATAAACTCTAGTTTTGTCTCTATTCCACGGTCGATACATTTATCAATATTTATATATACATGTATATACTTTTTCGATGAAAATGCGATCCGAGAGGGACAAATAAAGTTCAATGTAGATTAAGAAACATAAAGAAATCAAAACACACTTACAGTCTCTAATTTTAGGTTTGTTCCGACTTCTAGATAGATAAGAGAGAAACCAAGAGAACTGTTACTCAGACGGTTGGAGACCTGTACCAGCGCTGTACCAGTGCGCTTGGTTTCCCACTCTTGTCTCTCCTAAAGACGGTTCAAACTGAAAATCAGAAACTGAATGTTTTTTTTTAATTTCTCTATGTTTCTTTATGTACATTGAACTTTATATATATTATAATATAAGAGTGAATTGCATCTTCTACCTGATGACAATATAGTCGAAAAATGGAGTGAGTTTTTGTGAATCTCTTGAATGATTTTTTTTATGCGCATTTAGTTTATTTAGATCGTTGAATCATTTTATGTAATTGGATATATATATATATATATATAAGGTTGAAGGGAAAGAGCTCTGAAGGAAGCAAACCTAGAGTATGTAGGCTAGTGTGTTTGTAAGAAACCAAACAAATGTAGCCAGGGAAATATAAAACCTGCCAGTTTTCGCACATTAGCATGACTGCGACTTCACTTTTGAGAATACTTATCATACTTATAATGGTGGAAAAACCAAGAAACTCTAATCAGCATATGCATAACAAACACCAAGTAAACAAGAATAATACTGCCAGTCAGTACCAATATATTTAAAACAAAAAGTTATAGACTCAAAATTACAGAAGTTTGTACAAAAACATCAGCCAAATATAAAGATTGAAATAAAAGAAGCTGTAACTTCATTATTATTGGGATTTTTTCGTATAATTTTAAAACTATCCATTCAACTCATCCATTCAAAAGGAAGACCTTTTCAGTTAATCCTGGAAAGAACTAAGTTCGCATACTTACCTGCATTATGAACAGACATTTCTGTCTTCTTATGCCGTTAATTGACCCCTAAAACAACCACGTAAATGAACATCTGGAAAACAAGACCACTTACATTATAATGGTGAGTGATGAACGATTGAACGATGTTGAGTATTGGAAATATACATCGCACAGATGAAATAACTAGAATGTTGTTTAGAAAGATTGAAAAGCTAATTAAGAAACAAGTTTCAGAAAAGTACGGGTATCTAAATAAGCTACTATATATACACAAATTAAATGCTATGGATTTCAAGATTATTTTGCCCAAAAATAGAAATGAAAAGATGTTAAAGTTAAAAATTGCCGTTTGAGTTGGTGGACATATGTTGTTCAGTGGGTCACGCGTAGGCCACCGGAGGCCTACTTACTGCCCAGTGGACAACAAAGCCACTTTGGACACGGTCATGCCTCAATGGACCATGTGTGCCCGACAAGAATCACCGTCACCTTCCTCTTCCGGTCTTCAGGTCAACCTTACTTCAAGACCTCTCTCCAAGTACTCTTTACAAGCAAACAGAGTAACCAGGTGACCTAGATTGATAAATACGGCATTGCAATATTCAATATCTGACACTACTTTAAAAAAAAAAATGATCTAACAGGTAGATTGTTTTTTTTCAATGTTTTGTTCAATAGTTAAAGGAACACAGCATTCAGTTTTAACGAATTCGTTCCTGAAGAATTCCTACAATATAGTAATGTAGTAATTACTCAACATTGGGAGAAACCACCAGGAATCTTATTTTCTGTACCCCTTCATGTTCAGTCTAGGCACACTCTCCTGAACATCATTTATATCGGCCTGATCTTGTTTTATCTAGAAAGAACACATGAGCGCAATGATTTTTTTTTTACTTTAAATGTGTTCTCAATTAGATAAAACCATCGAAAAGTTTAAATCAGCTATTGCGGGAAAAGTCCAATATAATGTAAGAATCTAAAACTAGTTTGTTGAAGTTAACAGAGGAGACGTGAAAGTTCTCCCCTCAGTTTCACTGACATTCTAGAAAATATAATCAATGAATGAGAACTGATCGAAAGGATGCACGTAGCCTGTGACGGGGTTGCCGTATTCCTGGGTATCCGAATGAATAAGTACAGACGATTCTGTATCAATATTTAAATGCTCAAATACTGTGGTCACGATGTATGTCTTATTATCTAGTGGATGCTATGCGAGGTTGATCCAAAGCAATCTACAACACCGTTACCAATGATGAAGCATAAATATATTGTTATGAACCGTACTAAATATAAGTCTAGTGTTCCCTTATCGAGGTGGACTTCTGGACAACTAGACTTCACAAAACAAAAGTACACAGAACAGAGTACAATACAAGACACATGCTAAGATCTGTGTGTAGAACAGAGTGTTCGTCATCAGGTGAAATTTCATAGAAGGGATGAAGTACGATATGTGCAGCATGTAATATATATACAATAACAAAATTTTACAATAAACACGTGAAATAACAATCAACGTCCAAACCTAAATATGAAATGACAAATTTTTCTAATTTCTTATCGTGGGTTGGACATTGATTTATATATACCTAATGTTTCTTCTTATCTCGACCACTTTTATTAAACTCTTATTTCTTTTTAATCGGGGTTTGGTCTAGCTTCAATAATACAAACCTTTAAGCCGACGTTTCGTCTATATTTGTAGACATCTTCAGGACTACATCAACACAGAATTCAATTACAATAACATTAAAAGTAATTATTTACATTATTTAATTAATATACTTAATTACCTTGTTATTTTTCTATTGTGAAAAAGCAACTACATAACGGTTTGTATTCAAATCAGCTAGTGTGCTGCCCTAGTGACAGTTTTTCGAACCTTCTCAGACTCGATAACTCAAAACAATTCTAAAAACTCATTAAAACTATATCAAAAAAAAAAGCCAGGAAACTACAACCATATTTATTAATTACTAAGTAATATATTTTACTTAAGTTTTCTGAATCCGTTTTTTTATTGCACGCATTTTTGGTTTTTCGAATGTGAATCATTTCTTTAATAAGCCTCTTATTTTTATTATTTTCATAGTCTATAATCTTAGTATCATCTAGGTTAAAGTTATGACTACTGTTGATTGAATGACGGGCTAAAGCACAACATGTTTTCTTTGATTTAATGTCGTATTTATGTTGAGCTAACCTATCTTTTAAGTACTGTTTTGTTTGCCCAATGTAAACTGCATCGCAATTTTCGCACGGAGTTGAATATATTATATTACTACATAGGAATTTATTAATGGTATTTATGTATATTTATAGATTAGCAGCAGATTTTCTTGCATGCAAATATTGTTAAAATGAACTTCAGCATTATGGTCTGAATCCTTCTGCACATTAATATGGTTGAATAATGAACTTAGTGAATTTAATTTAATATTATTTTTGTTCTCCTTTACTATATTTTCTCTTTATTACATTTTCTTACTTGTTACTTATTTATTTTATTTATTATACTATAGATATTTATTTGTACTTATCATTTATTACCATACTAATTACTTATTTCAATATAATTGTACTTACATCACATTTTCATTACTCATTGAAACAAATTCTCAATATTAATATATCCTTTAAAATTGTTTATAGTGTTTATGAATCATTTAAATTAATTCATGTCCTATAATTCTGATATGAAGGCATATGTAATTTTAAAGAAATTATATTTTTGAAAACGATAAAACTATTTGCAATAGACACGTCAAACAAAACTAATCGTATAAGAACAAAAAGTGTGATTTTTCTAAAGTGTGTCTGACGATTTTCGTACTGAGTCATCATCAGGGTCACAGACAGAATGAATGACACCCTGACGATTACTTACTAGACGACAGCCGTAACTTACATTTTAGATTATCATCTTTTGTTTTATAACCTTTCACCTTTATCACCTTTCTTTTTTAAATAATGTAGAGTGGCATTGAAATAAATAATCAGATTGAGTTAATAACAGTGGCGTACATAAATGGTTTAGGGGTTGTGTCCACTGATGTTTCTTTAACAATTAATTATATTATGATTTAAAATTACATTAATTGAACAATATATATGGTATGCTACAAAGAAAGACAATATAGGTATTGGAACGCTTAATTTAATAAAAAAATAAAGAAAAGAAAATTGTCGGTGACGTGATCAGTTAATTAATTCTAGGTAGAGGCTGAGATAGTGGTGCCAAGGTGAGTTACGCGCACCACGTGGAGGTACGTGAAGGCGGAATTATTGATTCATAATCAAAGAATAGAAAACCTTTAACATTATTTTATCAGTCGTTGCTGGATGTCACTATGTGCAGTTGATTGTAAATGTAGGAATGGGTTTTTGATGAAAGGAGAGCACTTCTAAATTTACCGCATAGGCGCTGCAATATTCTCTTGAGATGCTGCCATCGCAATGACATTACCGTGCACTTCTGCGGCCATACAAATCTCACAGGCTATTGCTTGTGATGGATCTTCATGTTACAGAAAATTATAGGGCTTGGAAGTGCACATGGTTTTATTTCAAGAAACGTTGCATTTTTTGGGTGATTGATTCTTATAGTTTTAGTTGAATTCATTGAGAAACTTGCTTGCATCCCCAATGTTTGTACTCAGAAGTTTCCCTTCCACCATGAGGTATCCTCCGAAAGCTCTCTTATACGGACAGCTAACTGTTGCCCGCCATGCTACAAGGCTGCATGGCTGATTGCGGCCGCCAAGCTGTCCCCTTAATGGCACTACCTTGTCAGCTTGCGTGTCTCTTTCCCTCCACTGGACTCTGCCCTTCTGCTTGCCTCTTTATAGAGCTCCATTAACGCCTCTTCTCACCCGAACCGACATTTCCTTTTTCCCCTCCCCTACCTAATATCTTTGTCTCACTACAAACATCTTTCACCTTTTAAAAACCGGACTTGTAAAGCATTTCCTATGTCAATGGGTCGTGACTGTGAAGTCTTGCATGACCATTTGTTCGCTTTGAAGACTCAATTGGTTCTTGAAAAGAAAAGAATCAACTATAACGCTGTAGCTGTGAAGTGAGGCATCCCTTCAAAAGTGAAGTGGTTATCTGAAATCTTTCCGAATTAAAATGTCCATACCACCATAATGATGGACTGAAAAACCAGTCATGCTGAAGAATGTGAGAACAATAAGTACTTTCTTTGCCAGGAAAGTAAAAAATAAGTATTAAAATTATTATAGATCGAATATGTTTTTTCTTGATAGAAATTTATGAAATAAAGGTCTGATGGGTGTCACCAAACTCCTTTCTTTACCTAATTACCATATTAAGATCACGTGATTTGTTAGGGAAGCACTCTATTCCTGCTCTACTATTAGTATTATTATTTTCCAAATAAAGTTTTCTTTCTTAGGTCTCTCTCACTCTCTCTCAGCTTAATGAGTTTCGTTCTAATTTAATATTAATATGATTATTTTACTGCCTTTGTTTGCAAAAACGTATCAGTTATATATATATACATAAAGTTCAATATAGGTGAAGAACATAAAGAAATTGAAGACACACACTTACTGTACCCAATTCCTTTATGATTCTTCATCTATATTGAACTGTATTTGTCCACTTCGGATCGTATTTTCATCGAAAAAGTATATATATATGTGGTTACTAACCCTTTTCTTTACCCCATTCTCCTAAATAAATTCTACTCTAACCTCGCACCTGAAATTTATATTATGCTGAAAGAAAAATGTAAACAAAATCAAGGACATGGAATATACATAACGAAGAAAGTATATTTTGCAAAAAAAATGTTTCTGAAATTTGTATCTACATTTTTTAGAAATGTGGCATAATGCTACTTATAGCAACCGCAAGTCTTCCTGAACGTTCAAGCGACTCCTAGATTTAATTGATAGGAAAGTATGAGTTCTGACTCGCATAAATATATTGTTTCAAATGTAATTAGTACAGGCAGAGCAGTTGTGCACAGTCTAAGAAAAATATTCAGTTGTTCTACTTCTCACAATAGAACTTCCTCTTGTTCAGACAAGTATAATAACAACCCAATATGTGAGTAACTCTAGCAAATGCGATGTTTTCTGACTCTGAATGAATATCTTAATCATAACAAATAAACATATAAAACACCTTCCAGGATATTTTCTCGAACTCCCCAGGGGTTGTGCGATCTACCCAGGGTTTGTGTGATCTCCCCGGGGGTTGTGCGATCTCCCTAAGGATTGTGTGATCTCCACAGGGGTTGTGCAATCTCCCCAGGGGTTGTGCGATCTTCCCAGGGGTTGTGCGATCTCCCCAGAGGTTGTGCGATCTCCCCAGGGGTTGTGTGATCTCTCCAGGGGTCATGCGATCTCCCCATGGGTTGTGCGATCTTCCCAGGGGTTGTGCGATCTCCCTAAGGATTGTGCGATCTCCCCAGGGGTTGTGCGATCTCCCCAGGGGTTGTGCGATCTCCCCAGGGGTTGTGCAACCTCCGCAGGGGTTGTGTGATCTCCCCAGGGGTCGTGCGATCTCCCCAGGGGTTGTACGATCTCCCCAAGTTGAAATGCCCTGATTCTAACGATGAAAATAGTTTGACACTCCAAAGCAAATGTACTTTTAGATTACTTGAGCAATCAGTTTACTCTCCTGAAAAATACTACTTATGAAAATGCTATATTGTGATGTTTATAAATAAGTAAGAACTTACTAAGAACTAAGTAAGAGATCACTGAAAATTTAGTCAGAATGAATATACTGAAAGCAATAAGTTAAGGGAACAATAAAAAAAAAATTAGAACTACTAACCTGTACATTGCATGGAAGAGAGTGGAGCTATCGATGCGGACCAATAAGGCCGAAAGTTGTTGGTTGAGGTCGTGAAGATGTAAAATACTAGACTCCATTGAGTCCAGGGTGCAATACTGTAGACTGTGCATTCTGAATGGGTATCCTTGTATTCCACACTCTATCCCAGTTTATTAATGTTCTCTCTCATCTACTGGAAACCCTTCACCAATTCACAATATACTTTTCTGTTTGATATGTTTTTAAATTACTTACCAATACAGTTAACTGATACATATAAATGCATCAACATCCAAAGCACAGTAAGAAAATCACAAAGGTCATCACTAAGACCTATCAACCAAACAAGTTGTCTTCGTCAGGGTTTCACTCATACTGACGGAGGTCACTTGTTTTCGTTCAGATCTTAGTCATATTGCTGATCTTCTTACTGTCCTTAAGACGTTGATTTTTATTTTCAATGTTTACTGTGCAACCTTGTTATATAAAAATTTGAAAATTAAAGAGAAACTTGGCCGATTGAGGTCCTTGTCAGAGTCTCCGCCAGAATGATCGCTTACAGAGACTGCCAAATGCCTTTACTAGACTAATGTTTTATTATTTTTTTTTATTTTGTATTTTATTCCAGCAAGTCCCACTGTGTATTACATGCTTCATCGTCAAATTGTACACAATACTCTTTCATTAACACTACAACATACTTATTTTACATTCATTCATAATTCAACATTATAATTTTTTTTTTCTTAAATGTCTATACTGTACAAAAATTTCACAAATTCTTTATAATAACGTTCTTTAATTAATGAGGAAGGCCTAACGGGCCACTCCTCTCCATAAACCAAGACCTTACATATGAGAGCCAGTTTATGTGGTTCCCTCAAACAGCACTCGTACACCAACTGTCTAGGAGATTGGGGTGTCTCCGCGTTACATGGGCATGTTGGACTAGGTGCTATTTTCAACCTGCTCAGGTATTCTTTAAGTGGCCCATGTCCTGTAATGTATTGGGATAGTTTATAGTTTATTTGAAAATGTTTCATGAATAATCTTCGTTTTATACTAGGAGAATATGTTTTATTACAGTAAAATGTTTTATTATTTTTACATTTTATATTCATACTATTCTACTGCATTGCTTTTAAAAATATTCGTTTCGTTATAAACAGACTAGTGTCAGTTCATAATTTCAAATTTGCATTTATGTACCTATTTTGGTTTGCATGGGATATTTTTAAAAAGTGGCCATTCTCATAGTTTTAAGAATATGCTTTAGCTGATTACTTGTTTCTAAAGTGTTTCTTCGACTTGACGTCTACATTTCACTTAGGCTGAATATCATGTTTTAGTTTTGTGCTTTTCAAAAAAACTTATTCAATGAATATTTTTGGCTTCGTTGGAATTGAAGACAGTAAAATATATCTGCTCAATGATATGATTTTGACGAGTTTTTTTTGTAAAAGAGCTTTAAAAAGTAGTTGAAATAAAAGAAAGGTCTTAATGTGTGGTTAGACAGGGCGTTAATGATGTTTTTTTTTAAGTTTGTGGAGTAAAAAACTATTTGTAAAATGATTCAAGACTTGTGTGGGAGTGAATTGAGTTGATTTATTACTTGAATTACTTGTAAATGGCTTATTACGAGTCTCCTTTAACCTTGACGATATTGTCATTAAAAGTGTTTCCTTGCCAAAACATCCTCTCATTGCTTAGGAGTGTCAGTATACAGCATGCTGTAAATAATGTTAATGTGATAAGTGCATTAGTCACTGCCTTTGGTTATCTTACAGCATTAGAGAATGTTAAATTCTTTAACTATGACCCAACTAACAGACCGTGAAAGACCAAAATAACCATTCCTCATTGAAGGAATAGCGTAAGATGTGAATAATGGAAGAGAACGTCATTGTGATGGCGTTGCAGAGCGCGGCATCTCGAGTAGAACTGCCGACTCAGATCGTCTGAGTCACTTCACTGTGCAGCACCATCATTGTGTATTAGCATCTTATGAATTCATCTTAAAGCACTTTCCTTTCGAATTGGTCTTATCAAAGCTGAACACACCTTAATTCACTTCTTCAAATACTTTAACTTGTAATAAACATATAAAAAAACTACAGTTTAAACGACAGGCTCTATGCCTGGATATAGAATTACTGTCAAAAGCAGAGGTCGGGAAACTTTAGTTGCAAAAGGCTAAATAGCGACAATGTTATGATAAAAAATTAACGTTAGTGCGTCCACAAACTAAAGGGAGTGGCCTGTAGTGAGTCCACAAACTAAGGAGTGAACCTTAGTGAGTCCACAAACTAAAGGATGACCTGTAGATCTGGCACAAACTAAAGGGAGTGGCCTGTAGTGAGTGCACAAACTAAAGGGAGTGTACCTGTAGTGAGTCCACAAACTAAAGGGAGTGGCCTGTAGTGAGTCCACAAACTAAAGAGTGTGACCTGTAGTGAGTCCACAAACTAAAGGGAGTGACCTGTAGTGAGTCCACAAACTAAAGGGAGTGACCTGTAGTGAGTCCACAAACTAAAGAGTGTGACCTGTAGTGAGTGCCACAAACTAAAGGGAGTGACCTGTAGTGAGTGCACAAACTAAAGGGAGTGGCCTGTAGTGAGTGCACAAACTAAAGAGTGTGACCTGTAGTGAGTCCACAAACTAAAGGGAGTGACCTGTAGTGAGTCCACAAACTAAAGGGAGTGACCTGTAGTGAGTCCACAAACTAAAGGGAGTGACCTGTAGTGAGTGCACAAACTAAAGGGAGTGACCTGTAGTGAGTGCCACAAACTAAAGGGAGTGACCTGTAGTGAGTGCACAAACTAAAGGAGTGACCTGTAGTGAGTCCACAAACTAAAGGGAGTGACCTGTAGTGAGTGCACAAACTAAAGGGAGTGACCTGTAGTGAGTCCACAAACTAAAGGGAGTGAGCCTGTAGTGAGTGCACAAACTAAAGGGAGTGGCCTGTAGTGAGTGCACAAACTAAAGGGAGTGCCTGTAGTGAGTCCACAAACTAAGGAGAGTGAGTGACCTGTTGTTACTTATTTGATATAACCTGATCGATAATATCTATTTTATAATTTTAAACCAAATTAAAATATTTAAATGAATTGTTATTTTGTAACTTTTTTATCTCTATTTCAATCAAATGTAAAATGTTTATATGTTTCAAATGTTTCTATTATTATCACTATTGTTCTTTTCTGTCGTCTATGATGTCCATGCAGTTTAAAGTTCGGTTCGTGTCCATGATTCACTAAATGGATTGTATGATTGGAATTAGTTTTATTGGAATCTGAAAAAGATTTATTACTTCCTTTCAATGAATATAATAGTACAGAATAACTTTCAAGTTTACTCTGGAGAATGCAATTGTAAATCGACTTTTGGGAAGATGTAGGAGGAGTGATAGTTCAGTTTTTATAGTAATACTCATTTCCAAGCACTCTAAATACTGATATAAATACGTGTACAATTTATTTAAACATTCATTTAGTTTTGTATTCAAGACAAGAAATAAATTTGAATTTAACAGGTCAATAATAATGGCCCATCTTACGCTCCCGAGTGCGCTGAAGTAACACTTCCAATTTTGAGGGCTCTATTCAATTAATCAATTGGGTGGTTGTTGTTTCCAAATATTTTTGTGAAATAATGTAAAAGAAAACAATAATTATTAGCAAATTTATCACTATTGTTTTTATTAAAAGTAAAATCCACGAATACGGTTTTTATATGCTCCGTAAGAAAATTATGAGACCTCGTTCTCATTGAAAATTATGAAACAAATGAACATCGTTTGAGTTTATTGTATCTTTGAATCTTGACGAATAATGCAAAACATGAATATTAGAATTCAAGGTTTAATGAAAGGTCTGTTATGAGATGAAATGGTCGTTCTCTGTAGGGATCAACCTGTGGGTACTGCATCAGGAAATTGTTATGTTAAGTCAGAATTAACATGTAAAAGATAGTCAGAAATTAACTGTTTTTTTTTGTTTTGTCTACTGACTAGAAGCTGAAATGGAATTACAGAAAATGAAAAACAAGAAGTGTAAGGAAAACATATAATTTTTAGTTGATTAACGAACTAATGAGACAGAAAACAGGGGAAGAAGAAACATTTTAAAAATGAAGTAAGGATTTTATGAATTTCAAGAACCAAGGATGGCAGTTTTAAATCAACGTTAATGAGCTGGAACGAATATCTAATGAGGTTATTAGAGCCAATTACTGGATGGGGGGGAGTAAATGAGGGGTGTAAATATTGCATGGTCAGTTTGAATTCGATCTTAGTGAAATTAATTCAGTGTTCTTGGTGCAAAGGACAGTGTCGGATGTCTTGCGATCGCTGCTTTGATTGCCGATTTGTCGGTGTTTTGAACTGCTTTTATTGTTAAGCTAAGACCCTTGTCTTCTTGGCAGAGAATCATAAATCTTAAATTTTAATTGTCTTGGTAGGCGGAGACTCATCCATAAATTCAAATCCCCTTCTTGACGAGTGTTAGGTTTTAAATATTGGACAAGAACTTCTCAGTGGTCCATTGTCGAGAGTCTATTCCCCTTGTCTTGTGTAGGTAGTAGCTATAAAATATAAATCACCCTCTTTTTTCCCTTCTTGTTCATCTTTGACTGGCCTACTTGTTCCTTACAATAGAAGTCATTGATTCAGTACCGACAAGTGGCCTTGAAACGCTCCCTTTTTTATTTGTATGGAGGGTTTATTTTTGTAGATGATCCGGTCCTTGGAAGAAGTCATAAAGTTCGGAGCCAGTCTACCTCGTCAAGTGCTCGTAAAAGATCCCTCCCGACTTTTTTTAACCATCTGTAATCAACATTAGTTTTAAAAGAGAATCATTAAGAAAGGAGCCAACTTAAAGCATCGCCGAAATCTACTGTAAAAGATGAGCGTCTGCGAGAATAGTAGGCAGTAAAAGAATTTATGTACATAAACTTGGTTAGTGCAGGTGATTGGTGATTTACTTTATATATTTTTAACTTTAAACTGAATTATTGTCGGCTATATATGTGCCAAATCAGAATATCTTCTGAGTGAAACATAAGAATACTCAGTTTTTTTTCAAATAGACAGTAAGGTACTTGTATATCTATACAGAAATTAATTCAGAAATCCAAACTGTATTAAATATTTAACAATCGCTATCAGATCAGCCTCAGATCGCTATCAGAAAGAAATAAACGTCTTTGATATTATTAAAGAAATAATTTGTAGACAAAGATATGCTTTCTTTTGCTTTCAGTAATTGAATGCCATCTTGTGGTAGTAATTTATCTGGTAAATCCTGCAACTCCCTCTGGTGATTCCTTCTACGTGAACTCCAGTTACAGAGATCACAGTGGTCTATGGCTAACCATCGACATCCCAAAATCGTAGCTTGTATTGATATATGTTTTCAAGTCGGTGGTGGAATCTTTATCTCAGTTGGTAAAGATCCTAAAGCTAAATAAAACTTTAATGTGGTCAAATTTGGATTCTCGATGTTTTTTTTTTTGTGGTGATTTGAGGATTATACTTGAAGCTCAGTTTATTGTTGTGCTCAGTACTGATACCCCTCTACTACTACTAAAACCAAATCTACTTGCCCTTCTAAACCTTACTGTAACCGCTCTTCTTTCTGTAACCCACCAGTTGCGTGAAAATGTATTGTCTGCGCTGCTGCAGAAGTTTAGTTAAAAAGTAGTCGCTGACGACTCCAGCAAGAATTCTGTCAGAGGCATACACAGCTAGTTCTAATTAACGATCCTTTAAACTTCGGTAGTCGTGTGTTTTATTGAACCTATCAGAGAGTTCGGTAGAAGTTAAGTTGTATGGATCTTCGAACATTTTTTGTGGAGTAGAGGCTATACTTCTAGAGATCAGTAATCTGTTTTAAAAAATCTGAAAAGATTAGTGAAACCAAAGAAACAAAAGCTTGTTTCCTCCTACTAGGACCCAATGCACTTGATAGTTGTTATCCATGAGTTCATTTTCTCCGATGCTATGTTAATCCTGGTTTAGGCAGGCTGCGGTAAATCATGACTTGAGTTTACAGGCGCAGTGTGACAGGCTGAAGCGGGCAGCAGTGCGCTATGTCTCCGCCGTGTTCCACGACTCTTTTGAATTATTCATGAGCGAGGGCGTCGCTGAACAGGGTTGGGCTCCCCACCAATCACGCCAACCACTCTGCCGCTTCTTCTGTCGACCTTAACCAAAGCCACGTCTCTTTCAAAACCATTTCGCTTTCAAAACACCAGCGACGATACTTCAGCAAGTCACGCAATAGCAAAATATATCAACAATGTGTGGTGTTGCCTTCTTAGACTAAAAGATCGTCATTTCTTTCTTCATACAATGTTCATTACAATTCAATGAACTGTGGAACTGCGTTTTCTAAACTGGAAGTAGTTACAGGACAAAAGAAGCCTCAGAAATGTTAAAACAATTGCATTGTAGAAGTTATTTATACTTTATATAAGTATTCTGAAACAGCATGAATAATATAAAACATACTTATTTGTATTTATGTACTTCATTTTACGTATGTACGTGTGCATTGACCTCGGAATGCACAATGAACACTATTGTGCATGACGTCATGAACACTATTTTGTATAGTCTATAGTCTTTTGGCTATTTGTAAGCTATTTATACTGTAAATATGAATCGTTAATTACATCTTGAAGCGTTCTTTAAAAAGAACGTGCCTCTCTTTTGAGGGCGTGTCTACGCCTAAATGTGTAAAACAAGTTATAAGTGATATTATTTATTAAAAATTGATATCAAAATATTCAGTTCGAAATTTTTTTAAAAAATAAACTGTTTTTGGGGAAATCTGGATATACTGTCAATTATCAATCTTATTCTCTACACCTTTGACAAGGAAAATACTTTTCCTTATGTAATTATTTAATTTTCAGAATTTCAGGAAAGACTTGAAACAGTAAAGTTTTTGCGTTTGCCATGTTCTCACTTTTAAGGAGTCTCCTGTTATGATTCAGGTGTTCCTCCCGACCATATTTTCCATTACATACTTGTTTTCAGTTTAACATCTGACAATGTTTCATTCATTTGCGCTTTATTCTACTGGTGAAGTAAGAACACTGAGTTAATTAGTATTAATTGTTTCTAACCCCAACATAAATAAGCTTTCATCTTTTAATACTGTTCTATGGAAGGAAGTTTGGCTCATTTCTTATTTGGTACCCGTTTTATGATGGTGCAAGCCCTTAATAGTTTTCTTAATATATATAAATAGTGTCATTCAAGTTTCGAGCATTCTGTAATCCAGAGACTATTCCCATCGCCTTTAGAAGGGCTGTCTATGTTTGTGATTCGCCTATGGGGTCGCGTGCAAAAAGTGTCGCATAATCGACATTTCTTGACCGTTTACCGTCATTCAGAGAACACATCATACCTTCCAATTCCTTGTTCTTTGTGCTATCTTGTTATTTTTAAAATATTTCGTTCTATGTTGTTCTACAAAGTACAAAAGTATATATTTTGTAATATTATATCTGCATTATAAAAATACCCGATTTTATGCAATTCATGAAAAAGAAAAACGTATCAAGGACTACAATCAGCAAAAACAAATTGTATGGTTGACGTTTGTATGAAAAGTTGCTCCGCTACAAAAGTCGGCCACTTCTCAGTGTGAAGGCATTTCTGGTCCCTGTCGCCCTTGCCATAAGGGACGGTGAGAGGACCGGCCCGCTCTTGTGATTGGCCCATTGTTTGCCTCAGCCGGGGTCGTGGTCCAGCCAGTCTGACTCAGTCAGCGTCGCTAAGTGGTCTCCCCTGGGTCTGGTCACGCCGCTCCCTCTACTTAGACCTTCCACTCCTCTAATAATCGCCGACTCCCACTTTTTCTTCACTTCCTAATAGTTCATCATGACTTACTCTTCCAAGTGTCTACCAAATTACTCTCATCCATCCTTGTCTAATTTTTCTATCATCAGTTTAAAAAAAAGTAATTTATTTAACAATTCTACCGACAGCATATTTTTTTTGTCGTGCCCATGACTATTTAATCGCATTACTGCCTACACAGCTTAGTTTTTGTTCAAATGAACCATTAACTTTCCATTAATAAACTCTATAAAACATATTGCTCTGAAGTACACTTCAAAAGCATCTATTACACATTTCGCTATTATTGTTTAATATGATCAATCATTATATGAAGTTTCGATCGATTGGGTATTATAGACTATAGGTACTGACTAAACCAGAAATATTTACTAGATATTTCGATATGTCAGTCATTAGTAATAAACATTTATGCATAAATACAATTTGATTTTTATCATTCTAAAAAGAGTTAAGGCATTTTGACCAATAATGCTCCTCGACAGAGTTTCAAAAAAAATATGATTCTGTTATCATATTGCGGTTTATGTGAAATTGTTTATTATATCGCGTTATTGTGAACTGATTTGTAAACTAATCTCATAAACATGTGGTATAGATAATCAAGTATTAATTATTCTAGTAAACACCAATGCAGTAGAAATCGCTAAATTATCAATTGATCCTTGAAAACGTGAAGCTAAAGACCGAGTATTTTTTTTTTTCAATCGTTGTTTTCCACTGAATCAACTTTGTTATAATTGGGGATAATGTTATCAGTATACCATTGTTATCAGAATCAGAGGTTCCTAAACACTCGGTTTAACTTAGTTGCTAGTAAATGTTTATAGAATGCAATTTCCGGTTATTCTAATCAATAACTACTATTGTGGGACTGGTGAATCGGTTTGAGGCCTTCATTATTTAAAGGATGTAAAAAATGTTGTTTTTCCCTTGCTCTTACAAAGTGAACTCGACTTTTAAATGTTCATTAAAATTAAGAGTTGCCTAAAATCATTCAGTGAAGTGCTTGTTAAAAAAACTGAATATACCAGGGATTTGTCAAAAAAAAAAAAAAACTTAGAATAAATAGATTTCTACGGCCCTGATTAATGGATTCATCAGTAGAAAAATCAACTATTATCATTTGCATGCGTATTATTAAGTGTTAAAAATGACCCATTAATAGCTAACAACGCTAGACAAGTTCTATTCAAACTTAATGTTTACTGTTCTTAAGAAGTTATACTGACAATAAATTCCGTTAAATGAACTCCGCTGACTGTTAAGCGTCGGTTGTTGTTGTCTAAGGAGTAAAACTTGGTATAAATTCAAAATAGGAACTCAGAGAGAGCCAGTTTCTGAGGGTGTTGAGAGGGACCAAACGGACGACGGTGGCCCTCAAGCACAAAGACCGTCTCTGCATTGCTCCTCAGGACATTGCCGAGGCATTCGCCGAGTCCCTCGGTGATATATACAAGGAGAATGGCCCTAAATTCTCCTCTTGTGTATCTCCTCCGGAGGAGTCCATCTCTCTCAATATGGAAGAAGTTAAAGCCATATTGAAAGGGCTCCCGAGACGCAAAGCGCCGGGTGCGGACGACGTAAATAATTACGTTCTGAAGCAGCTCCCTGACCTGACACTGAAATGGATAACCACCATATTTAATGCATGCATTAAAACTGGTTACTTTCCGTTAGCCTGGAAACAGGCACGGATTGTTCTTATTCCGAAGCCGGGTAAGGACCCAACAATACCAAACAACTACAGGCCAATAAGCCTGCTCAGTTCTTTAAGTAAGGTATTTGAAAAGGCCTTACTCAAACACGTATCCGAGTTCCTCAGATTTACAGATATTCAGTTTGGTTACAAAAAAGGACACGGGTGCGTTCAGTTACTTCGACGCACCCTCAACTTTCTACACTTTGCTAAGCAAAGAAAGCTTAGAACATACACCCTAGCCATCGACCTTAACAAGGCCTTTGATTGTGTCTGGCATGTAGGCATTGTTAAGAAACTAGGAGACGCTGGGCTACCTGTGTGGTTCCAAAGGATCGTTCACTCCTATCTCACCGAAAGGTCCTTTAGAGTCAACGCCCGTAACACTCTATCCTCTGAGTATCAGATTGAGAGGGGTGTACCTCAAGGCTCTTGCCTTGGTCCTATTCTTTTCAACTTTTACTTACAGGACTTTCCCAAGTGGAATAAAAACAACAGAAACATGGAAACACTAGAGGGGATCTATGCAGATGACATATTGGTCTCGTGCAGGTCCTTCTTCATAGAAACCCCTCTAAGACAATTCCAACAACACGTTGACAGGATAGTGGAATGGACTAAGGTTTGGAGGATGGACATTAATCCTTCCAAATGCACTTTCACTGTCAACCTGCGCAAGAGGCTCGGATATACACCTACACTGCGCATACACGAACAAAACATACCTGTAACAACAACCTTTAGGTACCTTGGAGTAAACATTGATTCCAAAATATCACTAAAGAGTCATATTTCTCACACTCTTGGCAAGGCGTATGGTGCCAGGAGCAGCATTTATCACCTCTTAAAACCCACTTCTGGTTTCTCTCTTCGGACCAGGGTAAACTTATACAAGGCACTGTTGAGGCCGATCATCACGTACGGGGTGACTGCCTGGGCTAAGCCGGCTGGCAAGTTGATAAGACGTATCTATGCGTTTCAACACAAAACCCTCCGGATTATCCTGGGCGCACCCCGTTACGCCCCAAACGAGTTTCTCCATAGAGAGGTCAAACTGGAGCGCCTCTCCAGGTTTGTTCGCCGGTTGGGAAGGAAGGAAGATCGAGGCAACGTAGATTCCTCTAACCCACTAGTTAAGGAAATTAGTGAACTCCGGACTCAGGAAATACCAGACGAAAATGATATCTTGAACAGGAGAGCAAAGGTTCTGGTTGCGGCAGAGGAGGCACAAGGCCCAGTGCTAGAGGCTCCATCCCAGATGCGGAGAACATAACAGACGACCTTGACCACTCGGATGTTCAGGATGAAAAGGATCTGCTGCTGGAGGGAGCTATGGCTTCGGCTGCGGTAGAGGAAGGCCCAGAAGACTTATAATTATAATTTCTATTCTGTTACTATGATAATTATTATTATTGTCATTTTATATTATTATTTTGTTGTTCCCAGTTCAAGATAAGCTAGTTAAGTTACTACGTGCAAGAGTTTCTGTTTGTATTTGATATGAATGAACTAGTTTTACAAATTTTTCTACTATTTTCAACCAGAATATTTAAAAGTGTTTTCAGTTTTTGAATCAGTATAGCTTCTAAAATTTTTAGTTTATGATGGTTACTTTCTTTTTTTAATTATTTTTGTACTTGTAGCCAGGATCTCTCGGGTTAACTTGTTCCTCCTGCAAATACTTTTTGGGTGATCCAGCTGTTTCACAGTACCCATTAGTTCACGTATACCCGTGACTAGATTTGTTCCTTTAAAGACGGGTTTTTGTTTTTTATAAATAGACTTTTCATTTGTGTTTTTGCTCCTTACATTATACCTTACAATGTCTTTCAACCCTCTTTAATCAAGCATGTGCTCTTACTAATACGGATTTTTATAATAATTTATAATTACCATTGTTTATCTAGCCTCATTAATTTTTTTTCTCTTTTCTTACATTAAGATATATATTCTTTCAAAATACGATTAAAATTTTCATTAGAGTAACCATTATTAACAAATAGTTTTTTTTTGTTAATGTATCAGTTGAATATTTCGAAATTTTATGCGAAATTGTATGTTCTGTCTATTAAGAGTTAAATACACCTAATGTTATTCACGTGCTGATTTTGAATGTTGAACATTCGAAACATGTCGACAATAGGAAATATTCTGTACTGTGTAGACGAGTAACGAGAGTGTTACTTAGGAGAATCCGTTTCAAATAAATAACCCGCTCAATTTTCTTTGTAAAGTTGTAAATAGTTTCAGTTAAAGTATACTTTCAAAATTCTCTTTGATATTGTTGAGTACAGTTAGGACTCTGTATGATGAATGTCACAGATTTTTACGAAAATAATGACCTATATTTAGGTATTTTTTCCATAGGCAATCTCCTTGTAGATGTCATTTAGTTTTACTTATACATATCAAGGAGACACTTCATGTTATTCTGTTATTGGGATCAGCAGATAGTTTTGAGACCTACGACAGTTACTAAGCGCATTTTTTTCTTACGGGAGTGATGATTAAGCGGCTCTGCCCAGTTGGGTGTTGTGTTTAAGTTTCTATTTAAATGTCTTGCCCCCGCTAGTCCATTAAGCTTCCATGTCATCCTAAAGAACGAGGCAATCAGTTGACACCAACAGCTATTTCCATACCCCTCTCCTTGTCTTCTTCTCAGTAATTTCTCCCTCTCATCCTGTAATTGAGCATCCACTATTTATAATAAAAATCACTAATCCCTGTTCATCCCTTTTCCTGTCACTCTATTAAATCCTTCCTTTTTACTACTTTTTCACTTTAATCGCTTATTTTTCTTCTTTTATAAATAATAATACTTATTTTTGGTAAACTATATTTACTAAATGAATAAAAGAGTATTTTTGTTTCTGAAAATTCATTAAAGAATGAAACTTCTTGATTGCTTGAAATTTACTTGAAGTTTAAATAGAGATATTCAGAGATGTGGTAATACAATAATGGGCAACAATGTTGAATTGTCCCAATAAATGTAGCGTGTAACAACAACATGAATCAGTTCAGTGCAGATTGTCAAGGGGAATGGAGTAGCAAATGTATTTCTCCTATATTAATAATTGAATTTAGAAATGCAACTGCCATTGGTGGATGAGCTGATTATTCAAAGCTCATTAAACATATCTGTTTAATATATATATGTTTAAAAATGTTTATGTTTATATATGTTTAAAACTCTGATTAAACATATCCTGAAAAATTAATTACATATATATATAATTAAAAGAAATGTTTTTTTTTTATTAACAAGAAGTCACGGTTTTGACACTTTTGTTATTGACTTCAATAACTTATACTCTCTGTATGTAAACGTTAATAACATCCTGAGTATCTTGAGGAATGTTCAGGTCGTTTCTCTGTCTAAAGTAGTAAAAGTTGTGATCTCTAGATGATATGTAAGTGTGGTATTTTGATATTCAGATCCTATATTTTATGAACAGATGACTAAAAAAAATCTAGAAAGACATACATATGTCTTTAGAAATTTGACTTTCTACAATATTCATTCGAATAATTTTTTTCTCTGTTATCATCTAAGGTATCAAAATCACGAAAAAATAAAAAAAAAGTTTTATAAGCGTGCAATTGTATTTGTTTACATATGATACTAATGTTCTTCCCTTTAAGATCCAATAATGTTTCATTGTTCGCACTTCATTCCATTGTTGAGATTACGAATTGTAACTTACCAGTAATTCTTGGAATAATTGTGTTCCAAATTTGACTTTTATATTTATTTTTGTAAAGAACAATGATTTTTATGTATTTATTGTTACGTGTGTTTTTGATCTACTCTCTCTAATTGATGCCTGAAGGGATAATTTACTCCAGTTCTCAATTCCAACGTGTTCTGGATTCCAACGAAAAATCAAGAGGTCCCCTAATTATTGTATCACATAAAATTATCATTTTTCATCGGTGTTTCATATAAAAATATTTGGGCCATCAATTCGACGACATTTAACTGTATTCGGAATATGAAGCACTTGACTGACACTAAAATTATTGCCCAATATTTAATCTAAATAACGATATAATTAATTTATTTTTCTGTATATAATTTTTTCTTTAAAATCGTTAAAAGAAAGCAGAGTAATTAATAGAATTATAAGCTGATGATCTCTTTAGTTTTATTTGTTTAAATTGAAAAATTATATCGGAAGTGGCATTATTACTCTTTACGGTTCATTAACTACACTTATGGTGATAATTCTAGGATTACGTTCATATACTGATATGGTTATTATATGGCAGTTGAGAATTCCCACGTTACAACTGGTTGCAATGTCATGTACACTTCCTTCGCATTCCTGCCCCGCTCACTTTATATGCAGAACCTCCACTCTTCCTAATGATCCCCAATGGCCTCTAAAAAATATGTGGACAAGGAAGTTAATAGCTACATAGTTGTAAATATAGTTTACATGCAGGTCTCGGACCATTTATCCACAAGGCATGAACCAGGAGTGACCGGTATTACATAGAAATGAATATTAATTAACAAAAATTATATGAATAATAATAGAAATTACTACTCTGCTTTTTATTTATTGTTTGAACTTTATTAATCCGGTTAAGACAGTATTTTGCATCTAAAGGATAAATTTCAAACGAAGAAGGGAAATTATTCCTAGTAAAAGTGACCACTTATTTCATGGAACTCAAAAAAAAAAGTTTGTTCAATAAACTACTATCAGCAAGTAAATTTAAGTATTCAGATTCCATTGTTTTAAAAATGTCAGTTTTTTTAATGAGTTTTTTTAGAGCATAACAAATGGTTTGATGGAGGTTAAGGAAACGTAGCAAAAAGTATATCGCTAAGTGATAGATTTTTCTTTTTATGCCTGAAATCATCGCTAGAACTTTCTGGTTCATTTGTAATATTGATAATCTGTTTTCAGATTTCCTTTAGGTATTTTTTTTTAAATATGTTAATCTAAATGACTTTACTGTCAATCGCTCATAACTTTTATTAATCTCCACGAAACTTTCTTAATAGCGTCGTGTCTTAACGAGAGTATAATAATGCCGGTTGAAAGTGCCGTGCCCCCCCCCCCCCCCCCCCCAACAAAAACACAATATTAGAACAAAATTATTAAAAATTTAATCTACAATTTAGTGTCAGATCACATTATTGAGATCGGACTTTTAGAAATAGTCAAAACTAATTCCCGCTACAGTTTTAAGATTCCTTTTAATGTCACTCTAAGCCTGCCTTTAGTTAAAATACAGATTGCTGCCTTTGTTCTCTAATATGACGTTCTAATAACTTTATTAAGTATAAACAGTCCTTCGCACAAGTATTGTGAACATACCGTGAAGTCATAGTTTTGAGGAAGCCGTCTTCAGTTACATTTGATAATGTTCCCGACTTCCGTTTTTGCAACTCTTGTTTAAGAGCTGAGAGTTGACAAATAATGTACATGAACATTATATGTTCTTTGGATGCGTTTTGATTTTTTGTTATGCTCCCTGTTAATTACCAATCTATTAAAAAATCTCAATGTTTTATTTTCTGTTTGTTTCAGTTCAACTTTGTTGGAAGGATATTGGGCCCCAGAGGGATGACGGCAAAACAACTTGAGTTGGAAACAGGTTGCAAAATCATGGTCCGAGGAAAGGGTTCCATGAGGGATAAAAAGAAGGTACTCCTTTATTCATGGATAGCTTTTATGAAAAAAACTACTTTAGTATTTACTTCTTCTTGACCAGGAACAATCAACCCTGACTCGGAGATACAACCTTCCTGAGGTTATATCATATTGATATGACATTCATTGTTTACATTAACTCAAACATTAAATGACAATACCATATGATAACTGATTATCCATATAGTTAGTCATCCTGTTGGACTAATTACGACGATGTCGAAATTCCAAATCTACTTAAATACTATTTCATAATGTGTACAAATGGATAATTTGTCCTTTTTACATGTACAACTTATTTTCATATCATATTAATAAAATCAACTGTCTACAGAACAAATGAAAAGAATAAAATGTCCATTAGATTTTTGATTTTTTAATAACTAAATTATTAATTAATTATTTAGGTACTCTCAGGAAGAATAGTAAATAATAACAAAAACTCTTAGTTCTTATTACTGCCATATATCAAGAAAAAATTGTTTAATATATATATATATATATATATATCAGCACCTAAACAATAATAAAAAAATCAGAAATGGGTCTAAGATTTTTCAATTTAAACAGCTGGTCTTCGTTAGTGCCATGCGCCAGCTGAGGAAGACCAGTTGTTTCGGCTGAAGGATTACTTACATTTCTGAGTTTCTTACTCTAGTTTAGACTCCGGTTTTTATTTAAAATATTTACTGTCAAGTCTTGTAATATATATATATAAAGAAAGAAGAAAGCAGTCCTTGAGGATAATTGTAAAATTACACAGACAGAATTGTGGTTTGATCATTATATCGTCTTTCGTCTTCAAGGTAGAAGGGGTCTACTCAACTGACAAAAAATAAACCATAAAGTGAATTAATTAAGTTCAAAAAGAATTATTCGCTCCGATATTTCGGTATCCGTCATCATCTAGAAGAGATGTCACAATTTGAGAATCTTGCTTTACTTTTGAAGCCATGTGCATCTCTTCCTGATGCCGTCGGATGTCCAAATATTGATGTGAATCATTGTCAGTCGCTGTTTTTCTTGCATTTAATTTGTGTATATTATGTGTAAAGGGAACTTCCTCCACTTTGAGTTGTGCTGTTAGTATAAGTGCTAATCCTTGTAGTTAATATAAATTAACTCTTTCATTCATCTATGCTCTTCAATTATTAACAATCTTTTTGTTTTTCTTTCACCACCTCATCAGAGATGACTAGCAAGAGGTAAGCTATGCCAAACAAAAAATAAAAGAGTATTATTTGTACCTTGTAGTTATGTTCTTGTATTTTATGTGTATTTTAAAGCCAAAGTGATTGAAGCTGACTTTAGACAGAATACATCAATAAATTTACTATGATCAATATTTTAATTATGTTTCGAAAATGTAAAATTTTACAGAGGAAATAATTTTCTTGGCTCCGTAAGACGAAATGTGATAGTTAAGGTTGAAGAAACTTCTGTATATCCCTCAATGGTTTGCTGGTTTATTTGATTCCAGTTAGAACTTTTCTCTAAAGTAATTTCATTTTACTTTATGCTTACAATGGTTGGAATCCTTAATGTTTTTGTCAATAACCAGTTGGGGGGGTAATTTGTTGTGTAGAAAACTGTTGTAATATCATAGTCAGTGTTACCTTGGATGTTATTTGTTTTCCCGGAATACTATTTCGAGCTCTCCTCATGTTGTTCCTAAATAGACTGACTCCGGCCGTGTGGCTCGCGTTGATAGCTGCTAATGCTCTCTGTTCAAAGCTCAACTCTTCGCCTAGAGTTGGAAAGCTAATTAAAAGTGTCATTGCTTTTCTTGAGGCTGTTGGTCGGTTCCAGCTGTCAAACGATGGGAAGGAAGGCTTGTGGCCGCTTTGGCAGAGCCTTATTAAACGTGCCGTTAAACCGGAAAATAAAAGAGACCACTGGGCGCGGGCCAAGTATATCTGCGACGTCAGAGAGTCTCTTGTCAACCATTCGTGCCTTTCGTATGTCTCATGTATAAAGACAATTTCCTCACCTATGCTTGTGCTGTTATCTTAAGTGCTAATCCCTCTCGTTAATATTAATTAACTCTTTCATGTCATCTATTCTCTTTAATTACTAAAATCGTTTTTTTTTTTGTTTTTCGTTCACTGCATTCATCAGGAATAACTAACAAAAGGTAAGCATTACTGAACAACAAAAAGTAGTATTTTTGTTCTGTGATTATATTTTTATTTTTCTGACTTTTCATCTCATAATAGTCCATTTTATTAAACATCTTTGCGAATCTAAAGTAAAAGCATTCCTAATAGAATATTGATAGAATAGAATATCTTCCTAATATTCCTTTTTGAGTTCATTATGTTGCAAAAAATAATATAATCAGAGTATACGACTTTAATAAATATCTAAACATTTTTCATAATTTTAATAATGTCTTGAAGTAATGGTTGTGTAAACGAGATTAGTCGCTAATAGTATTAAAATAAATCGAGAAAATTCAAAAATAAAAAGCCTACTTGAAGAATCAAGGAAAGTACGATTAAAAAGTGTTGTTATGAGAGTTTCTCATAGTAAGTGACAGGTTTCTCTACAACGCCCACGCTTGTTGCTGCTTTACACCTTTGCGAAAAGGAGGCCTTACTAAACAAGGAGGGAAAGTGATTCATCTTCGCCGCATTCAAAACTGCCTTGAATTTCGTTTAAACTAACAAAAAACTCTTTCTTATTTTCTTGGTTACCTACCTGATCCACCCAAATGCTTTACTTCAATTTCGCGATTCCATCGGATATTTAGTTACCAGAGAAGACTCCAACATTTTTTAATTTAAAATTTATTTTTTCATAACTGGATATTCATTTTGTATAAGTTGAGCTTACATCTAGATTGAAGTTTTCCATAAGAATTTATGATCCATTGAAGTTTTGCATAACTTTTTACGCTACTGACAGTAGGTGTAATATATTTGGAAAAAATACTACTGCCATTATTTTGAACATCTGTCTGTCATAATTCATGACTATTTCTATTTCTATACACCTCAACCTACAGTGATTACATTTTATCTACTTCTTCTTCCTTAAGTAAGTTATAATAAGTAAATAAATAATTAAGTCTTTTTTTTTGTTTTTTATTAAGAATATTTGATATTATCTATTTTATAGTTACATTGCTATCTGAAAATATAACAAATTAAATTTACGAGATTTATGAATATTTTTGTGACAATGTTTTTTATAATTGAGGGCGTGTTTCAACCTCACAGCTGTCTTGAGTAAGATAATCTCATGATCTAATAGCAATATTAATATAATCATGAGAATTCAATGATCAATGATCAGTGATTGATCAATCATGAGCATTATAATCTCAAATAATAATAATAATAATAGTAAATTATAATATTAAAGAATAGTTCAATAATAATAAATAAGTATAAAAGCTGAAAGAGTGCCTGCTTAGATGTCTTAATAATAGTGAACTCATTTGTAATGTTAAAATTGACTTAATAAGATTTGTAATAGAGTAAAATCTCGTGAACTCGATTACAATTAAGCAGTTTGTTAAATTTCACTATTTGTTTTATCAGTTTGGAAACTCAATCTTACTTGGCTAGAAATGTTGTGTATAGTACTGAATTGTTTGCTAAGTGATATGTTACCTGTAGGAAGAAGCGAGCAGAGGAAAGCCTAACTGGGAGCACTTGAATGAAGACTTGCACGTGCTTATCACAGTGGAGGACACTGAGAATAGAGCGAAAATCAAACTGGAACGAGCCGTGGATGAAGTCAAGAACCTCATTATACCCGTAAGTACCCAGCAGTGCTCTTTCTTGGACACTGGTCAAGTATGAACTTACATACATACGCGCTAATGCAAAGGAGGGTGAAAAGTGAAGGTTTTCAAGTGGTTAGTCGAAGTAAAGTTATATAATAATACATAAATAAAAAGATTTCACATAAACACGTGAAATAACAATCAATGATCAAACCACAATAATAAATGGGAAAACAAGACTAAGATCTTTCAACCGCAACAAGCGGTCCTCGTCAGAGTTGGGTTTTTGACTCTGACGAGGACCGCTTGTTGCGGTTGAAAGATCTTAGTCTTGTTTTCCCATTTCTTATTGTGGTTTGATCAATAATAATACATGCATGTACCACAGAGGTTAGCTGAAATCACATTGAGAATATGATACCGTCATACCTCTAATACTAAAGTAGGAGTTGTCTGACCGGTTTCGAACAATGTTCGTCTTCAAGTAGAACTGACTAGAGTACCATAGTTGCGTCAATGATTTGTAAACATGTATATATAGGGTCAAACAGAAAGCACTTTTAAAAAAAATGATTAAAGAACACATTAAATACTATTTAAATAATATAAAAAATCAAACTAGGCTAAACATTTAACTAAACATTGATATTTACTAGGTATTAAAGAAAGTTCAGTGGACCTATTAAAGGCAATAAGTGGAACGACTCAATATAATAGTGTAACTAGAAATATAATGGCATGGAAATACAGATAATTTAATAAACGAACGAATTAAATATTAAATAGGCATTTTATTTGAACCAAAATAAAATAAAAGACCAATTGACAGACTTTGACAACGATTAATTAAATAATAAAAGAATCAAATAGGTAAATAATAAATGTAGAAAATGAGAATTTAACATGTTTTGTAATAATATTATGAAATAAATCGAGGCCCCTTAGATGTAAGCCTCGATTGTTACTTATCCTAAAGTGGTATAAGCCCATGCCGCAGTCATGTAAAACCCGTTCACTTGAACATGGACGACGTGCATAACCGGTTGAACAACTCCTAATCCGGTATAAGAGGTGTGACAGTATTGTCTACTAATGTGATTTCTATAATAATACTGATCCCTTGTGCACATTTGAGATTCATTATATTCCCTGTGATAAGGATTATGACTGAATGCTCTTAAAATATAATTGGTATAGCTGGACAAGATAGTACAGTCAATCAGTGTCGGTTTCTACCTATGATGGGTTGAATGACGTTTCTCACTTGATAAGTTCATGGGTCTCTGTGCGAGTTAGTTAAGGTTTCTACCCATGATATACTCTATCAGAGTGTGGGGTGGCTGTGGTTATACAATACCCATGATGGTTCATCTCTGAACAAGACATCTCTTCAAAACGTTTTGAAGTTACGTCTTGTTTTTTATGCCGTTGTCTTAATTTCTCAACATCGGAAATGCCAACGTACTTAATAGTTTTATTAAACTTATGCGAGGGTTCGATGACTATAGAAGTTTGGAAATCCCTGCTCCAGGTATTTCACATGTTTGAAATGATGATAAATGATGCATGCACACCTCTGGGTGGATGTGAAGCCTTCAGTCACAAGCCTGCAGTACGAGTATGTCATCAGGTAATGTGCTCTATCAGAGGAGGACGAAGATAACAGTAGACCGGGATGTGAGGTAACAAACTTGAGCCTTACTAAAGGCTCAGTTATTGCCTTAATGTGTTTATCTTATCTGCTCAAACAACCATGTTCTCATAGGGGGGTTTTGTTTCTGTTGATAATGCCTATTGATTAAATAACCCCAACTATTTTTAGTTAATAAAATTGAAATTTTGACTTCTTGAACTGTTTACTTATGATAAACTTGAAACCATTTTTTGAAAGTTAATCTAACTGATGCAGGAATTATTAACTAAATGGTTTTCCAAGGAGTTTAGTTTAATCAGGAGGTCTTACTTGCTAGTTTATGTCAGGTTGATCGTATACGAGGTTTTTATCGTATAATTTCTATTTTGTTCTCGAATCGCATATAGTAGTTTCATTCGTCGCTGATTTCCCCGTTGTATGTTTTGATTCATTTTTCAAACCTGTGTACCCTGGAGTTTTTTCACTGGTTCAATGACTTGGCTTGGGAATGCAAAAGGTCTGAGCTGGAGCTCGGCATTTAGGCCCAGTTTATCAATAGGGTTATTAGTGCATTGAACTTGCCCAGGGCTCAGACCTCTTGTAATAGTGGGAGAATAGTTTCTTTTTTTCCCTCGATCTGAAAGATAGCTATCACGAATGTGATGCCCTCTTTGCACTTTATAATTTAATTACCTAGGAAAATTAACATTTTATTAAAGAAATTATTACTTCTTTTTCTTTAAAGTTATAATTACTGGCTTCAAATACTGCGAACATTGCTGGAAGTAGAAAAGATTAAGTGTTCTGTGATCTGACTAGACATCCACTGATTACAGATAGAATTTTCATTAATTCGACCTTAGTTCGTTGCCCTTTTTGTATATTTACTTATTTTTTTATATTTTTTCATTGTTTTCAAATTATATTTTTAGGTAGACTCTTTTCAATGTTCTTCATTTTCCTAGAAAAAAGTATTTGAAAATTTGTAATATGTTAAGAAAGAGATTTTATTTTATAGTTATTTTTTTTAAAAAAAATTCCCTTCTGAAAATAATAGATGTAATGAAATAGATAATTTAGGTGAGCTATCAGCATTTTTAATTTCACTGACAATTTCGGAAACAAGATCGTAATCTATGCCTTACGACTAAGTCTATTATGAGAACTGCGTGGTTGTACTGCTGCACTTAGGCTCACAACGACGCCCTGAGGTCTGAACATGCCTAGACAAACCTTGATTGTGTTCTCTATAACAGAGCTTCTTAAACTTTTTTATATTGCGACCCCCTTCAAGCTTAGGAAATTTTAAACGACCCCCTCCTCCATATAATGAAATATATATTAACCGTAGATGTAGATGTAATATCGCACTATTTTACAATGTAAATAAAATAAGGATTAAAGAATACGTACCCATTCATTTCACATATATATAATTATATCAGTATCAGTATCAGTATCAAAGCATCAGATCTTTGCGACCCCCTTTCAGTAGTCTCGCGACCCCCCTGGGGGTCGCGACCCACAGTTTAAGAAGCCCTGCTCTATAAGACCCCAGAACAGTATCCGAACTACTGTTCAATACGACTATTATCAAACAAGAAACTATTGATAAAGCAGATTTTTAAACATGACTGAAGCAATATATATACAAATTAATGAAACTCGTTAAAGTATTTCCTGAAGCCGCACCTCTTGTCACAATGGGTTCATATCTCTTGAATATTCTCTCTTTAAAGTCGAAAAAATAAACGCAACTGGACAATGGAAGTTCAAATACAATGAAAAATTTCACTGGTAGTAAAGAAACAGACTTACTACCTCAAATTTTCGGAAAAATTAAAGAATACGAATTTTGTCAAATTTTCGGGTAATTCTTCTTCAGGAGAAAAAAGTAAGGGTGATCAAGCACGTTGTAAGCGCAATAGAAAGTAACTAGGAAAGTGTAATAGGATAGAATAAAAATTATTTAAGGGAGAATTCCATTGAGTTTCCAGTTTCAAAACCGACGTTTCTGTTTTATTGAAAACCTTTTTCATGGGCAGAAGTATGAAATTTTGAAATTACATTACCAGGGGATATATTATATATTTATTAATTTCCATTTCTGAACTTATGCATTTTAATCTTCTATTATAATAGTTCATTGTTTCTAGGTGTCATACTTCTACATAGTAATGTTGTATACAGTATAGCGTTTTTGTTGATATTGGACAGTTGGGTTCAACATTTCCAAATAGTTCATTATAGTAATCTATTGTTTGTTAGTTTCAAAATTTCATAATTCTACTCATGAGTTTTAAATAAAACCAAAATATTGGCTTTCATAGTTTTATTGGAACTTGGAAAACTAACAGATTCCTGTTATTTTTTATTCATTAAAAGTAAGAAAAGGTGATATAATTAGATATGGCAAAACCAAAACATATGGCTCCTCTTAATAGAGCAGAGAAGAGAACAAAGCACTTACTAAGTCAATAAAGAGCAGCAGTTGTTGAAAAAGAAAAGCATTGGCCCGGACTGACAGGTGAAGTCCACTCCGTGACAATCTAGCCAGACCTCCTCTGATCTCTTAACGAATAACTATTACGCGGAATATCGATCTTAGTCAGTTAGCTTTATTCTACTATATGTTATATGTATTTTAGCTATAAAACATAGAGAATTGTTACGAACAATTCTCTAATATAAAAACGTAGAGAATTGTTACGAACAAGTCTGACTACGATATTCTGACAGCCGTCTTCCTCATGCAGAAGTGCAGCAGCCAACTGATTCAAGAGGAGTAAAACTGAACTAAATATAAATAACTAAATAGAAAGCTTAAATAATCAACAGAAGATGTTAAAGAAAGCCAAGAAAAAATGACTGAATAAAGAAAGGGGAACAAAAAGAATAATGAGTAGAAAAAATAATAACTAATTATAAAAACAAAATAATAATTTATAAAAATTGACTTACGGTCTGAGGAAAACATAATATTGCGAGGTAGCAATTTTTTATTTGGGGAAATAAACAAAAAATAGTAAAAGAAAAGAAAATAAAAGATGAGTTATTCAGGGGGATAAATTTGTAAGAGATGATTCAACTTTTTATCTGGACCACATATATTTTAATTATTTTTCTTTATTGGTTGAATAAACCTCGATAAAGAAATTAGTGTAAATATTTGACAGTAACACGATGGAATTAACCTAAATAACGAAAACAAGTGAAAAATAAAATCCCAGAACATAAAGCGTGAAATAGAAGAATCATCATGACAAGTTAACTAGTTGACATCGTGTACTAATAAAGTCAAACAATGTGAATTCTATGGGTCACGTGGGATTCCACTACAGTTTCAGGTGTTTATTAAAATGTGTTCAGTGATTCTAAGACCACGTTATTTTCCCTCTTGGTAATACATTAGGTATCTTGCTATTCGTATTTATTTGTTACAATTCTATGAACTTTTATGTATTAATTGAGCCGCTTATTTTGAAAGTGGCCTAATTCCATTTATGTTAAAATCGAGATATTTAAGGGTTTGCGTTTTACAAAATTTAAAAATATTGTCATTTTATTTATCAACTAATTTTTGTTATAAAAATTCTTAGTAATTTTAAATAAATTTTGTACAATTTGCTGCAAAAGGTAAAGATAACGTAAAAATGTAATTATTTAAATAGCTAGCTAAATTTTTTTGGAAAATGGAATTAGGTCACTTTCAAAATAAACGGCTCAAATGTTGTTTGGGTTTATTAAATCGGGATTATAATCTGCTGCCGGAAAAAAATAATATGTTTCATGATGCTGACTATTTAGATGGCATTTATGCTTATTGGTATATACCAAGCATTCCAATGGACGTATGATGATGAACTTTATAAGACGGAGTCTGGCAGTTGCGTTAACAGCAAAGACAAACTTCTTTAACTAGTTCTACAGATAATTCTAATTTCTTTAACTTGTTTCAGGCTGAGGGAGAAGATGAACTGAAGAAACGTCAGCTCATGGAACTTGCTATTATCAATGGAACTTATAGGGATTCAAACGCTAAAGCCCTAGCCGCTGCTGGTATGTACTTCATCATGAAACAACCCATTCTGAAAGCAAAGTTTTCACATAAAGCTATCTTATAGGATATAATGCTCGCAGTACATTTATTTTCACGCTTTCATTTTTTAAAGAAGCTTAAATAATTTGTTACTATTCAAAGAACTGGTTCTATTTAAGAATGAGAATTTCTCCCAGGTTCTGATTTTCAGAAACATGTAAACTATGGGTAGTTTACCCAGATTTACTTTTAGGTATTTACTTTCACCAACAAACAATATTACCACTTGTCAAGATGTTCATTGTATTGATCGTAATTTATTATTTACTAGCAAACGTGCCCGTCTTTGACGGAATCAAAAATTTGATGATACCTAATATTCAAAAATATCATTAGAAATTATAGAGCAGTAGAAAATATTATTAATACAGAGTTAAGCAAATGCCTGTGTATACACCACATTAGCTGTCTGTCCTTCAGGTAGATGGAAGAACAAAGAGTTGGAACCTCTGACTCTTGGGCAAGCAAACTACAGTTGACCATGTGAGAAAAACTTGGTCTCACTCACTTCAATTCCTGCAGTAGATAGAATTTCCCCTTGCGACTTACTTACCATCATTGCGAAACAGAGGCTGACGGGACATTTCAATCGTTTGGATGAAAACGCATAGTTGCTCGGAATCATTGGTATTCGTCGTATACACACAGACTCTGTGCTGAGGACGAACTCAGTGTCGTGTCCCGTTGCACATTTTTGGGGCATTCACGTTTCGTAACATGAAATTTGTTACTGCTATTAAGTCGCAGCATGATTGGTGCTCCTACTTTTAGGTTATACTCATGAGTAGGCAGTCACGGAGACAAATTCAGTTAGATAATGAACTGCTTACTCATCATTAATCACTCTGTTTACTCACTTGTAAGTTCTTTCTTCGGCTTGGTATAGCGTAAGAACTTGTTTGTTGTTTTTTCCTGCCTGTTCATTAGCAAGGATTGAGAATTCCCCGTTCACAAAGCTATTTATTATATGAAATTAAAATCAACTAACAATACCTACTTGCTACACCTGTATATTTTCAAAATAATCATGTCTGTGAAGTTAGCCAAAGACAGCTCAAAAGTCCATAACTTCACTTCTGCACTGAATTATCAATCTATTCAGAACAGTAAAAAAAACGTTTTTGCTTTAAACGTCCTTTACTTCGATTTTACGTTGAATTTTCAATCAATTCAGAGCCTATATTTTAAGTTAGACATACAAAAATGTACTGTCAAAGTTTCTGCTTGCTACATCTTTTGGTGGCTGAGTATGAAACGTAAAAAAAACTTGGAATGAGTCAGTTCAAAGGAATGTACAGAACAAAACCTTTCTTTTATTTATATAGAAGTTTCCTAACTGTGTTTTATTTTAAGTGCTTATGACATCGTTTTACCCGACCACAGAGGTGGCCAGAATGTATTAATTTCAGTGATTTGATAGAGTTGTGTGTTTGTGGATGCGTGTGGGATAGTGAGAGATGTTGAGGCGACACAGGGCTGATTTCTGTTGCAGACGACGAGTGGCGGCGCATGGCACTGTCGGCTGCGGCGTGCGCGGCGGAGACACAGCGACTCATGTCGCCGGGCGGCCTGCCCGGGCTGGCCACGCCGGGCCTGCGCACGCCGGCCGCCGCGTCCCCGCTGGGCGCACCGCTCATCCTGTCACCGCGCCTGCCCGTGCCCGCCACCACCGCCGCAGCGCCGCTCCTGTCGCCGCCCGAGGCTGCTGCCCACCACCAGCTCATCTACACGCCGTACGCTGCTGCCGCCGCTGCTGCTGCTGCTGCTGCTGACTACACCAACTATGCCGCGCTCGCTGGCACTCCTCTCATATCTGACTACACCGCCGCGGCAGACCACTCCGGTGCGTTGTTTGCCCGTTGACTCTGGCCCTGTTCCCGCTTCACCCCACCTACCTATCCTTTTCAGTGTCAGGCATTTCTTCCCCCCGTGGATCCTCCGCATTTCCTATCGCCTTCTATGCAAGATGCGAGTAAATCCAGCGATTGATTATTTAGTTGTGATCACTCTGTAAAAGCAGATACCTTGCGACAACGTGGTTTTGCAAAATATTTAAACATAACATTAGACTGAAAATATTGATTTTTCATTTTGCCTCCTTTGAGACCGATTTGTTCGTTTCTTCTAATGAAACATCACACAAGAAGCTACGGCGAAACTGCCAAAGGACTCTTACCGGAAGATGTCTTTATGATGCCCAATCCTCTACTTTTACACCCAGTATTTTAGCTTTAAATACAATTATTAAAAGTTTGAATATAAAATATCTATTATAATAGATAAAAACTAACGAGAATCAAATTCGTTTCGGTCTATAACGGCCCATGTCAGACTGACAGATAATGGCTACGACTGTCACTAATTAACAACTTTTAACTTCGCTCTAGAATTACTTATAATGTTTTATAAGTTTTGTTTTGTACTGTCAAGTCGTTTTTAGATTAAAAACAACATCTTGTAATCTAGAACATACTTTCCTGCTTAGTGGTTGACCAAATAGATGATATAGAAAATAAACAGTGGAAAAACTAATGAAGGTACTTCCTCTTGCAGTAATTTCGGTTTATAATTCAATTATATATATAAATATATATATATATATAAACAGATTTCACATAAATGCGTGAAATAACAATCAATTATCAAACCACAAAAAGAAATGGTAAAACAAGACTAAGATCTTTTAACCGTAACAAGTGGTCTTCGTCAGAGTTGGGTTTTTGACTCTGACGAAGACTACTCGTTACGGTTGAAAGATCTTAGTCTTGTTTTACCATTTCATATTCTGGTTTGATCATATATATATATATATATATTGACGAAAGTAATTCTCGTTAAGTAAAAACCAAATACAATTTGTCAGGACTCAGTCAGTTATTAAGGTTCAAATTAAACTCTCAATTCTGACGTTTCAGTTTATATTTAAAACCTTCTCCATAGGCCTACAAAACAAAGGAAATATAATAATACAGTATAAGAAAGGAAATATAATAATACAGTCATTCAAAAACCAAACATAAAAAGTTCAAAACAATTTGTTATTGTAAATTTTTGGGATTTTTTTGCATGTTTGGTTTTTTATTGATGATATTATTTCTTATATTTCCCTGTTTTGTAGGACTATCAAAATCGTTTAAATAAAAATCAAAACGTCGTTGTTGAGAGTTCAATTTGAACCTGAAGAACTAACGGAGTCTTCATAAATTTTATTTTGTTTTATATATATATATAATATATGTATAAAATTAAATGTGTATCGACCCGACTGTCTGGTGGAATAGTACTAAAATAAATCGATACTTGGTCAGTTTTTTTTATTAAAACTGGCTTATATCGGATTTATTTGGTCACTCTGTATATATGAATAGTAAATCTTGATCCAACCGTTCTTCTACGAAATAATAGTGCACACAACATCTAATAGATTGGAATTGCGTGTGTTTTGCTCTGTTGTGTCCAATGTTACTTTACAGATGCATATATATTTCGAGAAATGGAGCTATTTTATTTTAAAAAAAAATTAAAATAATCATCTATTTTTGTTTTTCGCTGAATGAGAAGCTCCCAATTTCTTTTTGCAGCTTCAAATCTATTTAAATAACCATATAAACAAACTGGATATGTCTTAAAGTTGCATGGATTCGAAGTCTTTCCATTTCATCATGCTTTTTCTGGTATTAAGAACTTTTAAAAATGGTGTCATACTAAAATGAAGAAATGCCTGACATTTTATTTATTTTTTTATTGGTGAAGGTTATTTTTCAGTTTTAAATTAAAAAAAAAACTATATATATTTTGTCTAGTCATAATTTTCAAAAGGGTGCTTTAGCAACTCATCTTGAAAACGTTTCTTTCCTCAAACAATAAATACTGAGGAATAACAAAATGTTAAGTATTTATAAAAAAAAAGAGTATATTATATATATATTGTAGGTTTTTCGGAACAGAGGTGTGCCGAGGACAGTAAGTATCTGCAAAGAGGTTTTGATAGGGTGTTAGAGGTACATGCTTCAATCCTCGAGCACTGTATTCATTTTCTTTTTTTCTTTTTTTTTTAGAGTAGTTTATTTTGAATGATTTTTTTTTGTTGCGAGTAGATATATTTTTTTATTCCTGCTTTTATTTTTAAAAGTGTGTAATTTAGTTGTGTTGATTCAAGGTTTAAATGACTTGTCTCCGTATTATTACTTCCTTTTTATATCCCTTTAAAGTTGAGAGAGCCCTCAACAAACTTCCTTTGTTTCTTTCATTTCTTAAATATATATATATAGACATATATAATTTCAAGGCTTTAGTTCCATTTTATAAAAAAAAAAAAAAAAAAAAGAATCATTTCTAGTCTTTAGTCCGATATTGAAATATTTACAATACCATAAGTTTGTTTTCCTTGTTTCATTTTATTAATAACATTATTATTTAACTAGTTCTTATTAATTTTTTTGTGTGTGATTTTTTTGCCTAAAAAGAACCTCTCATACTGTACAGTGACTTGGTTATTCTTGTTTCTTTATGTTTGCTCTCTTTGTTTGCTCACTGAAGAAACTATTCATTTTCAGTGTATCCCGTTGGATTGATATATTTTGTTTATCAAGAGAAAAAATGCGCTGATAAATATTCCCTCGACCAGTAGTATAATTAGCCGCTCTTCGTGTTGAATGCTCTGCAGTCTCCTCCAAAATGGAAAACATTTCTGTAATAAAACTCAACTTTTTTTTTCTTTTTCTTAACATTAAACATTAACTGGATGAGACCTTAACATCTTTGTTTAGATGATGTGATTAGATGTGATTCCAATTTTAAATCAAGCCTCTTCGTCATATTGCTTGTGATTTAAACACAAAGTTCATTAAAGCGATATCAGTCGTTAAGGGGAAAGATATTATCAAGTAAGCCATATTTTTAACGAATCAAACGTAATCTTCCCGTATTCTCTGTATTCTTGAATGGGAAATATTTATTTTCTGGCATAATTTTTATTACAATAATTAAATGGGGGAGAGTGATTAGTTTTTAATATCCAGCTATTTTGTTTTGTCAGGTAAATTTAAATCTAAATCTAAATTAAAATTAAAGTCAACAGAGAAGTACATATCTTTAGTTGAATGCTGTATACTATATTTTCTTTATCTAAATTACTACTCCAAATGACAGAAAGGTAAAGTTTCTGTGCCTATATTAGTTTTATGTTCATTTCATCAACCTCAAATGAATAAAACAAAATAGTTTGCAAAACTAAGTAGTCCTAAAAGTAGAATATAAACCAGCCTTATTTTTGTTAACTGTAACAATCTTTTCGCATCAGTCGATGTTCTTGCTTCAAACTAGAATGCTTCCATTTAAGTGATAAACTAATCTAAAATCAAATTATCACAATGACTATGTCCAAATTAGGTTAATGTGAAGTAATATTTAACTGGATAACTTGAGGGTTTTTTCGAAAAGGTTGCAAAAACAAGTGGTTAAAGTTTCTTCGGTTTATGCTATGATGATGTTATTTTTCTGAATAAGCAGGCGATTTGAAAATCTTGTTCTAAAAGAGTCAGTGAACTTGCTTTATTTAAAAAAAAACTACAACAACGTGGGTGGTCGACTTGTGAATCCTCGTTTTATAAACATTAGGGTTTGAATTCTTGAAATGATAATCAAGTTTCGGAGGCTGCCGAAGAAGATCCGTATTGGATCTCAAGATTTCTTGTTAGGCGTTTGACTGTTGTTCAGATTCCTGTCGCAGCTCATGTAAAAGTTATCGTACTACCAAAACAAAAGTGAATATAAAGTTTCAATAACTTATCCACTTTCACATATAGTTAGTCAGGGAAGTATTGCCTCTATACGGTAGACTGTTGCGGATATGTAACTTATGTAACGGACTCCAGCTCCAACTACTAAACTTTCCGTACTTCGACTCCAAAATTCTGGTGGTCTCTCCTTACTCAATTTAGAAAGCTATGCCTAAAAAGATGACTTTTCCTCAGTTCAGTTTTGTTCGATTCCAAATTTCATCGTGTGGTGATCTCTCCGACCTGGCTGTCGTTTGAGAAGGCTTCCCCCTTTGAAAGTCGGTAACTCGATGCAAGTCGGGCCGAGTCAGTGGCAGGGTCTCCTGCCCTCCCGCGCCTCGCAGAGCGGCTGATTATCTCTGTTCGTGATGTCAAGGCCTCATTTACCATTAACTGCATGCCTCAATAGACTCACTCTTTAGTTAACAAGATCTCCGCCCTAACGCCTCCTGCTTCATCCTACCTATTTCAATATCGTACTAAATTCTTTCAACTGGGTCTTATTTTTTTTTTAATTCTTTTTTAGGTTGGAAACTCCTACGATGAACCTGCCGAAAATCTCTCTTTCATCTGTCTCTCTTTATCTATCTCTCTTTCTGTGCTTTTCTCTCTACCTCTCAATTATTATTAATATCCCCTCGTCCTTTTATTTGTCTACCATATTCGTTTATTTATTATTCTTATGGAATATTTAAAAATCATATTACTAAAGGAAATTATATTATGTGTCTTGATATAATTGGTGTGAAATGTTACATTGTCTATAGGTGATATAAATATATATATATATTTTGTGACTGTATATTCATCGTTTTTTCTTTCTTGTTATAATATTACATTTTTAAGATATTTTATGGCATTTTAGATAAATTTAGGAATGTTTTTCCTTTGTACCGAATATATATATCTATACATATATATATTTCTTTTAAAATATATATGACATGATGGATTACTTGAACAAATGATATTATATCTTTTGGTAGAATTCATTAGTTAGTAATTACGATTTAATTAGTCTTAGTGAATGAATATTTAATTAGTGAATCCTTGAATGGTTCGATGTAAGCTAGCTGTGTTTGGTTAGATATGAAATATCCCAAACTGGTTTGTTTTCGTAGTCACCTGCGCCCCTTTTTTACTTAAGGACTGGATCTATTCTTCGGTGTAGGATTGCATCTTATTTTCATTTTTCTTCATTTTTTGTTTTAATTTTCGATTCGCTCTCTCCTCTTTGTAGCTTACTTTTTGAGCTTTGCCTATCGAGTATTACTTGTCGATCTCACGCTTTTTGCTAATTTTTGGTGGAAGTATTTAGTAGTTGCATTTAGGTCAACAAATTTTTCTATTCTTCATCCCCCTTCCCAATTTTTTCAAATTTTTTTATAAAATCCATCCTCTTAATTATTATTATTAATTTATATTTATTAGTACTAAATACATCGCAATTTATTATTTTGTTGTTTTAATTATTAATAAGTTATTAAACTATTTAAAGTTACTAAATCTATTTTCTCTTTGAAATTTATCATATAATTTCAAAAGCATTATGTGAATCACATAATTATATTCAATCACATATACATTAAAGCATTATAAAGGAAAAATAAAATATTTTATAAAAAAATCCTAATAGTTTTATACTCAGATAAAGCAACATAAATATTCAGTCGAAAATGATAAATTTATGAAATGAAAATTTGATTAAATGCGAGCTTCAAAATAATTTGTATTTTTACCTTCTGGTAAATTTATTATGGTTGAGACTAAATACCACTATTACAGTTTGCTTAATATTAGTCTGGATCTTTTTAAATTAGTTCAAATGTTAGTAGAGTTGACAGATAGTAATGAGAACCTTCATGTAATATGAACTATATATTAACATGACAGGACTACTGTTTATTCTATTTTTGTTATAATCTCCTAACTTTTGTTTCTATATTAGCTATCTAAAATCATGTTTATAAAATGTGTACCATCATTCATTTTTCTTTTTCCTTTATAGCGTTTTAATTGATAATTGTTATCAAACATTATTGTAATATATCTAATAAAAAAAACTCCTTTCCCTTTGATAAATGAATGTATTTAAGACAAACCAAACCGTAAAACATCGAAAAGATTTCGTTAGTTGTGAAAAAGTTTTCATGGATAGAGAATTTGCAACAATTGACTTTTCAAATACAATTGTTTTATAAATTGTCTGATACGTTTGTTTCATGTAGACCAATGTCTAATATTACAGTTTTTGATGCTTCAATGTCTTCAAATAATTGGTAGGTTTTTTTTTACAAAAAAAGCAAGTTATACATTAGAATTGTGAAGAATTAATTTCTTTATTATTCATTGTAGTTTACATTTTAGTTAGGCGAAATTTAGAACTCCCTATGTAAAATCAACTGGTAATGTGGCTCACCCATTACTAAAATGGGTGCCAAATAATAAATGAGCCATAATTTCCACCCCCGAGAACATCACTAAAAGAAGAAAGCATTATAAGTGTGGGCGTTGGGAAACAAACATTTCTGCTTATAGTTCTTCTTGAGTATTCCTATTTAGTCAACTAATTAGTTTGGTTACTAATTTGCCTTGACAGGAAAGTCCCATCGTAGTGATATTAAATGCCACACCTAGCTACCCCATCTCTTACTACATGTTTTAGGTGACAATAAATTTATTTACTGGAGTTTAGATCATTTTTTTTTATCAAACAGTTTTTTAATAGAGTTACCATCTAGTTTTTGATCGAACATTTCTATTTTTAGTGTAATAATTCATGATCTTGTTCAACTTTTTCAGACCTTTCAAACAATACTATATAGTGAAGGTATATAACATATATATATATATATATATATATATATATATATATAATATATATATATATATATATTAATTTATCTTGTTAATATGAACTCTCATTGTTTTTGTTATTTTTAATTATCTTAACATTGAATTAAATAAAGTTTAAATAAATTCAAAATGCAAATATGTAAGCTAAGTATACAAACGGTAAATTACCCTTAAAATCTGTTTTTTATAGACTCCTACAAAGCTATAAGTTGCTTCTATTCATGAAGACTTTTTTAACTGATAGAATAGTTTTGAATCGTGAACGATTTTAAAATCCATCTTAAAATTACATATATTTCCTTTCACATCGAAATTAAATTTTAACACATTACTTTTGTTTAATGTAATTTATTTAATATAATTTTAAGTAGCAATAATCTTGTCATAGACTGAGATGTGACCCCCTCCTTCATTAACACAGTGTTAATAACAGACTAAAAAACAGGAAAGGGACCAAATTCGTTCCCCTTAACCACTCCTTTAACCAAGTAAACAAAAAAAAATATCAACAACCTTCTAGTTGATTCGCTAGACCTGAACCTCTTTGTTTCAAATTCCATTCGATGTTTACCTTCTTTACCTTTTTTTTATATTTTTAAAGAAATTATTCGAAAAAAAAGTGAACTTTAAAGTAGTTTAGATTTATTTTTGGGTTGTCTGAAAGATTGTTGCCTTTTTTTAAAAAAAAAAAAATGTATATATTATACTGAGATATGGTACAAGGCCATTTAGTTGGAGTGCCATATAGGATGCAGAGCTACAGAAACCCATCTAGTTGTAGTACAATTATATAATCAAATACATGCCATACCTTTGTAGGCAATATATAAATATATATATAATTTTGTATTGAATCCAGAGTCGTTTTTTGTTGATGTGTATATAGATTTGTATGCTTTTTTTAGCCGTCTTGTTGTTTTAAGGCTGTTACCAGAAGTGCATTGTTTTTTTTTTTGTCAAAAGCTGATTGTCCAAGCCAGATGTTCTTTATTCTCGTTGTGTGCATATGCAGGTGCGGCGGTTGCCAAACAACGAAGGCATTTGGGTCAAATTCGTGAACACCCGTATCAAAGAACGGGTGCGCTCTCTTAACTTGAACCCAAGCTTTTTAAAAATTATTCTCAAAGGTTAGTTACAAACTAAGTAATGATGCTTTTTTTTATATCATGTCTTGTTTGTTTGTTGTATTTCTTTTATTATTATTTATGAATTTCCTTTCTGGAATATTTTATCTATTTTTAAAACTTTCCCTTTTATGTTTATTTATTTACCCTTTTATTTTTCATTTTTAGTTTTCAGAGAGGAAAGCCTCCAAGGTAGAAGGTTGTCAATAATTGAATTGCTTTAAATGTTAGAACAAAGAGTTATTCTTCCTTCTATCTTTATTTATTTTTAAGATATTGCATAAATTTTTTTTATATATTTTATTGTGTATTTGTTATAGTTATTTTTACTTGTATACCCTCGCACAACTTGAGCCTGTGGAAGTGGAAAGTGTAAGTTTGATATATAAAATATATATCTATATATTAAAAAAAAATTCCGGCCAATAAATTTTTTGCAAAATCCAAATGACTTTTTATTTTACGACAAAACCCCCCTCTCTCAACCCCCATATCAGTTTAGTTTTATTACTGTTATGTGAAAATTTTACTTTTGCACAAATTGCATTTCTCCATCTCACTCACCCTAAATGGTAAAGCATTTTCTTAACATTTTCCTTGCACCTAAAACCAGAAAAAATATATTAAATTAAAATAAAATACGTAGTGGCTAAAATATAACTTTACTAATTACAAAGGAAAGTCTTTTCGACTTAAAACTATTAACCTGTACTTGCACTTGATTAATATATATATATATAATGGAAATGGTGTAAATTATTAGCATTTTTGAATTAATATATTACCTTCTTGACCTTTTAAAAAATAAAAAGTACTTCCTTTTACTACTACTGCTAATATTGGACTGGGTATAATCGAGCTAACCAGCGTATCCACAAGGCCAAGTTGACTAACATTAAACTAAAAAAAGAAAAGAAAAGTTGATGTGAAGTGTAGTATGGCTTGGTCGACATTGTGAGCGAATGCATACTTTCCACTCCTGGCAAGCCATATTCCACTGACATTCAATTAAACGGTTGCTTTGATACATTTTGTTTTCATATTTTCTTTATATTTTTTCCTTTTTGAAGTTTGATTTATTTTATTATTATTATTATTTTTTTTATTTATTTTTTTTTTTTTTGGTTATGGGTAACAAAAGTATTACATGAAAAAAAGCACAAGTCTATTCATTAATAATAATCTTTAAATGTTGATTGACTCCAAGAATGAATGCTTTTCATGAATATTAATATTCATTAATTGAATTTTCCCCATTCAAAAATTAAAGTTTTTAAATCAAATAAATGAAGTATATATAATGATCTTTACAATCGTCCTATTTGTATTTGAGGTACAATATCCCAGTATTTGAGAAAGTAAGGAATGATAAACACTTATTCACGAGGTCCATTGTTATTTAAACGATCTGCATCAATTATTCCAAAAGTAAACATGATCAATCAGTTATTTATTCCTTTTAAATCAAATTAAATTAATTGGATGATCTCCTTGAACAGTCGTGTACTTGATTTAACGCAGTACCCTTGATTGCTCGGTTGCTTATATTAGACACTCCTGTTAAAGAACTTGTGTTTTTTTCTGTTGGAAATTACCCTGATATATTTTAATAAGGTGCCATTAATTGGGTCATTAATTGGTTCTGTTAGATTAGTCTTATTTCTTAGTATTAATAGCTGTAATTTTAAATTATTTAATGCTGACAAGGACTTCAATTAATCTTGTGTAAATTCTTTACTTTTTTTTTAAATAAATTGATAAGTTTGCTTTATCTAGTATATGTATGAATTGCTTTGTTTTGTTTTTTTTTTTATATGGTCTGTTGGTTATTAGGATACACATCTTGGTTTTAACAAGAAAGAATGTTTTGTTCAAACAGCTTCCTTTAATTTTCAAAACTTGCATGTGTATAATTTAGATATCATTTTTAATCCTAATGGTGGTTAATTTATATCTCTCTGCCTTTCTCAAATTTCTTATGTATATATGTTTCATTTTAACTTTCCAGTCATGTACGAAGGCTTGTTTCACGTACCTGGCGGGACATTTTAATTATTTTATGGAGTCCCTTGTTCAAATGAGTTTCGTGGTATGAACAAATTTCAAGTCTTGGAAATTAGATTTTATTAATTAAAATGAACTCTTGGAGCCAAATACAGAAAGTCTAAAGAATCTTGAATTATATTAAGTTATACAAATCGACATGCCTTTTAAACACTCTTCTATATATTAACAGAAACTAACTTAATTTAGATGTAAACATAATAAACATGCTGTGAGATGAGTAATTGTGATTTTTTCTCATTACATCACAACTAGACAATACACTCTCAGTAATTCAAGCATTCCTTGGCGGATCTTTCTGCAATCTAAAATTCTTGGGAAGCTTTCTCACTTCTAATGTTGTTTGTTTCGTAATTTCGAAATTGAACGGCATGAACTATTAAATTAAACGTATTTAAATCTTTGCTACTTTTCTCCTAAGTATGATAACTCAAAACCCAGAAAGGTGTTGAAACAGTTTTAAACTTCTATAATCTAATGGGAACTTGCTATAGTCCATGGGTATGAAGGTTGATTATAAACCTATGTTAACGGCTTTTAAAAGAGAATGACCATTTGGGAAACCGTCTTTGCAACAAATCAATATAGAAACGAATATTTCAGAATATTACCAGTCATCTTACTATTAAGTAAGTCATCGTTACTAAGAACAACGTTAATATAAATTATAATTAATGGAAAACAAAATCATACAATAGAGACTAAGGCATCGTTTCGCACAAATCCGAGTTCTTATGAGAGCTCTTGAAATGAAAACCGAGAACGATTTTAGGTTGAAGCATCTTTTTTACTTCTTCAGCTCCTTGTAATGGTCCATGCATTTATAAAGAACTTCCTTAGTTTCTTTATATATATATATATATATATAGTGTAAAACTACAGGGAAAAAGAAAAAACAATAGAAATAATTGCTTTGAGGTCTTTCACTGTATGTCATCAGAAAGCAAACAAAGTAAAAACAAAGAGGTCAACATAATGGTTAGGTTGAATGACACGCAGTGAAAAGAAACACACTTACTTACTCAAATGTTTCAAAAAATTTGAGTTAGTAAGTAAGTATATGTCTTTACTCTGTATGTTACTCCTCTTTGTATTTAAACTTATACACATATATATGATCAAACCACAATGGGAAATGGAGAAAGTTACAAGCGGTCGAAATATAGTAGTGAGTGCTGTATGCCTTTATTTTTCTCTCTTTTGTATTGAGTGATATTTATATAGATATATTATCAAAACACAATATGAAACGGGAAGAAAAGTCTGCCATCATTCAACCGTAAGAAGCAATCTTTTTTTACCGTTTCATATTGTGGTTTGATCATTGATTATTATTTCACGTGTTTATGTGAAATCTTGTTATATATATATATATATATATGAAATTTGTTTTGAGGGCCAGGTTTTGGCCAAAAAAACTTTTCAAATATTGTGTTAAAGTAAGAGGTCAAGAACAACTTGAGAAAATATATATATATATATATATATATATATACTATTTAAGCTATAGATGAATAATAATCTCATTCCATAAACAAAGAAATAGTTAAAATAGTAAGAAAATAAGGTTTCGTCCTCAGGCGTCAGAATAAGAGTTTAAATGCGGATTATTGTCAAAGAACTTTCAAGGTCTCAGCAAGTTGAAGCCTGGATATGCATATAAATATTATCCTCCAAAACTATCATCACATACCAAATAACATTTTTTTTTTGTAATCAATTTACATTGAATTATTATAGTTATTTATTAATAATTATAACTATTAATAAATTATGAATAGTTATAGTTATTTATTAATTTAGAATTTTATTTAATAGCATTAAATAGAAACCACTTACCTAAAATTTATTGCTGACGTCCTATTTTAGTGGCCTATTTCTCTACATGTTTACTGGCAGTTGTAGCCTGAGATTAATATAGTGGTGGCTAACATACATTATTGTTTTTTCTCTTTAAGTAGTAGTACCATATTGTTTCTATATTTTTGTTTCAATACCACCCTGAAAATAGTTAAAGTACTTCCAATAATATTTACTGAGTATATTAACATACAATGTCTCTACTGAAAAAGTTAAAGTTCATTATGGGACTTTTATCAATGATGGACTTTAATGGTCTCAATGATGGACTTTAATGGTCTCAATGATGGACTTTAATGGTCTCAATGATGGACTTTAATGGTCTCAATGATGGACTTTAATGGTATCAATGATGGACTTTAATGGTCTCAATGATGGACTTTAATGGTATCAATGATGGACTTTAATGGTCTCAATGATGGACTTTAATGGTCTCAATGATGGACTTTAATGGTCTCAATGATGGACTTTAATGGTATCAATGATGGACTTTAATGGTCTCAATGATGGACTTTAATGGTCTCAATGATGGACTTTAATGGTCTCAATGATGGACTTTAATGGTATCAATGATGGACTTTAATGGTATCAATGATGGACTTTAATGGTATCAATGATGGACTTTAAGACTTTAATGGTCTCAATGATGGTTGAGACATGGTCGACATCAATTAGTAATACTCAATTCTTCAAAGACAAATGTCTCATAACAGTATATACTAATGATGAACTGTGACATCATATTGTGTGAAGTGTACTTATCCCATCATAATAAGATTTATCCTATTATGGATTCCTTGATAGACATTCCTTCTTACGGAATTTATGTATGTATATATATATAATATATATATATATATATATATATATAAAAGCCATTACCGAAGGATCAAATAAAATAATGTCACAAAGAGAAAATAAACAGAAAAAACATAAAAACTAAATATTGTAGTGACATGTTGTTTTTTTTTTCTATATATTTTCTCTTCAATGTTATGTATAAATAAATAAATAATTATATATATATATATATATATATATCGACCGTTTGATAGAATAGGTGTGTTTTCTAGGCAACAAGAGTTTGATTTTTTATCCTAGAATATTGACCGAATCCCGATTAGAGAACACACCTAATATATATATATGAAAATACTAAACAGTCCAAACCGGACAGATAAATAAATGGAAAAGACAACACATACAAGAAACGAGAAAACAACTGGATCAATATTTCGAACTGAAGTTCGTAGTCAGAAAGAGAGTAGAAAGGAAGAAGAAGAGGTACGTGCGTTCACATGTACCAGTGGAATGCAACTGAGGGTTCCAGACGGTGGTCTCAAATCCAAGTTGCTCGAAGCGTTGCAAGCTGATCCCCCGTAAACGACACCATTCCATCGTAATCGAACTCGCGTACCTTATAAGAGAGAATAAGGTTGAAAATGAGGACAGAAAGAGAGAAGAAGAAGAAAAACAATTAACGTTTGAGGTTGTTGAGGCCATGTGAGGAACGGGCATTGACGACGAATTTCAGTTCGAAATTTGATCCAGTTAGTTTTCTTGTTTCTTGTATGTGTTGTCTTTTTCATTTATATATATATATATATATATAAATTATTGTGACAAGATTTCACAATAAACACATGAAGTAACAATCATCGTTCTAACCAGCTGAGTTGGGATTTGTCTCTGACGAAAACCGCTTGTTACGGTTGAAAGACCCTTGTTTTTTTCTCATTTCTATTGTGGTTTAAACGATGATATAGTAGTGTATGAATCCTTAAATTAGTGTAACAGGGCAACAGTTTGACTTAGTAATTTGATTCAGGTAAACTATATTATGAATTTATATAGTAATTCATGAAGAGAACATAACGATATCCATTTTTACACAAAACACTTGCAAAAGTCAACCTATACACTAAATTTGAACGTCTGAATCAATTTCATATAGGTAGTATTTACGAAAGGAAGTCTTTACCTTATATCTTATAGGGTTTCTCTTTATTTGTTATGAGTCTGATAAGGACCAACCTCTGGTAAAAAGGTCTTACTGTCCTTGCAACAATCTAATTTTCATATGAATATATAGATATATGAAGTTAAAGAGATGAAACACACAGAAATTTTGGGAGAAAACCTATATACTTTGATAAAACTAGCCCAAGATGGACAAAAATATTCCAAAAATGATCTTTGTGAAACAAACAATTGAAGAACGCACATTTGTAGTCTCTAATTTTTGCAAATGTTCACCAGAAGAGAGGAAGGAGGGAGACCAAACAAACCTGGTGAGTTTGGTGTTTCCTCTTCTCTTCAGTTATGTATGTGTGTCATTATTTGTGCATAAATATAGTTTTACTTGTCTTCCGAGCGGCTTACATCGCCCTCCAGATGACGAAGGATGTATGTCGAAATGTCATAGTGAGTTTTTGTGTTTTGTTTCTGAGATTATGTATAGATATGTATTAAACATGATTTTATAAACCATGGAATAAAACTCCACACAAATCTATACACTATTATAATAATTCAGATATATGAGTAAGAGTTTTCGACCAAAGTATCAGGTACTTGGAAGAGTTACTTTGGTCCAAAGACCTTAGTCTCACTTCTGACTTAGATACTGCGGTTTATATATATATATATATATATATATATTATATTCACTGATAAAACGAAATACGATCCAAACTGGACACAATACGAGTTCGAGATTAACAAAGAGCAACACACAAAGTAGGGAAACACACTTACATACTCAAATTTTCGGGTAATCCGTCTTCAGGAAATTTTGAGTCTGTAAGTGTGTTTCCCTACTTTGTGTGTTGCTCTTTGTTAATCTCGAACTCGTGTATATATATATATATATATATATATATATATATATAATTAAAATATAATATTTAAATTAAAATAGTCAAAAACTAAATACTGTACAAACCTTTTCAACAATCTAAAGTAATAATATTATTGTTTAATCCAAAGAAAATGTACAATTGGACTGACAGATGTGTCAACTAAAATAATGATTAATTTACTGTATAATAAATACAGTTAACAATAATTTTATACAGTAAAATTAGTTAAAAAGGAATTAAGTAAGTAAGAATGTGTAATGGTGATTCTATTATCAAGCAGAAATAATCTATAAAGGCAGGATTTTTCTTAGGAAATACATAGATATTTTCAAAATACATAATGTATTTTGTATCGTGTACGATAGCCTGGTCAAATGCCTTGATTACTGTACAAAATAGGTTTTCAATATTGCCATACATTAGGAACAAGTTGAAATGATGTACAAGGTTAGAAGTTAGTGTTTTTATAGGATTTTCTGAATCAGTAAAAAAGAAAGCTCCATGACAGGATTTATGGTCTAAATCTCTTTCAGATCACGTAAAAGTTATGTTTGTTAGAGATTTTAATTATTTGCTATTAAGTTTTTTAAGTATCGCCTAAGGAGAGGGAAATTTTAAGAAATTTAGCTCCTACTCTGAAACCATTATTATTTGTGTCACTCTGTAAGGCAGTTGACGAAATTGGTAGAAAGGTAAGTTTGATGAACATATTTCCAGACATTGAACAGTGATTCAGTGTAATTGAACAAGACTGTATCTTTCAGTAAAAAAAAAAAAAATTGAACAACGGTTTTCATTGATGAAATGAAAAGTTTTCTCACCAGAAGTCCTTGTCAGCTGGTATATATTTTTTTTATTATTTTTTGTAATAATTTTTTTTTTATTTTAAATTGAAGGCTGGTCACTAACCAATGTTTTTTCTTGTTTTAACCCCTGGTTCAGGCTTGCCAGTGCTCTAACACCGACGAACACCTCAGTTCTAATCCCGTTCATCTATCTCTCTCTCTATCTCTCTCCCTAACCTGGGACATCCACCCAGCCATCCTACAGGACTCCATCTTTTTTTTTTAACATACAACTAAATAAGAATACTCTAGTTACCTTTCACTTCAGTAGATTCTCTTCCTTTTTATTTTATCAGAATCATCTTTTTTATGTAATCTTGTTTTCTCAAGAGAAAGAATAACCCATTATGTTCTTGTTTTTTGTGCCTTTGAATTAATTTAAAATATATATATATATATATATATATATCTATTAAAACAGAACTCTTCTGTTATATAAATACTTTGCTTACGAAATTGTATTTTTCTGTGTTAAATGTATTAATTCAATTAATACTCTGAAATGTCAAGTATTTAGAGAAAATTTTTGCCTTGGCATTAATTTAATACTCATGCCAATTAGATTGTATTTTAACGTTGTAATGTTAGCATTAGTATTTGTCCAGTGTAAAGTCACTGTTTTCTTTTTTTGTATTGACAAGTGGCACACAGTGGGCTTTTGTAGTCGTTCCCTTTGTATTGTTATTGAGCGAAACTTTAACTCACTAGTTGTCCTTCCCAAACCTTACTACTTAATATATATATAATATTGATCAATCTAAACAATGAAAGACTAGCGTTTTATTAAAAATAAAAACAAATTTTTTTCAAAAACCAAGTCTTGTAGTATCGTCTAATAATGTTCAACTAACTTGTAAGAACGCAAATTAATATCGACAAACTGCCATGATTAGATCTAACTTGTCTCCTCACCATTGCTTGTAACATTTATTTTTGGTATAGATTTATTCGTTTCTTGTTAAACAAAAGGATATATAAGTGTTGTATTTATCCAGATGCAATATATACGTATATATTTATGAATATTAGTAATAGCTTTAAGAGATATCTATATTTGATTAAGCTATGTTATTTTTTCTTTTCTGCCTCATAGTAAAGGCAGTATTCTTTTCTGAAGTAGTTTATTTAATTATAAGAAGGTGCTTTTACAGATTTTTTTATCGGTGCACTTGAGTGCATTATTTTGTGCAATCTGTTACTTTTTTTTTTCTAAGAAATAACGCAATTTGTGTCGTCTATTTCTTTTAAATATCAATACTCAAAAAAAAAAACTTAAAATTAATAATAAAAGTAAATCCCACCAACAGAATCTCCCAATAAAATCTCGTATTTATTTTTTTTTTTCTTTGCAGATCTTTTCACCATATTCGTCTGTGATTGCTATATATATGTTTGTTTTTTTTTTCAAAAACCAAATGTAGTTTCATGAGTACATTAAAAAAAAAGTTTAATTATATAACGTGCCATGTAATCTAGGTGAATAGGTACGGTTGTTTTTGTTGGCGTCTCGAATAGTTTAAGCGGTCCCACCTGTTCGCTGTTAGCTTCATCACCGTCCTCTCTTTAGTTGTTTCGTTTAGGCTGGCTACTTAATCGCCCACCACCCTCTAAACCTCAATAAATTAATTGTTGTAGTCTTAGTGAGCCATTTAGATGGATTCAGTATTGTTGGCCTGGTCTTGGGCTGTGCTTCACTTCGTGTTTGCCATTTATACTTTTATTCAAAACTGTTTTCAAATCAAAAACATGGGACCCCCCCCACCCTCGAGGTCCCTCCACCCAATAGTCTTAGAATTACTCCTTATAAGGTATTTTAATATTATTTTAAGATTTTTGTCTTTTTTTCTGTTTGATTGAAATATATTTGTTGTGCACAATATACTTAATTGAAAATTGACTTTTATTTATTAACCCCCATTCTTCTATCGAAATAGTGATTATCTTTAAATTTCAGCAAATTAGTGAGTGTGTTAGCATTGCTTCTTACCACGCTACGGTCCAGAATCTTTGATGGATCAAGTTGATATTTTACACAAAATTGGGCCTCATAGGGAAGAAGATCCCTATTGTTTGGGAAGAATTATGCATGATGAGAAAGTCACTTCTTTTTGCCAAAAACCGTTTTATTTCTCCTAAACCGTTTTAAAAACATTTATTTCTCCTAAACTGATAACCCTAGAGTTTTGAAATTTTGACATTATCTTTGAGGTTACAAATGGAACAAACGACAAATATATTCAGAATTTTAAATAACAGGAAATATTTTTTTTCAATAAAATGTAAAAATTTTTACTTATAATTCAATCTCAAACCTTGTGAGAGCGATAGAAGCCATACTGTTTGACGGATCAAAGTGAAACTATGCCTAAAAATAGAACATTATGTGGAAAATGAGTTGAGATATTTTTTTTCAAAATTACATTCGCTAAAGGGGCGTTACAGTACGATTTCTATTTTCAGAAAAGGTTTTTTTGACGCTAAACGGCTCATTAAAAAATAATGAAAATTTGACCAAAAATAGAAAAAAAATTAGCAATTCATAAAAAAAATTCATGAAGTTTCAATTACGGAAAAGATCAATAACGCTATAAAAACTGTTTGTTTATCCTAGACTAAGAGATCACCTGCTATACTTGTCGATTTTTTTATATTTTTTTACATTGTTTACATTGGCTTAGAAATTTTTTGAGCGAATCCACTGAGATAAAATTGATATTTATAAAGGAACAATTTAAATAGTTTATTGACTTATACAAGATGTAAGAGGAATAATATTGTTACATGTAAAAAAAGCACCACCAATAAACATAAATAAATTACCCTTGTCTTCCATGGCATGATGGATTTGTCTCATAAAATGCTTTAATAAATCTATATATTGTACTCTTGAGCAAAACTTAATATCAGTTACAATTACATTGTCATTGTGAATGTAGTACCTTTCCATGATATTGAAATGTGATGAATGGACTCTTTCCTCAAGAAAGAGGACTTATGTTTGTTGAGAAATACCCAATTATTTTTACAATTCTAGTCTAATAGTTCATATTTATTATTTTCAAAAATTAGAAGCTCCCAACTATAAAAGATTTAAATTATATTGAATACATGGCTTTGACTTCGATTTGAGAATGTAAACTATCTAATTACTAATATATTTTTTTCTCAATATACATTCATAGCTAACTTATAACAGAGTACAGGAGGCAGAAAAAGGATAGCACTCACTCAGAAAAAATTCGGATATATGGTATTTGACAAAGGGGAAGGAAAATGATCTTATTAAATACTAAGAAGCCATAAAATTCCCAGTATAATAATTCAATAAAAAACCAAAAATGTAAAAGATAATTCAAAATTGAAACCTTTCGTTTGGAGATTAATAAATGTAATTATCATATTTCTTTGATTATAAATCATCTTAAAACAACATTTTTTCATCGATATTTATGATGTTTTTCAGAGAAAATAAGGGTATTTTCCTGTTTTAAATTTGAAAATTTTACTTTAATATTCAATGTAGAAGGATGTCAAGTAAACAATGTAAGAAATCCACTGGCTATTTGAACAAAAGCCATTTTCTCTTGTAGGAGAATATTTCGTATCAAGAAATGTTCACTTACGTTTTCTCAAAAATGTTATTACTGCTGTAGTTATACTAATGAAATTATTTTCATCAGCTGTGTGATGTACAAAAATAAGCTTATATATTGATATGTCCTTCAATCACTATCTGTACTACCTCAGGAATGAAAGACTAATAATCATATCCTATTTAGATGTTTACATTATGTTTAAATGAGACGTTATATATTATATACTCAAGAAATTTGATATTAAGTTACTTATAGTAAAGTTGAGTTGTAGGCCACTACAGATTTTTACAGAGATTTTAATAATTATTATTTTAAATCACAAAATATATCAAAGATGATAGATCAAAAAAAAATATTCTTTTTTTTTTTAAATCAAGTACAATATATTATATGTTTCATTTAGCATCGTTATATTTACAGAAATCACCCATTTTACTGCATGGTTTATAAAGCTACCTCTAACCACATTTTTTCTTTTTTCAACTTATTTGAAGTTTTTTTGCATTAACAATACAAATTATATGAAATATTGGTTGAAAACAACAGTTATAACCCATACTATTTTTTATATTGCTTTTTTCCACTTTATACAGATATTTTAAAATTTAATATTTTAAATATCAAAGTATAGCAAACATACTAGTTCAAAAAATAATGTCCTTTTTTTTCTTACATCAAGTACAATATATTATGTGTTTCATTTATCATCGTTATACTGACAGAAATCTCCTATTTTTCTCAATGATTTTTAAAGTTAAACTCTAAAGACCCCTAACTAACTTCTTCCTTTTTGCAATATTACAAGATTTTTTGTATTAACAACACAAATTTTATGAAATATTGGTTGAAAACAACAGTTATAACCCATATTATTTATTATAATGCTTTTTTCCTTTTTATTACAGAAATTGTAATATTTTTAATCACAAAATATAGTAAAAATGCTAACTAAAAATAAAATGTCAATTTTTTCTCTGAAATCAAGTCCAATATATTACCTGATTCATTAAGCATCGTTATATTTACAGAAATCACCCATTTTACTGCATGGTTTATAAAGTTACCTCTAAACACAACTAACCACCTCTAATCACCTTTACCTTTTTCGACTTTTTTGAAGGTTTTTTGTATAATTCAAAAAAAAATTATAAAACATTGCGTGAAAACAACAGTTATAACTGATACCATTTCTTTGAATGTTTTTTGCTTTTCATACACAAATATTAATATTCTTATTTTAAATCACAAAATGTAGCAAACATGCTAGTTCAAAAGAAAAAATACCCATTTTTTTTCTTAAATCAAGTACAATAAATGATGTGTTTCATTTAGCATCGTTATATTTACAGAAATCACCCATTTTACTGCATTGTTTATAAAGTTACCTCTAAACACCTCTAATCACGTTTTTCTTTTTTCCACTTTTTTGAAGGTATTTGTATAATTAAAAAAATGTTTATTAAATATTGGGTGAAAATAACAGTTATAACCGATACTATGTTTTTTTTATACAAAATTTTAATATTTATTATTTTAAACCACAAAATTAATCAAAGAAACTAGTTCAAAAGAAAATATCCATTTATTTTTCCAGGTGGATAGAGGTGCTTAGAGGTAACTATATAAATTATTTAGTAAAATTGGTGATTTCTATATAACGATGTTATATGAAACATATAATATATTGTAATTGATATAAGAAAAAAAATGGATATTTACTTTTGAACTAGCATGTTTGGTAAATTTTGTGATTTAAAATAAAAAATTTTAAATTTAAGTAAAAAAAGAAAAAAAGCTTTTGAATAAAAGTATTAGTGATAACTGTTGTTTAAAACCAATATTTCATAAAATTCATATTGTTAATTCAAAAAAACATGAATATAGTAAAAAAAGGAAAAAGGTAACTATATAAAATATTTAGTAAAGTGGGTGATTTCCATAAATATAACAATGCTAAATGAAACATATAATATATTGTACTTGATATAAGAAAAAAAAATGAATATTTTCTTTTGAACTAGCATATTTGATATATCTTGTGATTTAAAATAATAAATATTAAAATTTCAGTATGAAAAGTAAAAAAACTTTAAAAAAAGGAGAATCAGTTACAACAGTTGTTTTCTACCAAGATTTCATAAAATTTCTTTTAATTATACCAAAAAAATTCGAAATAGTGCAAATAGGAAAAAGGTGGATAGAGGTGGTTTGAGAAGGTTAGTTGTATATGTATAAAAAAATATTTAGTAACATTGGTGATTTCTGTAAATAAAACGATTCTAAATGATACATATAATATATTGTACTTGATTTAATACAAAAATTTGTTATTTACTTTTCAACTAGCATATTTGATATCTATTCTAATTTAAAAATAATAAATATTAAAATTTCTGTATTAAAAGTAAAAAAACTTTAAAAAAAAGTAGAATCAGTTACAACAGTTGTTTTCTACCAATATTTCATAAAAACATTTTAATTATAAAAAAAAATTCGAAATAGTGTAAAAAGGGAAAGGTGGGTAGAGGTGGTTAGAGATAACCATACAAAATATTTAGTAAAATGGGTGATTTCCGTAAATAAAACGATACTAAATAAATCATATAATATGTTGTACTTGATGAAGATTGTGATTTATCTAACATATTTTATCTAACATATTTGATAAAGATTGTGATTTAAAATAATAAATATTAAAATTTCAGTATGAAAATTAAAAAAACTTTAAAAGAAAGGAGAATCAGTTACAAAAGTGGTTTTCTACCAGGATTTAATAAAATTCCTTTTGAATATACAAGAAAATTTCAAAATAGTGCAAATAGGAAATAGGTGCATAGAGGTGGTTTGAGGTGGTTAGAGGTAACTTAAAAAATTATTTAGAAAAATGGGTGATTTCTGTAAAAATTACTATTCTAAATGATAGATATAATATATCGTACTTGATATAAGAAAAAATAACGGATGTTTTCTTTTGAACTAGCATATTTGATATATATTGTGATTTAAAATAATAAATATTATAATTTCAGTATGAAAAGTAAAAAAAGTTTAGAAGAAAGAAGAATCTGTTACAAAAGTGGTTTTCTACCAGGATTTAATAAAATTCCTTTTAATTATACAAAAAAAATTCAAAATAGTGCAAATAGGAAAAATGTGGATACAGGTGGTTTGAGAAGGTTAGATGTATATTTATAAAAAAATATTTAGTAAAATGGGTGATTTCCGTAAATAAAACGATACTAAAAAAAGCATATAATATATTGTACTTGATATAAGAAAAAAAGTGAATATTTTCTTTTGAACTAACGTATTTGATATAGATTGTGATTTAAAATAATAAATATTAAAATTTCTGTATTAAAAGAAAAAAAATTTTAAAAAAGTAGAATCAGTTACAACAGTTGTTTTCTACCAATATTTCATAAAAACATTTTAATTATACAAAAAAAATACGAAATAGTGTAAAAAGGGAAAAGGTGGGGGGTAGAGGTGGTTAGAGGTAACTATATAAAATATTTAGTAAAATGGGTGATTTCCGTAAATATAACGATTCTAAATGATAGATATAATATATTGTACTTGATTAAATACAAAAATTTGATATTTTCTTTTGAACTAGCATATTTGATATTTATAGTAATTTAAAAATAATAAAAGTAAAATTACTGTATTAAAAGTAAAAAACTTTAAAAAAAACTAGAATCAGTTACAACAGTTGTTTTCTACCAATATTTCATAAAAACATTTTAATTATACAAAAAAAATTCCAAATAGTGTAAAAAGGGAAAAGGTGGGTAGAGATGGTTAGAGGTAACTACATAAAATATTTAGTAAAATGAGTGATTTCCGTAAATAAAACGATACTAAATAAAGCATATAATATATTGTACTAGATATAAGAAAAAAAATGGATATTTACTTTTGAACTAACATATTTGATAAAGATTGTGATTTAAAATAATAAATATTAAAATTTCTGTATTAAAAGTAAAAAAACTTTAAAAGAAAGAGAATCAGTTACAACAGTTGTTTTCTACCTATATTTCATAAATACATTTTAATTACACAAAAAAAATTCGAAATAGTGTAAAAAAGGGAAAAGTGGTTAGAGGTGGTTAGAGGTAACTATACAGAATATTTCGTAAAATGGGTGATCTCCGTAAATATAACGATTCTAAATGATAGATATAATATATTGTATCTGATTTATCACAAAAATTTGATATTTTCTTTTCAACTAGCATATTTGATATTTATTGTAATTTAGTAGTAATAAATATTAAAACTCTGTATTAAAAGTAAAAAAAATTAAAAAAAGTAGAATCAGTTACAACAGTTGTTTTCTACCAATATTTCATAAAAACATATTAATTATAAAAAAAAATTCCAAATAGTGTAAAAAGGGAGAGGTGGTTAGAGGTAACCATACAAAATATTTAGTAAAATGTGTGATCTCCTTAAATTCAACGATGCTAAATGAAACATATAATATATTTTACTTGATATGAGAAAAAAAATTGATTTTTTCTTTTGAACCAGCATATTTGAACCAGCATTATTGTGATTTAAAATAATAAATATTAAAATTATAATATGAAAAGTAAAAAAGTTTAAAAGAAAGGAGAATCTGTTACAAAAGTCGTTTTCTACCAGGATTTAATAAAATTCCTTTAAATAATACAAAAAAAATTCAAAATAGTGCAAATAGGAAAAGGGTGGATAGAGGTGGTTTGAGAAGGTTAGATATATATTTATAAAAAAATATTTAGTAAAATGGGTGATTTCCGTAATTATAACGATTCTAAGTGATTGATATAATATATTGTACTTCATTTAATAAAAAAATTTGATATTTTCTTTTGAACTAGCATATTTGAAATTTATTGTAATTTAAAAATAATAAATTTTAATATTTCTGTATTAAAAGTAAAAAAACTTTTAAAAAAAGTAGAATCAGTTACAACAGTTTTTTTCTACCAATATTTCATAAAAACATTTTAATTATACAAAAAAAATTCGAAATAGTGTAAAAAGGGAAAAGGTGGGTAGAGGTGGTTAGAGGTAACTACATAAAATATTTAGTAAAATGAGTGATTTCCGTAAATATAACGATTCTAAATGATTGATATAATATATTGCACTACATTTAATAAAAAAATTTGATATTTTCTTTTGAACTAGCATATTTGAAATTTATTGTAATTTTAAAATAATAAATATTATAATTTCTGTATTAAAAGTAAAAAACCGTTCAAAAAAAGTAGAATCAGTTACAACAGTTGTTTTCTTCCAATTTTCATAAAAACAATTTAATTATACAAAAAAAAATTAGAAATAGTATAAAATGGGAAAAGGTGGGTAGAGGTGGTTAGAAGTAACTATAAAAAATATTTAGCAAAATGGGTGATTTCCGTAATTATAACGATTCTAAATGAAACATATAATATATTGTACTTGACTTAATACAAAAATGTGGTAGTTCCTTTTGAACTAGCATATTTGATATGTATTGTAATTTAAAAATAATAAATATTAAAATTTCTGTATTAAAAGTAAAAAAACTTTTAAAAAAAAGTAGAATAAGTTACAACAGATGTTCTCTACCAATATTTCATAAAAACATCTTAATTACACAAAAAAAATTCCAAATAGTGTAAAAAGGGAAAGGTGGGTAGAGGTGGTTAGAGGTAACTACATAAAATATTTAGTAAAATGGGTGATTTCCGTAAATAAAACGATACTAAATAAAGCATATAATATATTGTACTTGATATAAGAAAAATAAACGGATATTTTCTTTTGAACTAACATATTTGAAAAAAGATTGTGATTTAAAATAATAAATATTAAAATTTCAGTATGAAAAGTAAAAAAATTTAAAAGAAAGGTGAAGCAGTTACAAAAGTGGTTTTCTACCAGGATTTTATAAAATTCCTTTTAATTATACAAAAAAAATTCAAAGTAGTGCAAATAGGAAAAAGGTGGATAGAGGTGGTTTGAGAAGGTTAGATGTATATTTATAAAAAAATATTTAGTAAAATTGGTGATTTCTGTAAATAAAACGATTCTAAATGATAGATATAATATATTGTACTTCATTTAATACAAAAATTTGATATTTTCTTTTGAACTAGCATATTTCAAATTTATTGTAAATTAAAAATAATAAATATTAAAATTTCTATATTAAAAGTAAAAAAATTTTTAAAAAAAGTAGAATCAGTTACAACAGTTGTTTTATACCAATATTTCATAAAAACATTTTAATTATACAAAAAAATTCGAAATAGTGTAAAAAGGGAAAAGGTGGGTAGAGGTGATTAGAGGTAACTATATAAAATATTTAGTAAAATGGGTGATTTCCGTAAATAAAACGATACTAAAAAAGGCATATAATATATTGGACTTCATATAAGAAAAAAAAATGGATATTTAACTTTTGAACTAACATAAAGGTTGTGATTTAACTAGGTAAAGATTGTGATTTAAAATAATAAATATTTAAATTTCAGTATGAAAAGTAAAAAATCTTTAAAAGAAAGGAGAATCACTTACAAAAGTGGTATTCTACCAGGATTAAATAAAATTCCTTTTAATTATACAAAAAATATTCCAAATTGGTCAAATAGGAAAAAGGTGAATACAGGTGGTTTGAGGTGGTTAGATGTATATTTATAAAAAAATATTTATTAAAATTGGTGATTTCTGTAAATATAACGATTCTAAATGATAGATATAATATATTGTGCTTGATTTAATACAAAAATTTGATATTTTTTTTTGAACTAGCATATTTCATATTTATTGTAATTTATAAATAATAAATATTTAAATTAAAAAAACTTTAAAAAAAAAAGTAGAATTAGTTACAACAGTTGTTTTCTACCAATATTTCATAAAAACATTTTAATTATACAAAAAATATTCCAAATAGTGTAAAAAGGAAAAAGGTGGGTAGAGGTGGTTAGAGGTAACTATATAAAATATTTAGTAAAATGGGTGATTTCCGTACATAAAACGATACTAAATAAAGCATATAATATATTGTACTCTATATAACAAAAAAAATGGATATTTTCTTTTGAACTAACATATTTGATAAAGATTGTGATTTAAAATAATAAATATTAGAATTTCAGTATGAAAAGTAAAAAAACTTTAAAAGAAAGGAGAATCAGTTACAAAAGTGGTTTTCTACCAGGATTTAATAAAATTCCTTTTAATTATACAAAAAATATTCAAATAGTGCAAATAGGAAAAAGGTGGATACAGGTGGTTTGAGGTGGTTAGAGGTAACTTTATAAATTATTTAGGAAAATGGGTGATTTCTGTAAATATAACGATTCTAAATGATACATATAATATATTGTACTTTATTTAAGACAAAAAATTGATATTTTCTTTTGAACTAGCATATTTGATATTTATTGTCATTTAAAAATAATAAATAATAAAATTTCCCTATTAAAAGTAAAAAAACTTTAAAAAAAAAGTAGAATCAGTTACAACAGTTGTTTTCTACCAAAATTTAATAAAATCGCTTTAATTATACAAAAAAATTTAAAATAGTGCAAATAGGAAGAAGGTGGATAGAGGTGGTTTGAGGTAGTTAGAGGTAACTTTATAAATTATTTAGTAATATGGTTTATTTCTGTATATATAACGATACTATATGAAGCATATAATATATTGTACTTGATTTAAGAAAAAAAATGGATGTGTCTTTCTAACTATCCTGTTTGCTAATTTTGTGATCTAAATTATGAAATATAAAAATTTCTTTAAAAAAAGAAAAATGCTTTTAAAAATAAGTTTTAGTGATAACTGTTGTTTTAAACCAAGATTTCCTAAAATTCTTATTGTTAATACAAAAAAACTTGAAAATAGTGAAAAAAGATAAAAGGTGGGTAGAGATGGATACGAGACGGATACTCGTAGAGGTGCTGAGAGGTAAGTATATAAAATATTTAGTAAAATGGGTGATTTCTGTATACATAACGATGCTATATGAAGGATATAATATATTGTACTTGATATAAGATAAAAAAATGGATATTTTCTTTTTATCTAGCATATTTGATATAAATTGGGATTTAAAATAATAAATAATTAAATTTCTTTATTAAAAGTAACAAAACTTTAAAAAAAAGCAGAATCAGTTACAACAGTTTTTTTCTAACAATATTTCATAAAATTCCTTTTAATTATACAAAAAAAATTCAAAATAGTGCAAAAAGTAGAATGTGGTTAGAGGTAACTTTATAAATTATTTAGTAAAATGGGTGATTTCTGTAAATATAATGATGTTAAATGATACATATAATATATTGTACTTGATTTAAGAAATAAAAATAGATATTTTCTTTTGAACTAGTATGTTTGCTAAATTTTGATATTTTTAATATAAAATATGATAATTTCTGTAAAAAAATAAAAAATCTTTTAAAAAATTAGTATTAGTTATAACTGTTATTTTAAACCAATATTTCATAAAATTCACTTTAATTGTACAAAAAATCTTCAAAATAGTGAAAAAAGGAAAAAGGTGGTTAGAGGTGGATAGAGGTGCTTAGAGGTAACTATATAAATTATTTTGTAAAATTGGTGATTTCTGTAAATATAACGATGTTATATGAAACATATAATATATTGGACTAGATATAAGAAAAAAAAATTGATATTTCCTTTCGAACTAGCATATTTGATATATATTGTGATTTAAAATAATAAATATTAAAATGTCTGTATTAAAAGTAAAAAAACTTTTAAAAAATCAGAAACAGATACAACAGTTTTTTTCTACCAATATTTCATAAAATTCCTTTTAATTATATAAAAAAAAATTCAAAATTTTGCAAAAAGGAAATAGGTGTTTAGAGGTAACTTTATAAATTATTTAGTAATATGGTTGATTTCTGTATATATAACGATACTATATGAAGCATATAATATATTGTACTTGATTTAAGAAATAAAATGGATAACAGAAGTCAAGGCGTGAACAATAATATTGTAGGAGTGGGGAATTTGTTATTTTTTTATATTGTCATAGTAATCGTGTTAGAATAGTCAAAATGACAAGACAGATACGACGAGTTTGCTAAATTTGATAAAGTTTTCCATTTTCAAGGAATTGGTTTAACAGAAGTCAAGGCGTGAACAATAGTATTTTAGGTGTGGTGAATTTGTTATTTTTTTATATTTTCAGAGTAGTCGTGCTAGAAAGTCAAAATGACAATACTAATACAGAAAGTTTACTTAATTTGATAAAGTTTTCTATTTACATGGAATTGGTCTTAGAGTTTCAAACCATGAACAATAATATTGTAGGTGTGCAAAATTTGTAATTTTTTTATATTTTCATAGTAGTCATGTTAGAAAAGTCAAAACGACTAGACTGATACGTAAATTGTGCATAATTTGATAAAGTTTTTCATTTACATGGAATTGGTTTAACAGAAGTCAAGGCCTGAACAATAACATTGTAGAAGTGGTGGATTTGTTATTTTTTTTATATTTTTATAGTAATTGTGTTAGAATAGTCAAAACTACAAGACAAATACTACGAGTTTACTAAATTTGATAAAGTTTTCCATTTTCATGGGATTGGTTTAACAGAAGTCAAGGCGTGAACAACAATATTGTAGGTGTGGTGAATTTGTTATTTTTTTTATATTTTCAGAGTAGTCGTGTTGGAATAGTCAAAATCACAAGACTATTAAGTAAATTTTGCTTAATTTGATATAATTTTTCATTTTCATGGAATTGGTTAAACAGAAGTCACAGGCGTGAACAACAATATTGTAGGTGTGGTGAATTTGTTATTTTTTTATATTTTTAGAGTAGTCGTTTTAGAATATTCAAAACTACAAATGTTTGCTTAATTTGATAAAGTTTTTAATTATCATGGAATTGATCTAAGAGTTGTCAAGGCGTAAACAATAATAGTGTAGGTGTGCGGAATTTGTTATTTTTTTGACAGTTGAGTCCAAGTTTGTTTCTAAAATTATTCATTTTTGACCTCTAATATAGTAGTTTATTATGTATTTGTTACATTTATTAAACTGCAAGCCTCTGGGCTACTCTGGCTCCATGCCTTTTTTTTATTACCCGGATTTACATTTCGAAAATTTTAAATTAACAATTTTTTTGGTTACAATTATATATAATACATTACTACTATTATCGGTGAGCACCAAATCCAGTGGGCTACCATGGCTCCATGTCTTTAGTTTATTAGCAGTGTGTATATTACGCGAATATTAAATTAAAAAAAAAATGTTTTATTAAATTTATATATAATGGATTTGCACTACTGGTAGTTCATGCATTAAAGTTGTTTGTCTTTCGTAAGTCACGCCTTGATTTCTATCAATTCATAGTAGTTGAACACTCCCGAGCCTTCTTCGGAGACTGCATTGTTGACATTCTCGACTGTCATCGGCGAGCACATGAAATAAAGACATGAAATGAAAATGAACGTAACAAACCCCAGCATGGAATTCTAAGATAACTTATTTTGTGACAGGTACTGCTGGAAAGACTTGCCTCATCTTATAATTCCATACTTTGGCTTAAACTTTTCTGTATAACATATAGAGATTTTAAAAGTTGTTGACCATTTGAGGCATCATAAAGTGAAACTAAGACCTACTTACCAATAAGGTCAATTTCAAAGATTATGAATGTGATGTAAATAAATATTTTGGAGTTAATAAATAAATAAATAATGATATATAATATCAAAATAATTTATTTGGATGTAAGTAAATGTTGACAGTTTTGAAATAAAACTGTCAATTACAGAAGTTAAAAACTTTCATTATTTATTTAAACATAACAAAAACAAAGTTACACTACGATGACTTATTAAATCAGTACAATCACTGAGCTAATATACAAATTCATAAGAGACTCAACAAAGGGACCATCAAATTTTAAAAAAGTGGTTCGAAACATTCTTGAACTTTTTACACTTGTTCCCACTAGTTTCAGGTAGGTCGTTTTTTCAGGATTATTCGGTTGATTATTCCAAACACGGAAGCCGCGTGTTTGTCTTTCGCAGGCCACTCCTTGTTTTCTATCAATTCATAGTAGGTGAACAACCCCGAGCCTTCTTCGAAGACTGCCTTGTTGACATTCTCGAGCAGGGTTCAGACTTTTGTCTCATCGCTTTTCTCTTAGATCTCGGTCTAGCCTCCTCAAGGGATTGTTCCGAAACAGATGTTTCATTAAATGCGGTCTCTGACAATACGTTGGAATTTCCCATCACTTCTTCTGGTATTTCATTATGACTTTTTGCCACTTCATCTAAGGAGAAATAAAATAAACCTTTATATGAAATTTACAATGAAACGTGAAATACATAGATATTTATTGGTAACCAAAGACAGATTCATGTAAAGATACTTCTGAAAACCTGAATACACAGACCCCATTCATAATGCTACCTCCTTCCATACTAGATCTCAAAAATTAAGCTCGTTTCACTCTATCAGTCAAAAGAAATTGAAAAGGATAGCCTAATAAATAACAAGAAAAGTGAAAAACTAAACTGAAATATATTTTCTTCTAAATATCTTATTTATGCATAACACAGGCCTGCGTTCCATTTATCGGTTTTCTGTTCGTTAAAATTGTAAAAAAAATTATTTCTAAAAAAAGGAAATTTAGAAACAATAGAAAGCTTTAAATCCCTAATAACCTCCAAAGTAATCAATAACCTCCTTGTACTTAGTGACGTTCACAAATAAACTACCTTGCTCAATTTGCCATTCTAATTATATGGGTACTAGCAAACGTTCTCGTCTTTGACGGGTACTTTTTCAAAAAATCGCAGATAATACATGGTTTGCCAAAATATCATTTGAAATTATAGAATAGTAAAAAATATCATTATTAGTAGTGTTAAGCAAATGCCTTTGTATACACCACATTAGCTGTCTGTCCTTCAGGTTCATAGAAAACAAACAGTTGGAACCTCTGACTCTACGGCATCCGAACTACCGTCGACCATATGAGAAATATTTGGTCTCACTCACTTCAATTCCTGTAGTAGATAGAGTTTCCCCTTGCGACTTAGTCACAGTCATTACAAAACAGACGCCGACTGGACACTGCAATCGTTTGAATGGAAGCGGATAGTGGCTCGGAACCATATACACATAAACTCCCCAATACCACACCCACTTATGATGTCCACCTCTATGGCGCTATCTGTGCAGAGTACGAACTCAGTGTCCCAATGCACATTTTTGAGGGCACTCAAGTTTAGTAACATGAAATTTGTTACTGATACTAAGTTGCAGCATGATTGGTGCTCCTACTTTAAGTTTTTACTCATGAGCAACTGTTTTCTCACATGGTCAACTGTAGTTTAGTGGCTCAAGAGTCAGAGGTTCCAACTGTTTGTTCTTCCATAAACCTGAAGGACAGACAGCTAATATAGTGTATACAGAGGTATTTGCTTAACATTGTACTAATAATTGTATTTTCTACTATTCTATAATTTCTAATGGCACTTTGGAATACCAAGTATAATAGAATTTTTGATTCCTCAAAGACGGGTGCATTTGCTAGTACTCAATACATTCATATACGCAAATGACATTAAAAACAACTAACAATACCTACTTGCTAAACCTGTATATTTTCAAAACAAACATGTCTGTATAGTTAGCCAAACACGGCTTAAAAGTTAAAAACTTTTCATCTACATTAAATTTCAATCCATTCAAAGCTTAGATTTTACACTAGAGATACTCAAATCTAATGTCAATGTCTCATAGTGGCTGAGTTCACTTGTGACAAAATTTTGCGGGAAAACCGACATATCGACAGACAGACATTTTTCTAAGACTGGATTCGGTTTTCTAATAGATATGCTTGTGCCACTGTCATCATTGAGCACACAAGCCACTGGCTACCCCGGCTCCATACCTTTCCTTTATTAGCATTGTTTATATGATTCAAATTTTAAAATCAAAATTTTATATTATTACATATATTTTTAATATATTTGTGCTACTGTCAGTGGCGAGGACGCAAGCTACTGGGCTACCCTTGTTCCATACCTTATCGTATTACCAGTATTTAAATTACGCAAATATTAAATAAAAAAATTTTTGTTAAATGTATTTCCACTACACAATGCATTTGCACTACTGTCATCGGCGAGCACGCAAGCCACTGGGCTACCCTTGGCTCCATGCCTTTACTTTATTACCAGTGTTTATATTACGCAAATATTAAATTTAAAAAAAATTTCTTACATTTATATATAATACATTTGCATTACTGTCATAGGCGAGCACGCAAGACATTTGCTACCCTGGCTCCAATTTTGGGAATATAGTGATAATTTTCTTTTATTTAATATTATTCTGGTAATAGATAATATATATTTAATTTCAGGTCTCTATCTCCACAAATAAACAAACAGACTCACGAACTTTATATATAGAGACACAATTAGATCATATGATAAAAGAATAATCCGGCAAAACAAAAGTTTCAACAGAAAATGCATTAAACAAAAATAACCATTTCCTTTCTCGCTTTGCGAATCATTTAGTCCCAAATGTAGACATTTACATCAAAATAGTAAATTCCAGAAGCTACTATTGACCAGTAAATGTTTAAAATGATTATTATTTTTATTTTTGTATTTTTTTTTAATTTCAAAACTCTCGGTTCTCACTGGTGTAATGTCAGAAAGAGCATTACGTGTTCGAAACGCGTTGTTTTTATAAAAATTTGCTTGTGGAGACTTTATAACAACATTTGTAAACAAATTTTTCCTCAAAATTTGTAAAATGTTAAGAAGGTTCTTTTACTATATTTCATTTTTTTTATACATAGTTCGAATATAATTGAATTATTCCGTTGGTACATTATTATTTACGTGAAAACAAATATTTCATGTCGAAAACTTTCTGGGATATAATTAAGTTTTATCAACCATATGAATTACAGGTTGACACCCCATTCTGAAGAGATTACATTCTCTCTAAAGTTATTTTGTTCTAACTTTTCTTTACAAAATATAAGAATTTAAATAAGATTATATAAATCAAGAGATAAGATTTAAACCCACTTAACAGCGTTGATATTTATAAATACATAATAAAAAACAAAAACAAACAAAGAAAAGAGATATCCATACTAACCAAAGACAGATTCATATAAAGGTACTTCTGACTTCGGCACATCATCAAAAAAAGAACCTCCGAAAATATCTGGCGAATGTAAAACTCGCTCGACTTTGGCATCACAAATCATTTTTTTTGATTTTCTTGATAAAAGTTTGGGAGTTTTTTTAGGTGAATGAAACACAGAATCCTGACTACTGGTGTTCCCTGTAATTTTCTCAGCTTTATCAGTTGTTACTTGACTGGAAGGCTTCCATTCTGAATCACTCTCTAAAGATGCCTCACTGATTTGCGATGCGTCTGAGAGACACACTGATTCGTCATTGAAGACCTCTTCGGGCGCCGCTTGGGCTGATGTAGAGGCGCCGTTCAAATCCCTAGCACTACCTCCAAATAATTTCAGTTCGCCGTCCTCATCATCGCTGTCTAGTCTGTTCATAGGCTTTGAAGGTCGTATGTTTCTTCCATTTCTCGCTTGCATTTCTTCTATCAACTTTTTGAAACATGTTTTATTTTCTTCAACTGAAAAATTACAAAAAAAACACAATAATAAAACTTCACTTTTATTCTTTTTCACCAACAATCACCCATATGATGTTTAATAACAATTTAAACCAGTTTAAGACATACCTAAACTATATTTTCATTCAACATTATCACTATTAAGACATAAAATTCAAGAACAACAATTTGCTATGTATACTTCTCATACAAGAATATGCTTTTTCATAATGCAAATTTAATTACGATAAATTAGAAATCAATCTACTTAAACTTCCTGACTTCATTATTTGAGGCTAGTCGAAATAGGTCAACCCCCAAAAAGACGAACTACAGAGTAATTAGAAAAATAATGACCCTAATCATAGCTAAATAGCTTAGTAACGATTTATTTTATTGACAATCAAGTATTATTTACTGTGTTTATGCTAGAATTGGTCATTTTGATGATTTAAAAATAGTAAATACAACTTGATTGCAATAGAATAAATTGTGATTTACCTGAGTTTTCCATAGATTCTCCTTAGTTAAATAATGAGCAATAAATCGTACCTAAGCAAAAGTTCTCTCATTACTTCGTCCACACCAAAATCTCACACATACCTGCACTTCAATAAATGCCACCCTCCTCACATAAAGAAATATATCTCCAGATCCTTCTCTTTCTCCAAATTCACTGTATCTCCAGTATATTATGTGGCAAAATCCCTCAAAACCACCTCACTTCCAAACAGACGTCCTCCTACTCTCTGTAATTTATTTTCCCATAGATACTAAAGCTTCCACGAATGATATCCATTCGCCTAAGAGAGCGAAATGGTGCAGAAATCGAGGTTGCCCCACCTACCCTATCAACCTTAAACCTCATTGCTTCTCTTAACAACAGACACATTGCTCTGTTCCAAATCGTTGCTCTTGAACCTCTAAAAACTGTATTGTTACCGTTTGGAGCGTACTAAATGTGATTCGTTCTATGTAGGTCAGGTATGTGCCATGTTTAGCCTCTATATGAACTGTCACAGTGCTTCTGACGATAACTACTCCAACTACCCGTCACTAACAACCACTCAATGATTACTACATGTTCCCCCTGATAAGAACGTCACAATGCGAGCTCTCGAGAAAGCATATATTTGGTTGCCAAACGCACGAAAAAATCCACGTTAAAATATAAATAAATTTTATAACTTTATACTGCAAATCTCATTATTTTTATTGTTTTCTTTTTTTTAAATAATCTTATTTTACTATTATATTTAATGATCATTTTCCTGTGATTTCTATCTCATTATGCCACGTTTTCATTTCTTTTCCAAAAATTATTTGATATACGTCGTTTCTCACTTTTTTTTCCTTCCTTCTTTAATTTTTTTTAATTATAATTCATCTTCCTTCTTTTTAAACGGGCGTATTTGACAGCACCATAGGTAACTATTAGTTGCTTCACAGATGTGTTTTTTCTTCCTCTCTCTCTCTCTCTCTCTACTGCTTATTGCAGTTTATCAGAAAATTAGACATTGAAAGTGCGGTGTATCTGTTCCTTGATTACCTGCAGCTTAATTATGAACTTTTCTTGACGGTGTTTGATTCCTTTACATGGAAATAGTATATATTAATATAATATATATATTACTTCAATGTAAAAGATCAAAGACCAACAACAAACTTTCCTATGAACTCAATGTATAAGGGTAATTCAAATATCCATATTAACTTCCATAAGGGTAAGGGTTATTCAAAATGTAAGTATGCGTTTTCCAGTTTATATTGAGAAATATAATCCTCCATTTCTCAAGTTTATTTCTGACCTCCATACTTATTTTCTATATGTATATAAATAAATGAATGATCAAACCATAATATGAAATGGGGGAAAAAAAAGACTAAGATCTTTCAACCGTAACAAGCGTCTTCGTCAGAGTCAAAAACCCAACTAATAATTTCATATTGTGGTTTAAACATTGGTTGTTATTTCACGTGTTTATGTGAAATCTTGCTATATATAAATGAGTATAAATTAAACCAAACATACTTGGTCGGACAGGACAACTAAGCAGGTAACATTGAGAAAATTACACACAGAGGCCTCACTCGGGTAAACGCGAGTGGTCTCATGTAGACCACTTATTTCGAGCTCATTTTATTCTGAGGATGAGAGAATGTCGATATATCCAAATGAGTCCGCAATTACACGGGACAAAACACTTAAGACGGTCGATATTTAGACCAGTAGTTCGAAGAACGTAGTTCAAGTAGTAGTTAGAAGATTTTAGGAGCGAGATTTTAAAGCGAGATAGATGTATTCGGTTACCTATGGCAGAAAGAAATTTTCATGGACCGTTAGGTTCGCATAATCGCGTACAACAAACTCGCTTGGATGCTATGACCGACTAAGTCACATGGACTCAAGTTGGGTGATTAAGGAGATCAACACAAATGTTTTGACAGAAAAAGGACCCGTTGTCATAAAGGATACAATGTTCTACAATTTGATCGCACATTTATGACTCATTTTTGGAATTTTTCAAAACCTCTCAGTAAAAGTGTTATTAACTGTTGGACTTCGAATGTTGACAACTCTTTGTGGATATTCTATGGCTATTAAAGAAGCAAATGAGATTCTTTTGTTGGATCTTTGATTTGTCCATTCATGCTATTTTGGGCTTTGGAGAAAGTGAAGTTCACTATTCCAAGCTTTGCTGTTTTCAAATCGTCGTTTCAACATCATGTTTAAAACTTGCCACACGTTTCAAAAAAGTTGATCAGTTTCAATCCATTCCAAAAAAATACCTTCCCAACCTGATGTACTTTTCCAATCCTGCGAAAGGTTTTTTTGAGTCATTTTCGAGACTTTTTTCATCATCAATTCATTGGTCTGATGACAGTATGTGACTCAGATTCAACTGTTTGCCGATCATTCTGACCGTCAACTTATAACATGAACGCACTAGGATCCCCAATTCTGTTTACAATTATATCGGCATCTTCTGTTGAAGGCTTTTCACTGCGATGTTCACATTGTCCATAACGTTCCTATTCTTTCTGAAAATAATTTAAACCACCGAAAAAAAGAAACTGGGCTTTTACTGGGAAAACACTGTTTGCTCAGGGCAGCTGAAGTTTTGCAAAACTTTTTCTTGCAGTGTGCCAAAGTTTGAAACTAAAATCTGACCACACGACATTTCTCAAAATTAATGTCACTCATTTATGGAACACACTAAGAAAAATTAGTACAAATAACTAAATGACCAAATTCAAACACTGTACTACAGGTCCACCTTTATACTTTGAAAGTTTTACGCTTCAATGTCACCTTATCGAACGAAATGTTGTCCGTTTCACTACTTGATTTCCACACATGCCATATAACAAGATTACACAATAAACTAGTGACAAAAATAATATTTTTTTACTGTACTGTAGATGTTCAAATATGATTGATGCAAATACGGTTCAAAGCATTGAAAATTTCTAATACTTCCCCCCCCCCCCCTCTCAACCAAAATGGATAAATATCCATATTTAATTATCAAAAAATGATACTTTTTTAACAAATCAGTTTAGTTTGAAACATAAAATTCAATTATGACAAGATTGTTACTTACTGTATTGTTTATTTATCTTCTCAATATCCTCAGGATCTGAATATTTGTCGATTTTCTGAAATAAATATTACATTATATAAAACTACTACTTTTCTACAAGTGAAATAAATTATTGATAAAAGAAATCAACTTATAGGTGAGCAGATCATGAGGTTAACAAAGCTCGGATTACTGAACAAATTGAAGTGATCAAAATTCTTTAACTGTATTAGTAAACTTGCTAAGTTATATCTCAAAACAATATTTCGAAGTACTTGGAGGGCACAGTAAGGCAATTCATAAACATAACCTAATTCCCCTTTAGATACGTCTTTTCTTCCTCTATTAACATCCCAACCCCCTCTGAAAGCCACAATCCACTTGACAAACAATTTCTACTCGACCAGTCTTCTCTGGTAAGAAGGTAATATAACTCTTTCGCTTTCCTTCTCGTTTAAGATCCTTACTTTTAATTTAATACATTACTGTATTCTTATAATTGTGTTATAGATATACCCTCACTACTTAATTAATAAAACATCATTTGCGGTTACTTTCTTTACTATCCATTGATTTCATAACCTGAACTATAGCACTTGAATCATTCCATCAAAATAAAAAAGAATTAAATTCTGAATCATATATTATTAATAACTTTATCTACCTGAAAATGAGATTTGAATAAATTATTAGACAAGCCTCCGTCTCTCCTTTTCTCTTCTCTTTCCTCTCTTTCTACTTGTAATAGTATGTCAGCTACTGGTTTCGGGCTTTCAACGTCTGTCTCGGAATTGTAAAGTACTGTGTACCTGAAAAACAAGCTCTATTATTGAAGAATTACCACTTTAATAACACTACACTTTAACTGAGTACCAAAATAGAAATAAAATTGACTATTATATGCAATAATACAAAAAGCAGAATTGAAACAAAAGTAGGCTTTTAATATTTTATCATACATTGAAATTTTTCAATGTACATGATATGAAAACTGTATGAATACAGCTGCTCCTATAAATAACAGTTTTGTTATAATTATTATGCTACAGATAATAGGAGAAGAGGCAACATATGAGAAGTCTCTAAAAGTATTGACTTTTTTGCATTGAGCTAAAAAGCTCATTGTCTTGGTTCACTCATTGATTTTAGAAATTTAGCAGCATTTTAAAATTGGCTCCTGACATTCTCCAACAGGAGTTCAGCGCAGTTAAACTAAGGCTTGATGGGAGTTTAAGATTAGTCATCACGTTAGCCATGTCATTCATCAGTAAAAGGATACTTCAGCTCTTGTTACAATTAATGATAAACTATCAATCAAATATATAAATAAGAGTAAGAAACATGGATAAACAAGAAGCAAGTCGTTGTCAGGAGAAGCAGAGATCTGGCAAACAGCGTTTGAACCAGATGACGTCAAAATATTGAAATATTTTGTTCTTGTTTCTCCGTCTTCTTTTCTATTAATTATATAAAACCATTTGACAACCTAATTAAATTCAAAGAAAGAAAAAAACATACAAGGAATCACAATAATTCACTACTATATTTCTACATCAAGCAGAAAGTTGTTAGCGATTGCTGGCCTTAACCTCAATCGTTAATTAATTCTTTATTCTTATTTATTTATTCATTATAAACAATTATTTAATTATTGACTTTCATTTGTCTAGTTCGTTATTTATTATCTTCGTTAATACATATTCTTCAGTATCGCTTGTTTTCGAAGTGGCTCCGCTGATATATATACAATATGGAAAAGACAAAAGACAACGAATGAAATGGATAACGAATATTTTATCCATTAATATATTATACTAGCACATATATCGGACAGAAATTCAGAAAGCACCTGAAAAATGCATGTTAACATTTTTTTATGATGCTTAAGGTGTCATTTGTTGTGATTATTGGAAGATAATCACATTTGAAAGGCAGGAAACAGTGACTTCATGAAACTCAGACATTTCATGAACAAACTAAAGCCTATAGAAAAATAAAAACATCACGCATCTCTAAGGAAAGGTGTGCTGTTACTACACTATAATGCCCTGCTCTCATACCACCCAGCTAACGCAAGAAGCCACTGGAAAAAGTAAGTTCGGAAATACTACATACGTTAAGTTCACAATATTTTTTAATAAAGAGACTACATTTTAATTTCAATTAATTTTGATCCCATAGAGGTGTTCAAAATAACACTTCAGGTAAGTTTAATTATATTATTTCCAAAGTTAAAAATATAAATTAATATGTCAATGAAAATAATAATGAATCACCTGGCCAATTCTATAAGGCCAGAGGGTAAAACCAACAATGTGACGCTGTAATTGATTTATTACTATAATTGAAAGAAATAACGGTTACCTTTATTATGAAAAATCGAGCACAAACGATTGGCATTCTTAAAATTCCAACATATCCAGGTTAGAAAAGCGAAACAATTCATAAAGTAACATTAAAAATTCATGTGTAAAAGGATGGGTTTTAGGAGCTCAAGCAAACCAATGATGACAATTAAAACGGTTCTGCACGAGTAAGCAATTAGAATCAAAAAGAATGGACGTACACTTAGCCAAACTCTAGTGACCTTCGATTTCACGAGACAGTAATCAAGTTGTTGAAGTAAGCATTATGGAGTAATGAGGGCTCACTCCACATTTTTTAGATTTGATGTATATATATATATATATATAATATATAGTTCAATATAAACAAAGAAACATAGAGAAATCAAAAGAACACACTTACAGTCTCTAATTTTCGATTTGAACCGTCTTCAGGAGAGATAAGAGAGGGAAACCAAGCGCACTGGTTCAGAGACGGTTGGAACACGGTTCAAACCAAAAATTAGAGACTGTAAGTGTGTTCTTTTGATTTCTCTATGTTTCTTTGTTTATACTGAACTATATTTGTCCGTTTTGGATCGTATTTCCAACGAAAAAAAGTATATATATATATATATATATATATGATCAAACCACAATATGAAAAGGGAAAAAGGACTAAGGTCTTTCATACTGTGGTTTTGATCATTGATTGTTATATCACGTTTTTATGTGAAATCTTGTTATAGCAATGCACAATGATGGCAGTTTTAAGTAATAAATTAACCCACCTCCTCAACCGGTTTATCCAGGATTTTCGATCACCCTGTAAACTCAGACCATAATCTTTGAGGACCTTCTTCAGCGCTTTGTCATTCATGACGTGGTACAACCTTTTCGGCAAAGGCTGACGTTTCTTTTTCACACTTGTCACTAACCTACAACAAATTCACTCTAGAAACTTAGGAAGTATGTACCTGAATTGTTAATATATATGGAAATATAGAGGGTTACTTGGTTTTGATTGCATTAGATCTTTCTAAACAGGCATCCAAATGGATATTGATATTTCTTGATGGTATTTCAACTTGACAAACTGGACAAATCGCAGTTTCTAAAGCATTTAGTGGTCTTGAAGGAGCAGCAGGGCTTGTTTTAGAAAGTGCAAACATATTAGGGACTTTCCTAGTTGGCGTTTCTACAAGAGTTCGTGTATCTTTATCGACTGGAAATAGATTGGTTCGCACAGGCTTTGAAGAAGTTTCTGTATTTTGAGTCTCCTGCTTTGGAGTAACAGTTAAATCTGAACTAGAAGTACACGGAGTAGAAACACTTATGACAGAGGCAGCTTCTGCCATTCGAATTGCTTTTAAAATGTTATCACGAAACGCAAGGTAAAAGGAAATGACATCGTCCACTAGTCTGTTATTTCTTAAACTCTGTTCATATGATTCAAGAAAACATGTTGGACACTTATTGCTGTATTGAAGGAATTTTCTTATGCACAGAGAGCAATCTGCAAAGTAAAATCTCATGGTTAGAACTGCATGAACTTTATAAAATACTTTTATGTAACTTTAGTGTACTTACATGTATGAGAACAAGCAGTAATCATAGCTGTACGCATGTAATCATAGCAAATACCACATTTTAAAGCTTTGTCAAGAGACTGTAACAAAATAAATACACTCCATTATAAACCAAAACAAAGAATGATACTAACATTTACGTATTTAATTCATAACTCTCTGACCTGCAGGGAAGGAAAATCATTAGGCCACTTTATCGATTCAATAGACATTATTATTAAAATAAAATACACTATAAAACAATCATATAATGAGTTCGTCTAAAAACACTAAGACATATTTATATGATTGTAATTTCCCGCTCTCCTCAACCATATGGAACCAAAATTTCCCTAAAATTGATATTTCAGTTGTAGATTAGTTTAATAGAATACTATTACTGTAAAGGATTTTAAAATAATATTATAAATTGCTTATTAATTCTTTTAAAGAAAAAGTTTTGCCTCTTCATAATTAATTTATCTTGAATGGTCATTCATTTTTTTTTCTTTAATCTTGGAAGAACTTTGCACAAAACATATAGTTTTAATTAAGAAAACTCAATAACTATGAAAACAAATAATACTTTGTGAATATTTTTTATTGAAGATGTAACAGTTCATATGCACTTTAATTTACTTTGTGAGAGATTAAACTTTACTTATGTTGACAATGAGTCATATTTTGAATGTTTTATTAAAAATATGGATTTGCCATTAATAATTCTCATACTAATGAAAAAACTACAGAAAAAATATGAACTAAAGTTTCTGAGATATCCTATTAGTATTATTTAAAAAATTTGGAATTCTCTACAGATCCATTTTTTGAAATGTGATAGAATTACATCATATAAATTGCAGTAAGAAATTCACAAATGGTCGAAATAAATGATCTTTCGACCAAAATAACTGGCACTTATCAGAGTAATTAATTCAGGAAGGCAATAACATCATTATCAGCTAGTAGCAATTAAAATAGTGGCTGTCGTTAATTCTTGGTCTAAATGACACATCACTATCGTTAGTAGTATTTAACAGGTTAAATTTAATTAATAACAATGTATACTTCTTTTACGTAGAAGTGTTGTAAATATCACTATACCTGTTTTCATGAGTGTTTTTAATTATTACTTAAGTTATTATTATTGAAAAGACTTATTACTTTCCCGAACGTTTACATTATTTGTCTTTTACGCCATAGCCCTTGACGAAAGGAATGTTTTGGAGCCCCCCTATCCAATACTGGTCATATCTAGATGATCCAGCTGCACTGTATTATATGTTAGGAGTAATAAAGAATCTTATAAAAAGGTCTGTGGATTTATAAAGTCAAATAAAAGAAATCATAAATTATTTAGAACTTCATTGACTTTTAAGCATTCTTGGTAGGAAATTAAAAGGCCATATTTATTATAGTTTTTCATGATTTCATCAGTATAGCAATTCTCATTATCAAAACAGATTAAATAAATCTATAATGTTTTACAGAACACTATAAATTTTCTTTCTCCTTTAATTCAACAATAAAAAATTTATGCATAATGCCCATTTCAATTTGTAACTTTGATATTCATGTGCCTTCTAGACTCTTTAGGTCCTGGTGCAGCGCACAGACTTTTTTATGCCCTTTAAAATATTTCTCTTACCTCTATTACATCTCAATACCAAACCACATGTTTGGTCTCTCCGGTCAGTTCATGTGTAACTACGACGAGGACCAGTTATTTTGGTCGAAATATCTCAGGACTATTCATGAATTTATTACTCTTGCTGCCGTTCATATTTACTACATGTGTTTATTGTGAAATCTTCTTATAAGAGTCCGCATATATTATATTATCACTCTGTTACATAATTGCCTGGACACTCAGGCATGGTCTACCTCAGTAAGTCATGTACTTGAGGCTGTTACCATTGGGAATATAAAATTTCTGTTATTGGAAGAGAAGAGAGTTATTTTAGCACTTTGTCCTTCAGTAGCGACATAATCTCTCACAAGCCTACGTTATTCACCGCTTTCATATGTATTATCAATTTATAGACAACAATCCATGCGTTTTCTTCAGAACAATAACAGGGCACAACTATCTTTCAATTTGCATACATCACACCCTCATATACTCACCATGATTTGTGTGTGCGAATACAATGGCGCAGACCAGCTGAAGACTAAAATCTAGAAAGTGTACGTGAAGGAAGAGGAGCCAGCCTCTGCTGGCGCACATTTAACATTATCACTCTATCACGGTTTAGTTGAAGGAATATATGTAAGTGTAACTGTAAATATATTTTCCAGTCTCATTTAGTAGAAATTCGTGATAAAAAATATCATTAAGATGATACTGCCAGAATTAATTTAAAAAAGAAAAACAAGTGCATTCAAGAAGTGAGATTCGAGGATGGCATGGTTCTGTTTCTTCCAGGGTCATGAATTTTATGCATCCAATATAATTCCTCAAATAATGTATTCAGGTAGCAGCCCCAACACTGAATACTGAATACATCACATATTAGCACGTTTTACATACTCATCTGTAAGGTACATATTTTGTCCATGACGAATGTAAATGTATATCAGTTCAGAGTAAAGGATTTATCTGCAACCTCAGTAAATTATTAATGTGCCATCATAACTCTGTAATTAGAACAAATTCAGATAGTGAACAATCCATTTTTGTTAGAGGGGAAAAAATTTCGGACTGCTGTACTGGACTTAACTATTTAGAAAAAAAGCAATAAACAACAAGAATAAAATGTATTCACGCAAGTTCCACCCTGTTTAATACAAATCTACTGTCTGCATTCTTGGTTCCTTTTAAACTCTGTTGCATTCATGATCAGTAGAACTAAACATATTACTTAATCTTTGGAAACTAATGACAGTAATCAAGATGTAAACAACTATTAAAACACAATAATATAAATTTTAGACAAGTAAAGTATGTATTTATGTATTCGTGGAGAGGAATACTCTTCATCAATGAGTTTCTGAGTCCTGTGGTGTTTCACTTTATTTGATGATATATTTTAATGTCATAGTGATATTCCTTTTACATAAGTAAGATTATTACCAAAACAGTTTGACTGACCACATTATTTTCTCTTAGGTAGTCAAATAAGTTAAAATCTTTGATATTTTAATCACACTCACAAAAAGTCACTCAATAACATACCAATATAATTTTATTTACAACAGACTTTGAAAACTGCATATCAACTGCTTATAACGGTAAAAATAACACAGACTCCCTTATAATAAATCACTTTACTTGGATTTAATGTGATTTTCCCAGTCAATCCAGCCACCTTTAAAGTTTATAGCACTGAAACACAAAAGAAACACAATGACTGATGCAATTTCAGAGAAATAAACATCACTTAACACATTTATTAAAGGTTGTTTGATTTTAATGCCCACACTGATAAACTTATTCTCTGATCGGAAAGTGTCTCATTGTTATTATCATTAAGCTAAGAGTAGTCATATGTACGGGTTTATTCTGTATCTAAAGTCTCAAACATATCCTTATTCAAGTCTACTAAAGTAGAGTATGAGTACCAGACATCATACAGGTTATGCATTGACGTCTTTACTCCCATTCTTTTGGATACGGTGAACAAAATTTTGATTTTCCAACCTCAAAAATTTAAGAGTTAATGACCAAAATTTGAATTACACTTAACATTACTAAATCTAGAATACAATTAATCCCATCAATTGTTAATTAATTAATCTCCAACCACTGGAGAGAAAACATATAAGTAATGAAGTGTCTCACTCAGAGATCAGCAACTGTTATAGAACTTATTTTCGTAAAAACCCGTTAATATCTGTTGTTCCTCACAATCCTCCCACAATGACTCAGATATAACTTCGAAATTGTTCTCGAATCCAAAAGAATATCTAAACCAATTTATACTGCCAGTATAACTGCTACTTATACCAACATCAATAAGTAGTATATTTATGGGTGCTGCTGTTGTTCTCAAGGAAGGTGCAGTGTGCAATGTGCGCACTACCCCTGCATATATTCTGATTGTCTCAATTTATAATAAATCAAGCACATAACTGATGAATACTTAGGAACAACTGTTCCAACTTAAAGAAGTTTAACTTGGTTATATAAATTTTTTTCTGTTTCTACATGCAGAGCAAATAAAAATCTTCCTTTATCCACGATAAAAGATATCTGGCCCTGCTCGATATTAATTTTTGAAAGAACACAATGAAATGAACGAACAAATGTGCTTTTAATTATAAACAGAAATATATTTGCCGAATTCTAATTCATTATGGTACACTTAAAAATAAATGCATATTATCGTCAAGCTACTTTATTGATAATATTTCTGTTTTCTTACAAAGAGCGTAGATATATTGTTCTTTCTTCATTACGTGAACACTTCACAAATGGCGCTGCTCCACATTCGAGACTCTTAATCTTACAGGACTGTCAAAAGCATTGCTTATAGAGTGAGTACATTTAATGACTTTAGAAAGTAGCATATAAGTAGTCTTTTCATAAACCAAAATTACTCTGAAATTGGTTTGTTTTAAAAAAATCTTAGTGGTAAGGGATTTAAAAAAAAATTGGACTTTCTCCCTTTTTCTCTTTCAAAAATTGGATTAATAACTCTTGAAGCACTATTATCCACGTTAAGTTCGAGTTGTAGTGTGTTTGTTGTTAGCACTGAGGATTAAGGTTCGAATCTTGTTCACGACCCTAAATGTTTCATGTCATTGAAAATATTGAACACGATACCCTTTATAGAGGATGTAAACCCCTTGGCACCGTTGGACATTTATTAAAGATCCATCCATCTTTTAACAGAGTTAAGTAAAGAACAATTTGGGACTCTCAAAAGAAGAATTAACTTGGAAATATGGATCACTGGCTTCCAACTGACAAATGGCTATTCCCACTCTTATATACATACAGCTGGGATAACAAACGGTGGAAAATATGTTTCAAGGACTATGAACATCTCCTTTTCAATAGCAGCAATAATATTTGTAAACTCATATGTAAAAACTGTTTCCTTAATTTTAATCAATTTTGCTTTTATAAATTATCCAAAATAAGGTTGAACATTTACAATTTTCTTAAAATTTTAATCAGAAGCATTTTATTATAACGAAATTTCATTCCCTTTGAAGAAACCACAAGACTTGTATCTGACGAAGATTTTTATCTTTTTTTATCTCCCAACCACCAATCTGGCTTCCGGTACTATCATTCCACTATCCAACAATGCCATCTTGTAGACTTTATATTATGCTGCCTTGAGCAAAAGCAATACTGTTCTGAAGTATTTCTTGAGGTTCAGGCTCTGGCACGAGGGTCTGTTATGGAAGTTAAAGGCCTCCTCCTCTTTACTTACTTTCTTATCATTAAATCATATCTGTCCGACAGATTCTTTCGTGTAAGAGTAGGTTCAAGTTTATCACGAGTTTGCTACATTCAAACAGGCGTACCCCAGGGCAGTAACTTATTCCATTTTATATAATATATACACGACAGATCTACCCCAACATCCATCCACTCTCTTGGCAGCATTTGCTGATGATAAAGCCATTCTATCAGCACATAATGATCCTATTGTAGCTTCTGATAAACTTCAACAACATTTACTTCTTCTCCAACCTTGGTTCAAACGTTGGAGAATCAAAATCAACGAGTAAAAACCTCTCACATTACTTTCACTCTTTCCTGTAAAAACTGTTCTTCAGTACTTTTGAATAATAAGATCATCTTTCCCGCGACCACTGTACGCTACCTCGGGCTACACTTTGACACCCAGATGACTTGGAATCCACACACAAGACTTAAGCGTACAGAGACTAACAGACGTTACAAACCCCTAATAAGACTTTTAAACTCTAAATCGAAACTTACACCAGCAGACAGACAAAATATATACAACGCAGTCCTGAAGCCTTTCTATGGTATAGAAATCTGGGGTTCTACTAAACCATCCAACATACATTTACAATCCTTACAGTCAAAAATCATTAGAAAACTATAACATTCATCTTTCTATGTCCCCAACAAAATCATATACCAAGACCTTAAAGTGCCATCTGTTCAGAGCTTTGCGATAACAAGATACAAATTATTCCACAGCATTACTAACCCACCCCAACCCGCTTGCTCATTCCCTTCACTCACCTGTAATACCTTCAAACCCGCGTAGGTGTTTAAAAATAAAATAGCCCCGAGACCTCCTCTATTAAACCAGTTGTGATGGTAACTAAGTTACGGAGTGCCATCAAAGGGTCATTAGGTCATTTGTGATGTCCATTTCCTAAGAGGTTCCCCTAGTAGTTTGTAGTGCTCAATACAAGGATATTTAGCTTTCATGTGTACGTGGAGTTTTTAATCGCTTTTGCACATAAGATAAATTTGCCCTAGGAGGTCCATCTTTACCAAAGCCGAATTGGTAGGTTTAATAAATTAAGGTTTTTGGCAACGAAGTAAGTCAAAATACAAATAAATCCCTTGTTGTTACACCCCACACATAAAAAACCAATGTGTTAACGTAGCCATTTTAAACTGGGCTCTAGAATTCCTAGATAACCCAAAATCAAGGCCACAAAGTATTTGTTCCATTTAATAATCTGTAAAAAAAAGCATACTTGTAGCCCAATTTGGCAGCAGCCTCTGAAGCGATCAAACTTCTTTTGCCCGATCTACAAGAAAATATAATTTTTTGCTGTTTTGAAGGTTTTTTCATGTTGAAGTGTGCTTTGAAATCACTTTCAGTCATTTTTAACGCCTCTTCCACTTTATCAACTGAAACAAAAGATTTAACCATTGACAAAACAAAGACAACTGAAAATAAATTAAATGAAATTTAAGTTATTCAAAAACCACATAAATAGATAATTTTTATACTGTTAACTCAATTTTATATTAGAACACGTAGTCTGTAATTATTTCAGTACTTCATAAGCACCAGGGATAGATAAGTTGTATACCATTCCTCTGTAGGTAGAACAAGAGGTTCTGGATGTCAAGAACATTTTATACCATGTAGACTGTGTGGATTTAAGGACAGGACGCCAGTAGTCTATATACAGCATATGCATCCAGACTTAGAGAGAAACTTCTTATTACACACTAGCCTTCTTCAAAACAAAAAAGGGATGTCAGAAAAACTATAAGCATAAAATGCTTATTTTTTAAAACATATATTAATAACTAAAATAATTGATCATCATTTCACTGACAATTTTGATTTAATGTTAAACTCGATTTCATCCATCAGTAAGAATATTGAAGAAATGGAATACCCACATTCCCTACAAACAGGGGTGGAGAACATTACTGAGTTTCAAACATGTTTGTTTTCACATATTGCCTTTGTCGGTTTCTTATTTATTTATAGATTACAATATAACTTTTCCATTTTATAGAATAGGTAATTACATTCAAACCAGCCTTATTAATTTGTTATTGCCTTTATTATACAACTAATAAACAAAGTGAAATCGTCAGATCATTCATTATTCAAATTCATAGTTTGCTGTCTGAAACCCCTCATAAAAAAGCCGATGTAAAATTACTAAAATTTTTTAGAGACAAATATATTGCACCTCTATAAAAGTGGAAGAAAGAGTGAGACACCAGCTGGCAGAAGTTACTGAAAACTTTATTAAGGACAGTTTTGGCTCATCCCAACGCTGAAAAAACGCAACTGTTCATTTTCCACGCTATGTCTAAATAGAATGGGGGTATTTTATGGAATTTTTAAACAGAAGCCAGTAAAAGGTATAAGCAGAAAGTAATCCTGTGGTATAACCGCTAGAAATATTAAAAATTTAAACACCCTTAAAAAGAAAAGACCAATTTTTAGTAGATCCCCACAATCATGTGGTTTATAAAATTATTACCAAACGAAGATCACGAGTTGGTAAGGTTTTATTGCTCTTGCAATAAAATGGGATACAAGAGTGAAAATGAAAAAAGAAATACCGTTTTTTAATTTCTTTGCTGGCAAAATTTTTTTTTAGCAATACTAAGAAAAAATCAACTGAGATAGTTTCGAAAAAAAAAGTTTATTAGTACCTGGGATATTAATACTTCCAGGAAGGGGACCGGTATCCGCAATTTCTGCAGGCTCCCTTACGTCAATGATAACAACTTCGGAGTCCTTTTGGTATTCAATCAGTTCATCTACATTAATATTTTTAATTTCATCTGATGAGAAGCCTAAAATTAAACCAAAAACACTTCGTTGCTTATGTGAAATAATAAGAAACTTCATTTTACAATTCTCCACAATAATAAGGAAATTTCAAAATACCCCTCATAATTGTATCACTTCCTAGCATACTTCGTATATTGGTAGGATTTAGAGACTGAAAATTTAAGTACTTTCCCGTAAAAATGTTATGAGCATGTTTTGTGAAATGATAATTTCTTATAATAAACAGACATCTCAATGACATTGTCTGATTTACACTTTTGATGAAGGAGGTAATATCACTGTTATCCATTTCTACCACCAGCTTCAAATTAGATTTATCAGGGGACTTATCTCGGATTAGTGGATGATTAACACTCAGTATCTCGGAGTAATGACCTTTATTTCTACATTTACTGGGGAGCTAATTTAATTATTCACCAAATTCTTGTTAATCCTTTGCCATTAACAAGCACAATCCTACTGAGTAGTCTACATCTTACAATATTAAAATGATGAAGGAAGTAGTCAAAAAATAAATCAATTGAATAATACATTTAGTTATCTAAAATAGAAATATGTACTCAAAAATAAATCTTTTAATTTTGACAGTCTATAATTCAAGGATTTTTTTTTGTAATGTTAAAAGAAAATATATATAAATGTGTTCATTCAATATACCTAAATTTCAATTATGAAATTTATACCTCATGTAATTTCTTCATTTTTAACTCACTGATTCAATCACGTACCTATAAAGCCGCAAAGTTTACGATGGAAGCATAAAACACCACAGTCCATGATTTTCCCTTGATATTTCTGAAATATTTTGATTATATTTGTTACATATTATATTCCTCTATTTATTGTATTTTCCCATATTTCCTACTTAGTTATAATCATCTCTCATTTATTTGGTAATTATATGCACTTTGTCTTTGGAATTTAGGGCGCATTGCCCTGTTTATCATACGCAATTTTCTTTTCCCATAATGCAGTAACCGAAATCCGTCAAATGTCATAGTTTACCTTACATGAGTCATTGAAATCAACTTCCTAGACTTGCTCTTCATCTAGGCTTTAATATTTTTTTCTAATGGTAAATATATAGGTATTTATTAGGTTATTTGACAATTTATTAATTAAACTCTCCAAGGAGAACACGAGCATAGTAGCATTTCTGAAGTTTTCTGCATAACATATATAGGTTGGACTTATAGTTTTTACATTTTCTGTCTCTACTGAGTTGGCTTTTGTCTTCTCGCCGTGCCACTTCTTTTCCTGAGCACTATAGCTACAAGGGTCGACATATTAAATGAGTCCTGGTGTCTAGTTTTCATTCATGTTCTTTTTCTGTCTTCAAAGTATATATCTATATTGAGTGTTCGTTTAGTTCAAGTATACTTAAAAAGATAATAAGTAATGGTGATAGAAATAATCTGAAAAATGTATAAAAGGAAGTCAATCTGGTCAATGAAGAAAATGGTTTATTATGATAGAACACTATCACTCATGAATGGCCAAACCACAGAATTTAAAAAACTGTTTGATATTTGGATTAATCAAATATAAGAAAAACGCTCAGGTAAACAGAAATATAGACTCACTTTTATTTTTCAAAAACCATCATCAGAAGATGTTCATGGCTTGAAAGACAAACCAGTACTACACACTGCAATCACGAGCTCTCAGTTTGGCCACAATGCATGAAGGAGAAACCGAAAAAGAAAGGAAATTACATTACATAATAAGAATATACATAAATATAAAATAGAAAAAATAAATATCATAAAGAAGGAAAAGTTAAATAAATTTAAACATATAGTTAAACACGCTAAAAATTAACCTTCTTTTAGGCGATTGATTTTCATAGTTGTTACTGAATTTTAAGGATACGAATGTTCAGTATTTAAAATCTCTTGAAGTAACATTGAAAGAACTTTCAGTGAGAGTGTTTTCTGCGCTGGTCGACGATTTTTTTTTCATTTGAAGACAGCATCAGACCAAAATGATGTAGAACATGACTGTTTTTTTTGCAGTTATCAGTATTTTATATACACATATATATTGACATGATGTAAACCAATACACCCTGGGCACACAAGTGGTGCGTTAAAAAGGGCGTAATAAAATTTAAGTGTTAAATAAGTGTATAATTTTGCTTTCTAAATACATTGAAAAATAAGTAGTAATAACATTCAATTTGATGAAAACATAAAAACAAGTATATACAAATCAAATATAGGACTATTTAAATATACAATCATCTGAATATAGAGGGGATAAATTACATATCTACACTGACTAAACTGAAATGGAAACGTCAATCATGAAGTATGTACACATTTAATTAGGATTTATTTGGTTACATAAATCTTCGGTAGATTAAAAAGGCCAGAGCGAAGACTATCATCCCAATAAGAATGTCTGCAGTGCGTTGTTCGAAGTAAAAACCAGATGGAGCCAATGGAATGTCCGTTGTGGCAGAGGAAAAAGTAGTATCTGGGATTTCATTTGAAGAAGAAGAATCTTTGGATTTGTCTTCTGATGAACTAGAAGCCAATGTTGTCTCACCCTTGATGACAGAGAAACAATTGAAATTTGATTTCATTAAACAAAAGTTATACTGAGTTTGAAAATATTTAGCATACTTTGAACATAACACTCCTTATCATTTGTGACTCAGCTTGTGAAATAGTAGCAGTGTTTTGTCCAAGTTTTTCAGAAATCAATCCACACTCAGGACATTTCCACTGCTGGGATCTGAAATACAAACCTCAAGTAAATTGCTTCAATGATATATATAATCAATATAACAGATTCAATAATATATCGACCGTTTGATAGAATAGGTGTGTTCTCTAATCGGGGTTCGGTCAATTTTCCAGGATAAAAATCAAACTCTCGTTGCCAACGTTTCGGTTTTATTTAAAACCTTTTTCATAGTCCTACAAACAAAGGATAATAAGAAATCACATATCAACATCAAACATATACACAATATGAAAATGGATTGTTACAACTCATGAATATTACAAGCAGAAATATTTCAGAGATACATAAAACAATATTACTTACAGAAGTAAGAATTTTTTAACTTCTGTAAGAGTTTGAATTCTTACTTCTGTAAGTAATATTGTTTTATGTATCTCTGAAATATTTCTGCTTGTAATATTCATGAGTTGTAACAATCCATTTTCATATTGTGTATATGTTTGATGTTGATATGTGATTTCTTATTATCCTTTGTTTGTAGGACTATGAAAAAGGTTTTAAATAAAACCGAAACGTTGGCAACGAGAGTTTGATTTTTATCCTGGAAAATTGACCGAACCCCGATTAGAGAACACACCTATATAATCAATATATATATAATCAATGATCAAACCACAATAATAAAATGGGAAAACAAGACTAAGATTGTGTCTTGTTAAGAAAACAAGAAAATAGTTAGAGAAAGTTAGGAAAACTAAGATGGTTAAGAAAACCATTTTCTTATTGTGGTTTGATCATTGATTGTTATTTCACGTGTTTATGTGAAATCTTTTTATATACACTTTTTCGATGAAAATACGATCCGAAATGGACATATAAAGTTCAATGTACATAAAGAAACATAGGGAAATTAAAAATACACACTTACAGTCTCCAACCGTCTCTGTACCAGTGCGCTTGGTTTCTCTCTCTTATCTCTCCTGTAAATGGTTCAACCGAAAATTAGAGACTGTAAGTGTGTGTTTTTAATTTCTCTATGTTTCTTTATGTTCATTGAGCTGTATATATATATATATATATATATATACTTTGAATTGAAATTGAAATCAGACGGTCCAAAAGGACAAATAATTAAAGTTACAGCTAGAGAACACAAGAAAAAGGACGAACACTCACGAATCTCGATTATTTCGGCGTCTTGCCGTCTCTAGGAGAGTAGAAAGAAAGAAAATAAAATAAAAGGAGAAAGAATGAAGGAACGGAGACGTAAATGCGTCCACTGGCCGATGTAAACTCAGTTTACATCGGCCAGTGGACGCATTTACGTCTCCGTTCCTTCATTCTTTCTCCTTTTATTTTATTTTCTTTCTTTCTACTCTCCTGAAGACGGCAAGACGCCGAAATAATCGAGATTCGTGAGTGTTCGTCCTTTTTCTTGTGTTCTCTAGCTGTAACTTTAACTTAAAATATATAATATATATATAATAATATATATATATTATATAATATATATATAACCAATTCAATGAAACGATCCAACAAACTAAATAAACTAGATTCACAAAAAGAAATCACACAAACTCCCTACTACCTTCCAGATGACGAGGTAATCGGCTCTTTACAAACTGATAATAACAATTTCCAGTTCTGTATTTTTAATGAGTAAGTAATACTAAATAAATTTGAAGTTATCAAATCAACAGTTGATCAGCATATCATAGAATGCCGATGTCTGATACAACCCATTTCAGGGTAGTTTTATTTAAATATGAAAGCTGAATCAATAGTTTGGCAACAGCAATTATAGAGGTATATTTTTAAAAATATATAAAATAAAATAAAATATATAAGGTAATAAAAAAAAAATTATTTATAGTAATTACAACTGTGCGCCTTTAGAATTACTAAACTGAAATACAGAAGGCCAGAACCACTAATTTAGAGGAAAGAAACTTTTTTTTATTTATTTTTTAATTTATTCTTTGTGATTCTAGGAACAGTTTAAGAAATTTTGGACACCCTGGAATTTGATCATTAAGACATAGAGAGGCAGAAGGATTATTAATGACCATCTGCCGTCATTAAACTTCATTCATTTAAATCAGTGTTTCCCAAACTTTTTCGAGTGACCGCCTCCTTGGGTCCATAAACCTATAACTCAACATTCTTGAATAATAATCAGATTCCTAGAATAAATAACCAAATGAGTAGCATTTCACTAATTAAATTAAAATAATTACTAATCGAATATTTATTTAGAATCGAATAGATGTATTATTTCATAGCATATTTATGCAAAAGAATTAATACACAATACAAGAAACTTAGGTGAGAATATACTTTTAACATAAAAAAGAATTATCAAAACAAATAATTTTAAGAAACCGTTTCCTAGAAGTTTTCATGTCGTGTTTTCACTTAAATTTAGAAATTTTATTGCATGAACATTTTCAATTTATGGAAATAGAATCCCCGCTCCTTTTTCCATTACCGCCCACTTTGGGAAACACTGATTTAAATAAACAAAGCCGTCATTAATAATCCTTCTGCCTCTCTATGTCTTAATTATCGAATTCCAGGGTGTCCAAAATTTCTTAAACTGTTCCTAGAATCACAAAGAATAAATTAAAAAATAAATAAAAAAAAAGTTTCTTTCCTCTAAATTAGTGGTTCTGGCCTTCTGTATTTCAGTTAACGGTTTTCAAGCATACCCGACGCCTTTGTCACCTTATTTCCTAAATGCCTATCCCCACTGTTTCGCAACGGATCTGTTTCCTACTAGTTGTTTCCACTGGACCAACCCGTCAGTACCACATCCTTGGGTATGTCTTGAATTCTCTTAATTGAATTTTATTATTTCACTCTAATTTTGTAACTGATTAAATATAATTTTGTATTATAGTGTCTTCCTGATGATGAACACAAAGTGTTCGAAACGCGTTGAATAAAACTTCATTTGTGTGGAGACTTTTGTTGGTTTATCCATTATACCTCAGAATGAATTAAATTATTACCTTTAAAAAACTAACAGGGCATTATAATACTATTGGTATAGAGAGTTTTTTTGTTTTTAGACTACTGACTTTCTGGCCAAAGCTTTTCTCTCCTCCTCCGTATAGTCCAGTGATCCAATAGTGCCTTTAGCTTCTGTCGGCATAAAAGCAATAAGCGCCAACAAAGCTGTTCTAATCGACCACGAAGGCTGCCAAGTCTCAGGATGATGTCCAGATATGCTCAAACAGATTTTCTTATTTGTTTCAAAACGACCATTTGGCTGGAAAACGAAATATTAATTAAAAAAAAAAAAGAAAATCCATGGAAAGCAAAACTGAGTTTTAAAAATATGGAAAAAAATATTTTTATTTTTTACAGTTTATTTGTTTTATATTTTCATAACCTATTTGGCAACAAAGTTACAAATTTTTAATTCTTTGTGTAATATTACCATAAATTTATTTCAAGGCAAAATTACAATTTATATATATTTATAACAGGTGTGTTCTCTAATCGGGGTTCGGTCAATTTTCTAGGATAAAAAATCAAAACTTTCGTTGCCAACGTTTCGGTTTTATTTAAAACCTTTTTCATAGGCAGAAGTAAGAATTTTTTAACTAAGAAAATGAAATTTACATTATTTAAAGGAACAAAAACGTAAATTTCATTTTCTTAGTTAAAAAATTCTTACTTCTGCCTATGAAAAAGGTTTTAAATAAAACCGAAACGTTGGCAACGAGAGTTTGATTTTTTATCCTAGAAAATTGACCGAACCCCGATTAGAGATCACACCTATTCTATCAAACGGTCGATATATTATTGAATCTGTTATATATATTTATAACTATATACAAAATAATTATTATACTCTAATGAATAATGAATAAGATTATACAAAATAATCAATGAATAGCCTTAATTATCAACATATATATTTGTTATTACAATTCAATGAACAGTACCTTTCAGGTACCATTGTTTGGTAGCTATATCTCTTAATTACTGAATAATAATTTCTATATGTAATTATATACGCTTACATTTCCATTCCTTCTATTGTGTCCGAACATTCACAGTTGTATAAGGTGGAAATCGAACAACTGGTCTGACTCAGGCTACAGATTCTACAATGATTCTTGAATTTCATTCTTTCACTTTGTTTATATTAATGGATTTAGCAAAAAAAGTGACCATCAATAAAAGAGTGGACAAGATCTTCACTCTACAACTTGCTGTATTTATAAATGAAAAACTTACAAAAGGAAAACAAAATTATACAATTCCAACGAGGAATAAAACATCACAAATACTAAAATGACCCTATTAATGTATCTCTAAATAAATAAATTCTCTTACAGAATCCCCCTATTAATAAAATTTCTTATATATTAAGAAAATAAATACAAAATAATAATAACAACAACAAACATATTAATAATTTATTAAAAATTGAAGTTTGTAATTATTATTACAATTCTTCCTCTCAACTTTACTCATTCTGTTTGTGAATAACTTGAATGAACACAAAAATATCCAGGAATATTATATCATAAATTAAATTTAAGATTTTTACCATTAAGAAAATCATATTAAAATAACGAATTAAATGATTAGCACAACAGCAACACAATAGTAATTCCATACATTCATGAATTGAAGAACCATGAACCTTTTTTTTAAAAAACTTGAAAGAAAGTTTGACACTATTAATAACAGCTGGATTGAAGTGATTCACTCTAATCTTGGTTTGTAATATATGTTATTAGTGTTTTTTTTTCAAAATTCACAATAATATAAGGATAAATGGATTTAACTCTCCTATTATTTCTTATTTCTATTTGAAATAGTATAAATAATATACTTTCTTCAGTATTGTTCAAGAAGCAGCCAGCTGTACGAGAATACATTACATTTTATCTTAATAAAATTTATTAAGTAGATATATTTAAAGAGTACGTAGTATCGTACAGGTTCGGGATTGACTGACATCTTAAGTTATCTCCGGGAGATAAAAACAAGATTTTCTATTTCCCACATAAAAATAAAAACCTATGATCAAGCTCTAGATTTATATTCCCATTTTGAATCTTTTTGTATCCTGGGCAAGTATAATCTACTCGACCTTACTTTGAAATGAAGTATAATTTATATAACAAGGAATTTGGAAAGAAGCTTCAAGTTAGTAAAATTTCTAGAAAGTAAATATATATAAAACAAGCCAGATATATGGTACCAGATAAACCATAATTTTTCCAATTTTGAAAACCCATTACTCTAGAGAAAAGAAGGTTAATTCAGTTCATACTTTTATTCTCCATTATATTACCATTACAAACCTTCTTTCAAGAAAACTAAACACAAATTACGTTCATATTTTTCCTACCAAAAAATGGAAGGTCTCAATTGAGAAACGCCCTTTTTATGGAATAGTTTCTTTAATAATTCTGCTAACATACTGGCAAGAGTTCCTCCAAAACACTTCATGGTAAAGGTATCAACAGTATGATAACTCTAAAATGAAATATCGGAGATGTGTACCGTTAATAGTATAATGTTAGGGGGTTTCATTGGGTACTCGTTTGGGAAAATAATTCGTCCATGATACACTCCGCCATCAAAATCAGTTCCACTGGCTCCTTTTACTGTAAAATGCCACTCAAACAAATTATCTTGTAATGGATGGGCACAATAGTCTTCCGTTGGTTCTCTTAGTTCACAGGCCTCCCTCATTAACCTTTTGACAGCTAAGAAATGAATAAGATTATATATAACTAAGCTTGTTAAAAGTATTGATGGAAAAATAATAGTAAAAAAGAAAATTACTCACCAGGAATTCTTGTATTATACTTTGTTTCAAAATCCATTATTATTATATAATCACTTGGTAAAAGTTAAGAGCATAAGTTGATCACAGAGAATTGAATCAATAGTATTAATCTGTTACTGAAATTTGTAAAGGCCTGAAAACATCCACTGTAGTAATGAAATTATATTTACAATAACATCTTGACAAGGAGAATAGAATTGACGTGTTCTTATCAGCCAATGAAATTCAAGAAAGATTATGGATGGGAGGTTACTTTCAAGCAGGTTCAGTATTGTCTCTAGGTGTTTAAAAATTATTTTAGTATGTTAAGTGCTACTAAGGAAACTGCAATTACCATTGCGAAATTTCGAGGTTGTCTGGTTGGTTCATTACTTGGAGATTGTTTAGGAGCTCCTTTTGAAGGAGATGCTACTGTAACAAAGATAGTTCTTCAGAATTATTTTGACAAGTTAGAAAATCAGAATTTTAAAAGTATTTTATTGCTTTATTTGTTTGTATTATAGTTATTAAACAGACTTCTTTATGTGTCATTGCTTTTTAGCCCCTCAGAAAATGTATACAGATGATACCACTTTGATGAAAGGATTGGCAGAATCATTAATAGAACACAAATGTTTAAAGGAAGTGGAACTAGCTAAAAGGTTTTCTTTTTTCTCAGCCCAATTAGGATATGCCCACCGTTATAATGAGATTCAACTAACATTTCAGATTTACCAAGGACTATTTCGACAACCCAAGGCGTGGCTTTGGAGCGCACATAGGAGACGTATTTGTCCATTTGCGAAGAAGTCAATTCGAAGATGTTTGGGCTCCCGCTTCACTGCAATTTGGAGGCTCCGGATCGTATGGTAATGGAGCAGCAATGAGAATAGCTCCAGTAGCCTTGTTCTCCCATTCTAATTACGCTGAAATGATCAGTATTGGATCTAAATCCTCTCGACTCACGCACACTAATCGTTTAGGTGTCAATGGTGCCCTCCTACAAGTTCGTCTAATTCATTTACCTTCTTAATTTAATATCAGAATTCTTTATTTCTACCTTAGATGTGATACTGGTTTTATATCCCAGGCATCTGTGATGATCCTGAAATACCCCTGAAAAATTTGTCTAGTTGTCTAAACCACTAAATTGTGAGGCATTTTTGAATACCTCAGTTATATAATTTTGTTCTCAAATTTATTTAGTGGGACATGGTTTAATTTTATTCCTGACATAAGAACTTTAACATATACTATAGGATTAGTAATGTAAATCTAACTTGTAAAAGGTGAAGGTAGTAGGCATTGCAATCTATGTAACAATACTTCCTTTTAAAAAAATGAGTATTTTATTTTCAGTGCATTGCTGTCAATATGGGTTTGAAAATGGATCCTAACAAACCTGTTGATTCAAACGAATTTATGAAAGAATTAATGGAGAAAATGGAAGACATTGAAAAGGAGGGTGTAGTGTAAGTGTAACCCTGATTTGTTTCCTTTTGAATTCACCGTCAATATAAGGTTGAGAAATATGGCTGGGAAATATAAGCCTTATTAATCATTTCTCCTTGTTGATAAAGCCAATATCAATTTTCATCATTTTAATATCATTTATAAAATGTTCATTGAAACAAATGAATCATTGAACAAGTTTTAGTTAGTTGATCAGAAATGCACTAATAGACACACTTATTAAATTTTTGAAAATTAATTCTATCAAAGCAGGTACTTATAACGTACTGATAAAGTAGTACCATTCAAACTTATTTAGCGATAATTTATTTTAGTAGCGCTAAATACCTACTCTAGCCCAAAATGTACTTTGAGAGGACTTTTGAATTTTTCTAGAGGATGTTCTCCCTGGCAAGCTAAGATTTGAGGGAATAATAGTTTGACATGATGATGTCACGCAGTCACCCTTGACTGCGGCTATCCATCCTCTACATTATTTAGAGTATAGATATTGTAAATATAATCATTCTAGTTTAAGTTTGAGCTGATTAGTCCTTAGTAACTTTCAATTTTACATATTAACCCAAAATTTCTTCATTATGATTATATCGGGAAAGTATGAGAATATGAACTGATATTTCTTTTAATTCCTAAAACTATGTGTTATATTCTACAACGTATTTTCTCATGGTAAATGTCTTTAAAACCTATTTTTTTTGATAGGTTTGTTCTTCAAAATGGGAAGTAAAAATTTTACCTTTCTTCTTATCTTCTTCATCCAAAGCCTAAAGCTGTCATCAGTCATTCTTTATTCTAAAAGCAGACCAGTATTTTCTAACTTACGTGGAGTTTTTACGTGACATACTTGTTTAAGAAGGGATGAGTTGTTCCGCTATGTCATCTTACATAGGGAAATCTTACTATCTTCAATATTATTTAACCTGTAGACTAAGAGTCTGGTATCAGGTATGAGTCTGACTGTGGTACCAGACTTTTGTCTGAGTATGTCAGGTACACAGGATGTACGTGAGCGTTATTTTATGAACCTACTTGACGGCATTTCGTGACAGTATGATTCCAACTCATGATTTTCTGTTCTATTGGTTAACACATACCCACTAGACTCCTGTCAACCTTATTTAAAACCTCACCACAGATAATTATTTTTCCTTTTATATATGATGTGAATAATGATTTCCACTTGTGTTATGAAAAAATTTAATTGTTTACATAAAAATGATGTTTGTTTTATTTTTTTAGAATGGAAGAAGATGAGCGAAGAGCTTACGGTAAACAACTGAAGGTGATGAAGAACCTTTTAGCAGAAGATCCGAGTGACTTTCATGAAGAAGTGGTTAACATTTTAGGTCACAGTACTGCAGCTCTGTACTCTGTCCCAACGGCTGTGTATTGCTTTCTTAGAGGCCAGAAACCTGTTCCACAAGTGGAGGTCTGTCCTTAAAAAAATGATCATCTACATTTGTAGGGAACTCTTGATTCAAAACTATTAGTATATTAGTAGTAGAGATTATATCCTCATGCTCTTAGAGGAGTCATTCAAATTTAAAAAAAGTCAAATGCAGTGCTCTTCACTTAGGGATTTATTTACAAGAAAGGTAGACAAGATGTTTGAACTTTACCTTCTATTTAAGTTTCTAAAGGTTTGGGAAATTTGAAAAATTTATGAATGATACAAATTGAAAACCTCTTCAGAAAAGGTAGGAGTATAGATTTTTTTTTTAAAAAAATGCTAATGTGCAATAATTTTGGAATTAACGAACGAAATATCTACTGTTCTGATGTTTTCAGGTATATTAGATTTATCTTTGCTGATTGAAAAGGGTATTCCAAGTATCAGCAGTTTATTATTCAGTTTAACAGTAATAGTTTCTTGTAACACAGTTATTGTATACTGCGGGGCTGGTCTTAGAGCTCTGATTTGAAGTAAATCTGCTCCGAGTATTTCGAAGTATCGAAAACGTGCCTTAGTTATGGGGTTTGATCATAGTTGGCTATACATAGTTGGATCATAGTAGCTATACAACATTATTGCTTTTTCAAACTGTAGATTTTTTTTTGTTTCAGACAAACAATCCTTTCAGAAGAGTGATCCAGTTAGCTATTTCCCTGGGAGGTGACACAGACACCATAGCCTGCATGGCTGGCGCTATTTCCGGAGCCTACCACGGGATTGACCATATCAATCAGTCTTTGCAGAACCATTGCGAAGGACTTCCAAACATTATTGATATTGCCGATAACCTCTATAAAGTCTCAACTTGATTGAAATTGTTGACACCGGAAAAACAAATTCTACGACTAAATGGCCTGCTGAAATTACAAAATAAAATATTAATTAAATTTATTTATTGCTAGTTATGTGTTTTAGTTCCCTAAGTTATTATTATTTAAACTTTAATCCAATTGAGTTTGTGGCATATTATTAAAACTAATAATAATTATTATAATGTTACATAAGAAACAATAATTATAAATCAGTCCAGGTAGGTAAATCATTAGAACGGCCATCTCTCGAAATAGTAAGGTTGCAGTTAAATTGTTGTAGTAAATTTTAATGGAAAACGTGTAAAGTAATCAACATCGCAAAATCTGTATAACAAAAACTATATCCGGATAGGTCATCGTTAATAAATGACATGTAGCTGCATAGCATTAATACTCTCAGTATGGTCACGCTGACTGCACGGTAGCTATACAACATTAGCTGATATTCCTGTGGCTTCAGCTTTAGACCACATTTAATGTTTGTACTCAGCGTTCATTTTCCTTTAGAGCTTGCCTTAAGTCAACTGATACTGGCTGCCTTCGACTCTTCTCCTTAAACGTACAGTCTGAAACACTGTTTCAGGTTGAGAGTCTGATTTCTGTTGGTTCGCTGAAACTTCCCTGGGCCAAAGTTTGCTTTGTTTGATATCTCCTTTTAATTATCTCCCCTTTCACGCCTTACCTGGAGTCTTCGTTTCTTTCTTTCTGAGGTTTATACAGTATTTCTTGTACTTCTTAGATCCTAAAATACTACAGCTAGTATCTGCTATTTTATTTGGTTTCATGAAGAGGGTGCGGTTAAGTATTTAAGATGGACTATTCTGGAAACCCTCTTAGAAGGGTTGCCAGAATGACTATTTTTAGAGAATATGCCTATTTGCGAGCATTAAGGCGAAATATACTTTCTGGAAATTGGCTACTCAATCAGTGTTGCTAATTTACGGTGGGAAAAGAGACAAAAAAGATTTAAAACTAAGCATATTTTAGAAATTAATAAAAACAAACTCAATAAATGAAAAAATAATAAGTAAACAAATTTGTTTAATATTAATACGTAATAATAAAAAAAAAGAAAAATTAGCGTTTGAGGTTAAGCCCAGGAGTAGACCTGCCTCTGACAGAGGACAAATATGTCCCTTTCTGAAGCTCTCATAGAGATTAAAAGACTCTATTTTAGAGAGACTCTATTTAGAAATTAAAATACCAAATTTAGTATTTGTAACCAGCATCTCTCGGGTTACACAATATAAAAATACTAAAATTATAAAAAAGAAAGTAACCACCATAAACTGAAAATTTTAGAGGCTATATTAATTCAAAAACTGAAGCCACTCCTAAATATTCAGGTCGAAAACAGTAGTCGTATTGAAGCTGTTTAGTTTACTTACATCAAGGGCATCGAGAAACCCTTGCAGGTAGCGACTCAGGCCGAGAGGCCACTACCCCACAGGATTAGCGCCCACCATTTCTTAAACTTTATGGAAAACAACCCCTTCTACCTTCTCCATGTATATATAATAAACCAGATAATTCATCTTAGATCTTATTCACGTCCTGATGATGAATGTTGATCATTCGAAAATGTCGACCATAGGAGATGAACTTTATTGTGTAGACGAAATAACGAGAGTGTTATTTAGAAAAATTGAGAAACTTGTTAAGAAACAGGTATCAGCTAAATTTGGTGTCATTTTCAATAATGTGTGTGTCAAGGAAGGACTACTACTAAAATTTACGAATATATATATAGTTCAATATAGAAATAGAAACATAGAGTAATCAAAAGAACACACTTACAGTCTCTAATTTTCGGTTTTAACCGTCTTCAGGAGAAACAAGAGAGGGAAACCAAGCGCACGGGTTCAGAGACGGTTGGAGACCCTTGGCGCTTGGTTTCCCTCTGTTATCTCTCCTGAAGACGGTTTAAACCGAAAATTAGAGACTGTAAGTGGGTTCTTTTGATTGTAGGGTCGTGGAAGCTCGCCTCCGTGTGGTCCACCTCGGGCGTATCTCGGAGGCTTAGATAGTTTCCATTCCTTGGATGGAGCTTGGTGCCTCCGAGATGCGGCGAAAGAGCTTTCACGCTAAAAAGCATCGATCTGTTCTGCTATTATCCGTGATATGGCCGAAAGGCTGGGTACACGTTTTAATATCAAATCAGGGTTCTTTTGATTTCTCTATGTTTCTTTGTCTATATTGAACTATATTTGTCCGTTTTGGATCATATTTCCAAAAAAAAGTATATATATATATATATATATATATATGTAAAAAGATTTCACATAAACACGTGAAATAACAATCAATGATCAAACCACAATAAGAAATGGGAAAACAAGACTAAGATCTTTCAACCGTAACAAGCGGTCTTCCTCAGAGTCAAAAACCCAACTGAACACTAGATGCAGAAAACATCTGGTGAGGAGTTGAGAAGAGTGGGAGGGAAGAGTGGTATTTTAAAAGGGTGAAAGCGCAGGAAAGGACTAATGTCCAGAAAGGGATGTTTGGGGAAACAAAGGAGTACAGTAAGAAAAAGTAAAAAACTATCCGCTAGCTGTCAACCCTCTTTGAAGAGGCTATTGCCCTCGTGACGAAAGTATCAAGTTTGAAAAGACCGTTACTAATGTTTATAATATTTGATTTATTAAATTTAATTAGAGACGATTCAATAATATTTCTTAACAACATTGATTTTTCATAGGTAATAAATTTAGCTCCTGTCCAATCAATATGATGATTTTCATTTTTTATATGCAAGAATAAGGCACTACTGTTTTCCTGTCTACTTACGTTATATTGGTGTTGTTTTACACGTGTCTTTAATGATTTACCAGTTTGACCAATATAAATTTTATGGCAATTTTTGCACGGAATTTTATAAATACCAGCGGACTCCAATTCGCTGGGAGAGTTTTTTATTAACATATTACCCACGTTATTACGATTAGAAAACACTATATTAAAATCAAGTTGTTTGGCTAATCTTGGAAGGGGGTCCAATGATTCGTGGTATGGCAAAACTATAGAATTTGATAATAAAAGGGGCTCTGCTGAAGTATTAGAGAAAGTTTTTTTAGCACCCTTCAAAGCTAAATCGATATAAGAAGAGGGGTATTTTAATGAAAGGGCAATTTACCTAATGTTATTAATCTCTTCATTAAGAAATTCAGGAGAGCAAACTCTTAACGCCCTCAAAAACATATTTCTAAAAACAGAAATTTTAACATTTTTTGGATGCGAAGAATAAAAATGAACATATGCAAGTACATTCATAGGTTTTCTATATACACTAAAGCGTAACTCATTAGGTAACCTATGGATCAAGACATCTAAGAAGGGCAAATTACCATTTATTTCTTCTTCCATTGTGAATTTGATTGTCGGCACTAATGAATTCAATTTTGTTAGGAAATCAACTTTATTTAAAGACTTGGGACAAATGCAAAGAATATCGTCAACATATCTATACCATTTAACATTTTTGGGCAAAATTGAGCTTAACATTTTACTCTCAAAAAACTCCATATATAAGTTACTTAGGAGGATAAAGTTATTGGAGTCCGCTGGTATTTACAAAATACCGTGCCAAAACTCCATATCCCTCCATATCAAAAAACTGTTTATCCCCCCTCCTTAAACCAAGCGCCAAGGGTCTCCAACCGTCTCTGAACCAGTGCGCTTGGTTTCCCTCTCTTGTCTCTCCTGAAGACGGTTCAAACCGAAAATTAGAGACTGTAAGTGTGTTCTTTTGATTACTCTATGTTTCTATTTCTATATTGAACTATATATATATATTCGTAAATTTTAGTAGCAGTCCTTCCTTGACACACACTACTCATATATATATGAGTAGTATCATATATATATATATGATATACATATACATATACTCATATATCATATATATATATGTATATATATAGCGCCAACTCCGCTAACTTATATATATATTATATATATATATATATATATATATAGTTCAATATAAACAAAGAAACATAGAGAAATCAGAAGAACACACTTACAGTCTCTGTCGAGCTAAAGTCTCGAACTTACAGTCTTTGTAGAGCGAGGTTACCCTCTCCCCTTCCTAACAAGAAGACTGGTTCCTGCCACAACCCCACACAATCCTACATCAACCTCCTCTTCCTCTCCCTCTGGGTCTCCCTACCTTATTACAACCTACTTCCCAGGTATCCACAGACTGGGTACCATCATTAAAGAACTTTTCCCGATCATATCCTCTTCCCCTGCCACCTCCAAAACCTTTCCTAATCCGCCACGCCTATCCTATAGACGTCCTCCCAACCTTGGCAATTTTCTTTCGCACAGGAAGCTAACCTCCACGAGGGCAAACAGTTTGCCCTCTGGAGCGCAACTGTGCGGACGTCGAGGTTGCCTCACGTGTCCCATTATAAATCCCCAACCACACTTCACAGCTCCCCCCCCCATAACACCCTCTATCCTGTTGCAACTGACTGCTCGTGTACCTCCAAAAACTGTGTGCACCGTTTGGAGTGTACCAAGTGTGATTCGTTCTACGTAGGCCAAGCATCCACCAAGCTTAGTCTCCGTATGAACAATCACAGAGCTTCAGTCAATAGCCGCTCCCATCTTCCCATTGCCATACATGCCAATAGCCATGGTTTCCCTTTTAATGAGTGCTACAGGTTACAGATTCTGCGACAAATACCCCCTGACAGCAAAGACCTCACACTACGAGCCTCCGAAGAAGCCCATATTTGGCTATTAAGTGCGCGCAGTGCACCTGGCCTCAATCTAAAGCGATAATGTCTAAAAGTTCCTTGCCTTTTCACATTTTTTAATATTTTATTTCATTTGTTATTATTATTTGTATTCTTAGTTTTATTTTACCATAAAATGACTTTTATTTAGTCAGTACTTTTGTTTATGTATCAATTTCTCTGTATCAATTTCCCTTATTTTTTCAATTTTTTCTTTTTTATATATTTATTGTATTCATATTCCATTAATTTAATGTAATTATAAATTAATTATAAATTGATTCCTGTCTACCTTATTTTCTGTGAACGGGCGCGCATGCGGCAACACTGTTGGTCTCCAACCGTCTCTGATCCAGTGCGCTTGGTTTCCCTCTCTTATCTCTCCTGAAGACGGTTCAAACCGAAAATTAGAGACTGTAAGTGTGTTCTTCTGATTTCTCTATGTTTCTTTGTTTATATTGAACTATATTTGTCCGTTTTGGATCGTATTTCCAACGAAAAAAAGTATATATATATATATATGGAACAACACGTCACTTGGAAAATCAAAACTAAGAAGGATATGATCTGAGGCCTTTCAAATTATTTTATCAGAGAGATGCAACAAAATAAATACAAAAGAATTTACAGGAAGTAAATAAAAAACAGAGTAAAAATATTAACATAAGAAAAATTTACTAAAAAAAATACATACAGAAATACAAACGAAAACTTTATGCCACAGAGGAAGAAACACCAATATTATGACCTCTTATATTGTTGATTCCCTTTAACCTAAGGTTTTCTCTTGTATTTGTGTACATTAATCTTTTTTATCAATTAATTTAAACATAAATATATGTATATTTCTGTTTATATGTATTACTTACTTGTTTTCATTACCTTATGTTTTTTTTAACCTTGTGTAAATTCTTTTCAAATTATTCTGTTGTAGCTCTCTTATGAGATAATTTGAAAGGTCTCAGAACATATTTTCCTAGTGGTTTGTTTTTTCAATTCACATCACATGTTTTATTGTGATTATTCTTGTATATATTTGTTAATGCGTTGGTTAAAAGTCAGGGAGCACGCAGTAGGAACTTGACATTGTTGATCAGGTAGAAGTCTCCAGACAGGTTACACGAAGCCGTCTCGAATTACCGTCAACTGATCACCGTCTAATTGCAGCACCAGTTCTTTTGTTTCATTGCTGCGTCGGATTCCTTTCTCTCATGTCGTTTGCATGTCTTAGTTAAATCCGTAAATACGCTTTCTATTTATCAGTCTAGCACTTTCTTTTCATGCCATTCACAATACGACACATGGCTTTGTCTTTTCTTTTTCTTTAAATATTTCCTAAAGTGAAAGTTGAACTGTTGCCATTGGGTAGTAAATGTAGACTATATATATAAAAAAAAAAAGTAAAATCATTTTAAATATTCTGGAAAGACAATAGTAAAATCATAATTTTTTCACAAACATTTTTACAGAAGTCTGGAGTCAATTTTATTTGGTTAAAGTGGGATTCCATGAATATTGTTGGCAGGACAGTGGTTTCTCAATTTTCTTTGTAGATTTATTAGTTATAACAAGTAATTGAACAAACTTAAAAAGTAGATAACATTGCATTCTTTGCCAAATTATCTGCCGAATATATATTCTGGTCGAAATTTGCAGAGAATTAACTATTTCTTTTTCATGTTTCTCTCTGTAAATTTATTTGGAACTTTGAATGATGGGCCTACATATATCGACATGTGTGTGTGTGCATGCAAGAAATGAGCGTGCCAGCACTCGTCCATTTCATGAGTGGGATAGATGTAAGATTCCTCCTGAGTTGCTTCATACTTTACTTGATACCAAACTCAAGCAAGGCACAACCCTAGCTCATCCAGCACTCTTAGGCAGTCAGTATTCTTCACCTGTGTACTTGTTTCCTACCTTCTTCCTCCCTAAGTAACTAAATGATATTCTCTGCTCTCAGTTTTGACCGGTTAACCATACACATGGAGACACTCTACTGGTAAACAACAGATAATTGTTCTTAAGCGTTAGTGTATATGGGTCGTCAATGAACTGGAGCCCACGTCTGCACTGCACCCCGTAAATTACTAAAGTAAGTTACAGAGAAAAGTAATTAAATATTATTAAAGTAATTCAATTAATTAATAATATATTAGTATTATTAATAATTAAATGTTAGTTAAATATAATCAAAATGAATAATAAGTAATATATTGACTGTCACTTGAAATTATAAATTAAATTAATATATTCAGTTAATTTATTAATTACTACCGTGTGTAAGGCGGTTTATGTATATATACAACAACAAAATATGTTATCAGAGAGTGAATAACATCGTTTACACTAAAGAGGGATTCAAGATAAGTTCGGATATGATATGGAACGGTTGAAGTATGGATGCTTAACGAATACTTTTATTCAATAATTCTTAATTATTTGTATAGAGCAATGATTACGGTTCAGATGCACTATTTTGATTTAATGTAATGATCAAATTCTATAACCAAAAGTAACGACGGATTTTTAAACTGAAAGCTATTGATGGAAGGTTACCTGTCGGGGCTAAAATGTCTCGACTGCAGAATGAACGAGACTTACGTCTTGCCTTAAGTGTAGGAACAAAGGAAGGAACTTTACTTTCAATTAGTTGGTTAGAAAACAACCCCTTTGCTTACTCCATTATGATAATTGAATACAAAAATGTTTTGATGACTTAAAATTATTAAATGACCAATCGGCCTCCGTAATTAATCTCTTCTAATGAGAGATAGTTCGGAGCTGCACAGCTGAACGTAACGAGTGGGAGCTAGTAAACAAAAATTATAAAAAAAAAATTAAAACCTAATTAAGTCTATGTAATGATAAATATTATAGAATGTACGGATGAACTAATTAGGTTACTTTAGGAAGGACTAGTAAGCGGCGATAGGGCGGTTGACAGGTCGGCATTAGGTGATAAGGAACTGACCTCGGCCAGTGTCTCCTTTCACCTCCTCCCACTCGCCCTGACGCCTCAGTCCTGCACTGCCTTTCTCCGACCACTGACACCTGCTTTCTACTTATCCATTTTACTGTTTACATTAGCATTTTCTATAAACAGCGAAAATCCCTACAAACGCTCTATAATTGTGTTTGAGAAAGTGTATTCTCTAATTAAATGGGCTATTCAATACAAAACCTCCATCTAAATTACAGTCATTAAAACTTTGAATATATTTACTCCAGTATACACTATAATGAGATGGCGTCATTGTGAAGGTCAGTTAGTGAGTACCGTTTCTCTAATTCAGTGCTTTTTAACATGATATTTAGGTGTGAAGTCAGACTTTGAAGGTAATTTCCCAAGGGATGAATGTTATAATTCGAAAACGATGGACTGAGAGACCAAAAACCAAAATCTTTTGGATACAATAATTTCTATTACAAAATTATCGTATAAAAAGATTTTCTGAATCTTTTGTATGTATTTATTAAATATAAATTATTATTCCGTAGTTAGCTGTACTCAGTCTGCTAACAAAAAAAGCCAAAATTTAAGGGAATCGAACCTGAGTCTCTTTGGCTAAGTTAAGTGACGTTACTATCTCAGCCTCCGAGATACCCTAAAGACTAGTTGGTTCCAGGGAGGACTGCCGCAGGTGCACTCAGCAATGGAAGTTAATGTTGCAATGCATGAAAGTGGCTACTTGACCAATACCGGTATTACAAGTTAGATTCTTTTCCTTGCACCCATATCAACCCAAACACCTTTCGAGTTGTACGATCAGTGAAAGTGGGGTTCATTTTTGCTTCAGCCCCATAGGCGAGGTGTCATGGTGTCACCAATCCAAGTGTTAACAACACCCAATATCCTAATCTTTAACTCTGATGAACAAAGAGAACCCACGTATTCAACATGCTTATGACGTCTATTCACAATTATAAGAAATTAACTTCTTACTTACGCTTACTTCATTAAGAAGTAATTAATGCTTATATACAATATATTAGATACTAGGAAACGTACACGTCTTTGACGGAATCAAAAATTCTATTATACTTGGCATTCTAAAATACCATGGAATACCATACCAATTATAGTATTATATTAATACTATAATTAGAAATTATAGAATAGTAGAAAATATCATTAATAGTACAGTGTTAAACAAATGCCTCTGTATACCCTAGATTAGTTGTCTGTCCTTCAGGTTCATGGAAGAACAAACAGTTGGAACCTCTGACTCTCGAGCAAGTAAACTAAAGATGACCATGTGAGAAAAACTTGGTCTCGCTAACTTGAATTCCTGCGTTAGATAAAGTTTCCCCTTGCGACTTAGTTAACGTCATTGCGAAATAGACTCTGACAGGACTTTGCAATCGTTTCAACGGAAACAGATAGTGGCTCAGAATCAATGGTATGGGTGGTATACACACAGACTCCCCAATTCCACACCCAGTCATGATGTCCGCCTCTATGGCATATCTGTGCAGATCGCAAACTCAGAGTCGTGTCCCGTTCCACATTTCCCGGGGCATTCAAGTCTTGTAACATGAAATTTGTTACTGATACTAAATCGCAGCATGATGGTGCTCCTACTTTAAGTTTTTACTAATGAGCAGGCAGTCCAGGAGCAGTCACGGAGTCAAGAAATTCACTTGGATAGGTAATAAGTACTACTTAGATTCAGTAGTAAGGCTTGAGCATTGCTCGTTCACAAAGCCATTTATTCTGAGTACAACTTGAAGTCTGGAAAACACCTTGTCAATAATCTCAAATAAGCAATATATTCATGTACGCAAATGAAATTAAAATCAACTATCAATACCTAATTGCTACACCTGTATATTTTAAAAATAAACATATCTGTGAAGTTAGCAAAAGACAGCTTAAAAGTCCATAACTTTGTTCCTACGTTGAATTTTCAATCCATCCAAAGCTTAGATTTTAAGTTAGACAAACCTACTTTCAAAGTTTCTACTTGCTTTGCCTTATAGTGGCTGAGTTTACCTGTGACAAAATTTTATGGACAAACCAACAAACCGACAGATAGAGATTTTTCTAAGGGATGATAATGGTGCGCCTACTTGAAGTTTTTACTCTGAGCAGGCAGTCCAGGAGCAGTCACGGAGTCAAGAAAGTCAATTAGATAATGAACTACTTCCTAATTATTAACACTCTTTTTTCTGACTTGTAAGTTCTTTCCTCGGTATGATATAGCGTAAGAACTTGTTTGTTGATTTTTCCGGCCTGTTCGTATTAAGAGTTGAGAATTGCTCGTTTACAAAACTATTTATTCTTAATAGATAGTACACCCTCAACTCTGGGAAACACCTTTTCAAAGATGTCAAATACGCAATATATTCATATGTTCTAATGAAATTAAAATCAACTAACAATACCTATTTGCCACACCTGTGTATTTTCAAAACAAACTTGTCTGTGAAGTTAGAAAAATACAGCTTAAAGCCCTATAACTTCGCTTCTGTACTGAATTATCAATCTATTTAGAGCCTATATTTAAAGTTAGGCATACATAAATCTAGTGTCAAAGTTTCAGCTCGCTATGTCTCATGGTGGCTGAGTTTACTTGTGACAAACGTTTTTGTTTTAAACGTCCATAACTTCACTTCTACATTGAATTTCTAATCAATTCAGAGCCTATATTTTAAGTTAGACATACACAAATCTACTGTCAAAGTTTTAGCTTGATATGTCTTATGGTGGCTGAGTGTACTTGTGACAAAAATTTTGCAGACAAACCTCTTATGTTTCCAGTTACAATCAATGATCAAACCACAATATGGAATGGAAAAAAAAGACCAAGATCCCTCAACCGCTACAAGCGGTCCTCGTCCGAGTCAAAAACTCAACTGGTTTGATCACTGATTGTTGTTTCACTTGTTTGTGTGAAATCTTGTTGTTTACATGATCACATTCACTTGTTGTACACATGAAAAACATGTTACCATATTAAACCGAGGTTTTGTCAAACTCGTTTCTTGTAGGTAATTCAACCCGAAAAACGTGTAATTTTCATTAACAAATAATTCCTTACCAATTTTAGGCTACAATTTTGTAGCTACATTTTTCAATGATCAAAGAAAAACAAAAATAGTTGATTTTAATTTAATTTGAGTACATTAATATATTTTGTATTTGAGCTTATTGACAAGGTGTTTACCTTGTCAATTAGTAAATACCTTAATAATTAATTTACCTTAATAATTAGTAAATTATTACTTTTAATAATTTTATTAAAAAATTTACAAGTCAGTAAAGAGAGTGATTAGTGATGAGGAAGCAGTTAATTTTCCAACTGAATTTCTTGACTCCGTGACTGCTCCTGCACGGCCTGCTCAGAGCAAAAACTTTAAGTAGGAGGAGCAATCATGCTGCCATCTAGTAGCAGTAATAAATTTCTAAATTTACTAAACTTAGTAACTAAAGTTAGTTACTAAACTTAGTGCCTCAAAAATGTGCAACGGAATAGGACTCTGAGTTCGTGCTCTGCACAGATACGCCATAGAGGTTGATATTATGACTGGGTGTGGTACTGGAGAGTCAGTGGATATACCATGCATACCATTTATACCTAGCAATTGTCCCTTTCAATTCAAACGGTTGCAGTTTTCCGTCTTCGTCTGTTTCACAATGACGGCAACTAAACTGCAAGGGGAAACTCTATCTACCGCAGGAATTGAAGTCAGTGAGAGAAAGTTTTTCTCACAAGGTCAACTGTAGTTTGCTTGCCCAAAAGTCAAAGGTTCCAACTCTTTGTACTTCCATGAACCTGAAGGACAGACAACTAATGTGGTATATACGGAGGCATTTGCTTAACGCTATACTAACAATGACATTTCCGACCATTCTATAATTTCAAATTATATTTTGGATTACTATGTATCGTTTCAGAATTTTGGAAAAGTACCCGTCAATGACGGGCACATTGCTAGTACTGGTATATAACTACGTCATAGTTCTTAGTTGGTGAGGTTTGCCACAGGGACTTTGAATCCTCTGTTTTATGTGTGAAGATTGAGTAGTCAAAGGTCCTAATGAAAGCCCTATTACCACAGCTAGTGGATATTTACACGTTTCTCTTGTATTGACTAATACATAGTTAAAGATAAATATAAATGATTAATCAATCACTGCAGTTTGGCATGGTTGTTTAGATGTCAAAATTATCCTTTGTTAAGGTTTATTAATTTTAATATTACTGGAGTCATCCCATCTTTTTTAAATTATTCAATATTGAATACTATAATGTTGGTTAATTCGTTGCTTACATTACAAAAGTATTATAATATTCAAGAGTGTTCACGAATACGTTTGAACTGACAGGACTGTCACGACAGTAACTTTAAATCATCTTCAACCAAAAGAAGCAAAGGTAAATATTTAAATAAGTGATTTGCTGCTATTTTTCGATAGATCATGTAAATATCAATAGCTTAATAAACAACAGAGACCGATGGAAAAGAGAAAATGGTTAAGTCACGTTGCATTTCTCACGATAATCCATATTATTTATAACTCATTGTCAAAATAGACATGGTGCCATTCCCACAGTTATCTTATTCATATCTCTCTGCAGCTTATTAGACTCATCTTAAATATATAACCCAATTAGCTCTCTAATTCCGCGTACTCCTCCTTCTCTCTCTCTCTCTCTCTCTCTCTCTATATATATATATATATATATATGAGGTAAAATGGATAAACCAACAAAAGTCTCCACACAAATGAAGTTTTATTCAACGCGTTTAGAACACTTTGTGTTCATCATCAGGAAGACACTATAATACAAATTATATCTAATCAGTTACAAAATTAGAGTGAAATAGTAAAATTCAATTAAGAGAATCCATTTTACCTCAGAATGAGTAAATACCACACAATTACGGATTGCACAAATAATGAGATATATATATATATATATGTACAAAACTAAAGTTTATCGGGACTCGGTCAGTTCTTCAGGTTCAAATTAAACACTCATTGCCAACGTTTCGGTCTTTATTTAAAAACGTTTTCATAGTAATAGTATGAGGGTTTAATTTGAACCTAAAGAACTGACCGAGTCCCGATAAACTTTAGATTTGTTTCTATTCCACGGTCGATACTTTTATCAATATATATATATATATATATATATACAAAACACTTTTTCTTTTTCTCGGAGTTTGGTCAGGGTAAATATATGGAATCACCTTTTAACTTGTGGTTTGATCATTGATTGTTATTTCACGTGTTATATTTGTTAAAATATCGAGGTGAGTGTTTTCTAATTGTTTATATATATATATAAACTACATTTACATAACATTTCGGTTCTGTGTTCATAAGCCTACAAAACAGAGAAAATATTAGAAGTAATTCAATCATTCAAAAATCAAAGATACATAATAAGCGCAATTGGTTACAAATAAGAAATTACAATAGAATTTGTGACAATTGGTTAGTGTGGAAACTTACAGAAGTATAAAATTTTGAAACAGAAAAACTAAGTATTACATTTGAAATAATTCTAAAAAGAAATTAGTCTGTGGATTGCGACAACAACTGTCTAGTTTGAATGAACACTGACACTGAACTGAAAAACAAGCAAGGCAACCAAATTTCACCAGACAACAAAAAAGTCACTAAATCAATTTTGCATCGATGAACAATGTTTAATTTAACACATCCAAATAAATACTATTTAAATTTGAAACCTATAATTAATAGATGACTGGTCCTTTCTAATATATAACATTTATTATGTTACCTTCTCTGCTCATCCATTTCTTTGGCTATTATTTTTATTTCATTAAAATCAGAATATGACCATTATTAATACGATGTGCTGCCAATGCAGTGGCATTAATTTTATTTTTTGTTATAGAATAATGTGTGTGGTAAGTTATTTTCTTCAAAAAACGACTGTTGAGTTGGGTTGGGTGAGTTATAACTGATTGTTGATTGTTTCGTAAGTAGTTGTTAACTTGTGGAGTATCCTGGTGTGGGTTTTGATTACTTAGCACATATATTGGTTTTATTCGTGCAACATGTTTCGACTGTTCCTCCTTCACAAGACAAACGCCTTATAACACTAAATAGCCATCAATAGCAAACCAATCTCTAAAAAGCAACGAAAAACCACCAAAAGCAATAGCAATGAGACTTTACTAAACAATGGAGCAAATGTCTTGCCAAAATACGTATGCACTGAGGGAGTGTGAGTGTATACCCTTTGGGGTATGCCATATAGACTTCACTGCTTAGAAACCAGTCTCAACCGAAAAGGACTACGGCACTAATCAAGGACTGACTGAGGGAATCTCTATGTGGTGAAGCTGAAGTATCGTGGCAACATATTGACTTTCTAAAGGGGTCTAAGGCCTTAAAATATTTATGATGTTGTAGTGGTGACTCCTCAGACTAGAAATACTAAATATAAGGCCTTCATTAGAGACAGAAAAATAACTTCCAGAACCTCCTACATAGCCCACATAATAAACAAACCAAAATTATTTGTTTATAAAATAGCCAATCAGATGTCGGATCTAGACAACTTATGCAGACTCTTTAGAAAATCGGGATCCGGCCAGTGTTTCATGTACAAATCAACTCTCAAATGTTGGCAGTTCAGTTTTTTAAAACCTTTTACACAGAGCAAGTAAGAATTTATTATATAAGAATAATTATTAATTTATGCATTAGCAGAGAACTAACAATGTTAAATAAACTGTTCCTTTTCCCTCCCACTTATTTGTATCTGTCAGAAAGGGTTTTGAATATAACCGAAACATCGACCTCTGAAAGTTTGATTTCAACCTAAAAAACTGAAAATAGTCCCGGTTTTATTTAGTTATATTTAATCATATTATATATTTTATAGATTTACTTGATAAGGACTATATGTTAATTAGAAGATTGCCAAACTCGTGAATAATCATTTAAAACAATAGTTTCATTATATTGTGGATGGCATCATATTTTCAGTTATGACGACAATTTAAACAATAGGTTTATCTCTTGATATAATATCTAAAATTTTGAACTGGGTTCCTCTTAGCCTTGCTCAAAGTAACCTAAACATTTCCTAAGCAAATCCAAGTGTTGCGAATCAACTTAGTGTAACTACGATCATTTTGTTCAAATTGAATTGAAATGGGAAATACAATCATTTTTGTAAAAGTCCTCTTCCTTTTATTCAAAAACCTTTTAAAATGATCCTGATATCATGAATATAAACCACTACAGTATTTGTGTAGTCTCTTCAAGTTTCAATGTTTGTTTAATTTATAAATTTCTTCATTTAATACGTACCTGAATAAAAATGAATATTTTATATTTCTAAATTTCTAGAATTTATGCTTCATTAACTAAAGTTAGGCTTAAGATTAAATCTTCTCTTGGCTTGAAGTGTTAATAAAAAATCAGAAAGTGGTTACCAAACTGGTTATCAGTTAGCTTGAGGATAAAGGAGAAAACGCAATCGATTTGAGTGAGTTATTTGAAATCTCCTGATAAAGACTCTGGCTTCACCATAAGGATGCACGTCTAGGAAGGCACGTGTTCTGTTGATGTCATCAGTTAGATTTGTTTGGAGATACCTACACTAAAATATCCACTTGAGTAATAATCTATCTTTCGTAAGTAGCAATATCTCATTTTAATATTCTTTTATTCCTTTGTTGTTGAATTCAAAATAAGTTTTTTTTCAGTAGGTGTTTATCTTTATATCTAATAATTTAGGTTTGTTAGATAATGAAGAGGTAAATACAGTCTAAGCGAATAAATACTGGTCAATGTTAGCACGTAAATGATGAGAACATCAGTAGATTGTTGATGCATCAAAGAAATATACCAAACAAGGTTGATTTTACACGGTTGATTCCACATCAACAGTCCTAAATACTACATTTTTTTTATGAATATTAAAATTGCTATCATTAAGGAGAACCTGAAGTACAGGGTAGAGAAGAAAGGTTCTTACTTCTTTTTCAAGAGGATCTGAGTGAAATATGTTTAACTTTTACTTGAACAATTTTCTTGTTGGAATGGTAATTCAGCGAATGGAACAGTTATTTGCTGAATTAATACGTTGCACTTTTAGTGTTGTCAGCAACTGTATTAATAAAAAAATTGCGTTTGAATCTTTTTTGAGAAATACTTGAGCATATGAAATTGTTTGTCAAATATAATGCATATAATTATGCATCATATTTGAGTTCATTTGTTTTATTTCTATAACCTTTCTTTAATAATAACGAAAACAATAGACAATGTTATTGTCTATTGTTTAAACTTTTGTTGAATTACAAAGGTTCTAAACCTGTTTTGATTTATCATTATGTTCTCTTAACCTTTCGGCCATTCCATGAATAAAGCACAACAGATTGATGCTTTTTAACGTGAGACCCTTTAGCCGCATCAGCAAGCCCACTACAAGTCGACTATATTAGAAGAGTTGCGAGGAGCCACGTATGCGCCAATACGTAGACGTAGACCTCGCGGAGGCGGGTCCCACGACACCACATAACGCATAAAGACCAAAAAAAAAAGGGAGGGGAAGGAAGAAGGAAAAGAAAACAAAAAATTAAATAAAGAAATGACAGAAAAAGAAAGAAATGTTCTAAACTACCAAGAGTTAAAAATCATAACTTTTGAAATATAGACATAATTGATTTTAAAGTAACTGTAATCTAGTAGAAAGGAGGTTCTCCAATCAGAAACTGGTGACAATCAACAAGTGAAAAGTGAGTATCAGTGATGCAGCCAACATTCATACCTGCTTCTTTTTAGTTTTCTTTTCACAATTATTTTGGCTCATATTCACAAGAGGTATAGAATGATTCATCTTCACTAGATTCTGATAGAACTACTCATTACTTCAAAAACGGCATATTTCACTACAGATTATAGATTTTGTGATTTATCAGCGATTAATATCAGTAAATTAGTTATAAAGACCCAGAACAGTTCTATAAATTAGACTCCTGTTTCGTTACTGCATATTAAATCCAGATTTTTTCAGAAATTAGAATTAAGTAAATTTTAAAAATTCTAACAATATATACTATTTGATGGCAAATACATATTATTGGGTTAGCTTTAGCTAACAACAAGTAGCCTCCAAAGAAATATACCACGCACGGTTGATATTACACGGTTGATTGATATAGAGGATACTAGAAAATTAAGATAATTTTTTCCCTTTTTACTTGATCTTTAAGGAGAGTAAAGTCATCAATTTAATATTTTCATGACCTCAGTTTCTAATATATAAAACTGTATATATGTTGAAGCGATAAAAAAATTCACATAAACACGTGAAATAAAATCAATGATCAAACCATTTCCCATTTCTTATTGTGGTTTGATCATTGATATGTTGAAGCCTATATAACTTATAGTACGTATTACAGTTTACTGTATATACGTATAAATATCTACAACAATATAGGTTTCTAAGAAAATTAAACTAACTAAATAGTGCAAAGCAAATATAAACAAAAAAGAATATTATTTAAATGTAATAAAAAGAAGAAAACAAATAATAAAATAACAAAAAACATTCTGAAATGATCAGAAATAAATGCTATGATAAGTATTCTTTACTATAAGTAAGAAATAATAAATCAATTATGATAAAAAAAGTCACTAACATGCTAGTTTAAAAGATTAGTGAATGATTGAAGGGTTGCTCTTAAAGATGGGAACCAGACCCGAAACCGGTCGAGTTCTACAGAAACTTTACGAGGTATGACGGACATTATTACCAATAATTCTAATTTATGCTATGCCTAAATGGGACATTCTGTACAGAAGAAGTTTGAATATTATATTTACTTATGATATTATATTTACCATTGAATTGAGGAGCAATTGAATGGGAGGTGTTTATTAGTCTTTCATTCCTGGAGGTTGTGCAGATAGTGATTGATCCACTTATTTATATACACCTTATTTTTGTATACCACACCAGTGATGCCTATAATATCTTTGGTATAACTACAGCAGTAATAACATTTTTTAAAAGGACAATTGTAGATTTCGTATTACGATATTACTCTTATAGGAGAACATCGCTTTTGTTGCAATAACCAGTGGACCACTTACATAGTTTATCTGACCTTCTACATCGAAGATTTAAGACAAAGTTTCCCTAGAAGCTATAACTTGAAAATATTTTAAGTATTTTAAAAACATTACAAAGTTTTTTGTCTGAAAAATGTCAAAAAATTACTTTTCTTTCCCTTAGTCAAAAAACATAAAAATCCAATTTACTCTAATCGAGTGTCACTTTTTCCCACGTGCTGTACTCTACTAAAAGGTTGCTGTAAATTTATATTGGTACTTAGCCACTTTTTGCATACTAAAATTAAGTTCAAAGCCGACTTTTCAGTATAATTTCAAATTTTATAGCTGGTAGGTTGAATTTTTAAAAATAATGGTCTGAACTATTAGACTAGAATAGTGAAAAAACTGGATATTTGTCAAAAAGATAGAAGCTCTACTATAGGACCAAAAAGTTCATTCCACAAACTTTCCAAAAATAATGTCATTCAGAAACAAAAAAAATCTACATCTGAAATTAAGCTTTCCAGAATAGTGCGATATATAGATGGATTAGAACAATTTGTTAGACAAACCCATCATACCATGAAAACAATCAGTAATTATATGTTTGATATGCTCTATTTGTGTTGATTTTTTTTATATAAGAATTTTATTCTTCTTGCATCAAATATAAGTCGTTAAATCATTTCAAATTTTTTCATTATACCTCTAAAAATTATATTATTTCAGTGGATTCCCTGAAAAAATTTTTAAGGCAGTGTAAACAATGCAAATAAATATCAATAAATTCGACAAGTTTAGGAGGTGATCCATTAGTCTAGGATAAATAATCAGTTTTTATAGCTTTATTGCTCTTTGACGTAATTGAAATTTCATGACTTTTTTTATAAATTGCTAATTTTTTGTTACATTTTTGGGAAAATTTTTATGGTTTTTAATGAGTCGTTTCAATCTTTCTGATTCAATTATAAGTCAAAATTTTTACATTTTATTGAAAAAAAATATTTCCCGTTGTTTTAAAAGTCTGAATCTATTTTTCGTTTATTGCAATTGTAACTTCAAGATAATGCCAAAATTTAAAATTTCTAGAGTTAGTAGTTTAGGAGAAAAAAAAATGTAGTCTAAAAACTGGTTTTTGGCAAAAAAAAAGTTACCTTCTCGTCATGAATAATTCCTCCCAAACAATAGTGATCATCTACATTATGAGGCCAATTTTTGTGTACAATTTCAACTTGATCCATCAATGACTCTGGACCGTAGCGTGGTAACAAGCAATGCTAACACACACACCCACCCACCCACCCACCCACACACACACACACACACACAGACATCATCGCAAAAACATCATAAAAAGACTTCTGGGACCTCAGAACAAGTATTTCCGTCAAAATCTCGAGATTGAATTTTTTCACTATCACTATACTTTACTTATAGTAAAATAAAAACTAAAACATGGTTAGTTCTAACTAAAAGTGTAGAAATATATCCTATATAACTTATGACTTCTTAAGAACGTCACTATAATTTAACTGACAATTTTTTATTGTAATTACCAACAAGAAGCTATGTTTTAATTAGTTAATTTTAGTTTTAATTTTGTAATAAAACGAATGAGTGATGGACTTACAAGGAGTTACTAACTAATTCGTACCCCGTATCGGGTATTGGTCAAAAGTTGAAATGAAAATTGAGGAAGCAGAATCTGGAGGAAGAGTAATAACTTTTGGAAACGAGCACGAGCCAATTACCAGGTCTAATGAGAAGGGTCCACTCGTCGATTTCTCTTCACTAATGAGCACCGTATGACTGACTTCAAATAAATGGTTCAAATTATTTCTTATTGCGATTAAATGATATATGTACCATATTGACTGACTTAAGTACATCACTAATAGAAACTTTAGCTAAAACATACGGCTCAAACAACAATTTTCTTTTAAACTATTGTCCATTTCAACCAATACATAATCCCAGTGAATATATTTACATGCTACAATAGTTCGCTTGAAAGAGCTATAAAACTCAAGAAGATCACTGGACTCATTTTAAGATTTTGGAAATATATTTCTGATAAATTTTCTTTAAAAATGTATTGACTTAGCTACAACCTATGAGTATATGACCACGTGTTTCCCTCCAGAGATCGTAAATTAGAATTCCCTTTATTGAAACCATACCTTAGAAGTCCTTTCCTGCCAGAAACTTTCTAGTCTGATATTCAAAAATATACAACCGATCGTCCTCAAACAAAAGGGTTCTATACTTGATAGAATATACAAGAAGGAAAAATCTATTTTTCCTTCAACATGTCACATTGTTGCATTATACCTTTCTTTAAGAGTTGATACTCACACTAATTCCAAAAAATCTGTAACAAACGTTGTTAAACCTTTTTAAAGACTTCCTTTGCTTAAATTTTTAATTTAGAGTCTGTTTATTTATTAAAAAAAAAGTAAAAACTGATTTAATTTAGTTTTTTTATTAAAAAAGGAAAGAAACAGAATAGATATCCAACCCCAAAAAGAAACATCAACTCTTTCGAATATCATTTCTATTAATGCTACGAGGTGTATAAATAAAGTAGTGAGACTGGCAACGTCGCTTTCGATCTGGCAACGCTGGAGACGCGTGGCCTTGAGTAGCGTCAGGTGCACGTGTGATGCGCCTCCAGTATGAATCTGAACTCGCCACAGTCATTTGTTTGTCCGTAGCGTTGGTTTTCGTGAAATGGTTTTTTCTTGAGCGTTTTAAAAATGAGTGACCTCAAAGTTGAGCAGCGGTGTGCAATCAAATTTTGCTTCAGACTTGGACATAATGCAACCGAAACCGGCCTATGGAGAACGTGTTTTATCAAGGCACAGGTTTTTCGGTGGTTTAAGGAAATTTTCAGAAGGAAGAGAGTCGATTGAAGATAAACCACGAAGCGGAAGGCCTTCAAGTGCAAACACCGATGAAAATGTCAACAGAGTACGGAACCTTGTGCGTTCAGATCGACGCTTGACAGTCAGAATGATCGGGGAACAGTGGAATTTGAATCAAACCTCCGTTCATCACATTTTGACCAATGAATTGGAGATGAGAAAAATTTGTGCGAAAATGGTTCCGAAAATTCCGAAAAGAAAACGAGTTTTTGGCCAGTAAAAACATTCCTGTTGCTCCTCAGCCTCCTTATTCGCCAGACTGAGTCTTTATCACTTTTCCTCTTCCGAGATTGAAAAATCACCTCAAGGAACTCATTTCGGGACACTACAAAACATACAAACTGCTGTAACCGACCAGCTGAAGGCCTTCAGAATCCGAGTTCCAGCAATGCTACAATGATTGGAAGGACCGTCTCCAGCGCTGTGTGGCTTCCGAAGGGAACTATTTTGAAGGTGACAATATCACATTGTAATTATATTTGAATAGAAAATTTAAAAAAAAATCAGTCTCACTACTTTATTTACACACCTTAATTCACCAAATTCAAATCATAATATCATGTGGAGTGCTTTCCTCCAAGATAAATTCCTAGAACCTCTCATAATTAAACCATATCTTAGAATACCTTTCATAATTTTGAATATCGGACATCCCTTCTCTAGAGATACTGTAACAAACCTCTCTTTCATAGGGCTGAGGTCAAGTACCTGCATGCTCCTAAGAACTCCAAAAAAAAACTTACCCATTCTCAAAACAGAATCCAAATTTGGTCTAAATTTATCTATACACTTGGAGCTCCTTTTTTTTCAAGTATGTAGCCTGTGGATGCGTCATCCACACAACTTTGGGATAATTCTTAATTTTATCTGATATAGTAAAATAATTGTATTGGAATACTCTTCTGTTATGCGCGCAGACTGCATAGGTCAGTATGCTCCGGCTGCTCAAAAATTAACTTACATTAAATTACAGAGAAGCGAAAATTCATTTTTTTTTAATTTTTATATTTTTCTATCATGTAAATTATTGCACTGTCATAAAATTTTGGACACAACTCCCATTTTATCGTGAACTAGCTGATCTACCCGGCTTTACCCGGGAAACAATTTAATTCCAACTCTAATAATAAATTACATGAAACGAAAACAATTTAAATTTTCTATAGTTCCGTTACACTTAACTTTTTTTGAGATAAACGAAATTATTACAGAATTAAAATTATAGATTACGCAAAAAAGATATAATCTAACACTGATTATTAATATCACACATTGTCTAATACAATTGGTAGTTCATAGATTAGATTAAACAAATAATAAAAGAAATATTTTTTGCCGAACAATATATCAAGAAATTTTGAAAGAAGTCTTAGCTCATTAAATGTGATATCTCGTATCTGTTAAATATAATGACACGAATTTTAAACCCACAAATCAATTACCTGCGGCTGCCATTACCAATTAAAGTCAAAATGTAAACAAACAGGTTATACAGCAAACCTTATCTATTATCATATTTTTGGGATATTACCTGAACCGCAACTCTGATTTTTAAAAAACTTTACATAAACCTTCCCGAGGATATACCTAATAATTTCCTAAATTTTCACGGCGATTGGATGTGTGGTTTTTGAATCTATCGAGTACAAACAAACAGACATACATTCATTTTTATATATATAGAGATTATTGGTTCAGGTTTTATTAATAATTTAATTAAATCCATTAAACATCTACTTTGGATTTTTTACCGTCTTTAAATAATATGCAAGTATGTGAAAGGTTTGTTACAGTTTATCTGAAAGTTATTTGTTTCGTCAATCAAGTTGTTGTACTGGGACGCTACATTAGTGAAATGAGAAAACTATATCAATTCTTGCTGTACAAAAAAAATAATTCATGTAATTCTGATAGATAGATGATATAATTTATGTGACCAAAACGGTAAGGCAATGGTACGAGCATTGCGTACTCATTTTGTCATACTAATTTTACTGCCTATTGATTAGTCATTCAAAGTATACTTACCTTTTATAGTGTCTCAGACTTTCTCTCTATCAGGAGGCAACTTGATATGCTAACTGGTCGAGTAGTCAATACTGCAACAAAATAGATGCTCAAATGTATCACAAAACGCCCGCTTTACTAACGAAAATGTCAAACCACTAAAATTTACTCATGCTGATTTGGGCAGAGCCATATGTCAGCCCGTCTAATTATAATTATTAATGAATTTGTCATGGATTAGAGTTACCTTTTGTTAAAAGGTTAACACTTTTATGCCTTTAGAGATTTTAGAAACTCTTATGGATTTTATTAAAAAATCTATGACAAGATGCCAAATGACTTTTACTTACCTCATTATAACTTCTATCAAATAATATATTCCAGTTGGATTTGAATAGTAGCAAGAATTATTAATAATAACAGTAATAATTTATTTGACAGGTTTTTTGATATACTGGAGTACCATAAATCACAAAACATAAAATCAAACTCATACATTAATGCAGCAAAAAAATTAAAAGGTAATTTTTCTTATAAAATTTCTTCAACAAAAGGTAGGTAGTACTTGGTTTGCCATTTCTGAATTGTATCACCACAAAATATAAAATAAAACACAATTTCGCTTAAAATTAAACTACGAAATAAAAGCTATTATGATTTGAATTTGTAGATACAAAGTTAGCTATGAATGTATGGTTATACCCATGGATTCATATACACTTGGAGCTTAAGTGTATATGAATTGACTTGAATATTGTATACTTGTATATTAATATACCTAAATATCTCTTCGTGTTCTGATTAAAGAAATTTGTAAGCTAATTTTGCTGTTTTTTGTTTTATTGTGATATATAGCGTCATATACTCACGAAAATACGTAAACATTAGAAGATAAATTACAGTATAAAAAATCTAAATTGGAACTAAGGTTTTTTTGCAGTGACGGTTCTCTTAAAGTTGTAATCTAAATAGGTAAAAAACTGGAATGACAGAATAACAATTGTTTTACAAGTTTATTGTAGAATCAGTATATACATCGAAAGTGTAAACTATGTATGAAAGACGAAGAATAGTTAAAATCTTTAAATGAAAGTGATTCCTTTTTATTTAAAAAGAGAGTGTCAAGTAGAATATAGAAATGACTCAAGAACGAAGAGTTAACCAAAAAGTCATTATGGAGAGGTAACAATGAAAAAGTGTGGTCATTAAACGACTGCAGGATGGTCACAAAGTTCTGTCCCATGGGGGTTACTGTCCAGTAGGAAACACCTCGGTGTGTGAGGTGTGAGGGAATTTTTATTGTAATGAATATATTCGAGAACTATCCATAGTTAATGGGATGGAGTATGGTTATACTGTCAAACCTGATACTATCCTTAAACTTTTACAGTAATATCCCCGTTAGGAAGGTAGATATCTACAAATATATTTCATAAAATGGATTCTAGTATTTTAATAGTTTTAACACGTGAAACAGTTAATTAAAGGCTTACAAAACAAGAACATTTGTAAGCTTCATTTCTGAGAAATCTGTTGTGGAATATAACCCATGTATGCCATTCCGTTTTCCTAACAGCAATCGTTATATTTGTCTAGTGTTAATCCATTTTAGAGAGGTATTAAGTTATGAATTCATTTTATAGCTGACGGCGTTTAAATTTACAGACATTATTAATTAGTAATAGGACGATGTAAAAACTTTAATACATCACACTGGCATTTAAAAGCCGGAGTTAATGTTCAAATAAGTGATAAGCTATAAAAAAAAGAACAGGGATTACGGAGAAGAAACTTACTTTGAATGTTTGTTGCAACTATTATTACTTATACAAATGGGAAATCCAGACAGTGGCCAGCACATGCTTGATGAAAGTGAGTTAAAAGACATTCTTGATTATAAGTTCTGTTTGAATTCTGAAGTCAAAGAAGCCATGTTGACTTGATTAGACTAATCAATTAAATAAAACCCCTAGTTCTCATAGGGTTTATATAAAGTTGGGAATCTTGTTTGACCTGAAGCTGTTCGTTTGACCTTCCTTACCACTTTCTTCTCCCCTCAAGATGTTACGTCACACCCTTCCTTCTCCGTTGGAGTGAAAGTAAGGCCTTCTTCCCATTATCCCATTACTAAGGTCACCGCTGGCAGATGCACCTTTACATTGGTGGGGGAGGCTTTGTCTCTCACCTGCTGTTGACTTTCTTCCTATTTTCTAGGCCATCTCAGACCTCTTGATATCATCTTGTCTTAAATACCCGACAACCTAGTCACAACGCGATATTTCAATCAAGTCCCAAAACCCATTAGAACGTCGTTATCTAATCAACAAGCTCTACACCTTGCGCCCTAGAATTAAGTGGCACTACTTCAACATATTTCATTAAGAATTTAAACACTACTACTACCTTGACAATTAGAAATACCAATCAATATCAAGTTTTCTATTTTAGTATTTTTGTATAACATAACATAATTTGCATTACATATGTATAATATATGTACAAATTTATGTAATAAAATATTAGAAAACAAGGACACAAATGCATGAATTGTATTAGTTATTTTTGTTTGATTTTTTCTATAATTTGATGGGTTGATCTCCAGATTGGATTTATTTTCAATTATATATATAATATAATTATTATTATTAATTATTTAATTATTATATATATATATATATATATATATAATTATATATATGTATATGATCAAACCACAATATGTGATCAATGTGTCACATCAAGTGTTTCAGTTGGGTTTTTGACTCTGATGAAGGCCCTTGTTACGGTTGAAAGATCATAGCCTTTTCTTTCTCATTTCATATTGTGGTTTGATTATTGATTGTAATTTCACATGTTTATGTGAAATCTTGTATATATATATAGAGGAAAGCCAAGCGCTCTCTGGTACAGAGACGGTTAGAGACCTACAATGTAGTAGAACATTGCTGGTCTCTAACCGTCTCTGTACTAGTGTGTTTGGTATACCTGTCTTATCTCTCCTGAAGACGGTTCAAATAAAAAATTAGAGACTGTAAGGGTGTTTTTGATTACTCTATGTTTCTGTATGTACATTGAACTGTATTTGTCAGTTTTGGATCGTAGTTTTATCAAAAAAGTTTATATATATACACAAAACTATCACATTAACACGTGATGTAAATATTCAAGTAATTCACCAAAAAGAGTAGGGTATTAACGCTCCTATGCTTTTTGTGAAAGAAGAAGTAACTTCAAGTAGTAAGTTGAATTTTACTTACTTAGTAGTAAGTTTATAGCTCCTCTTAACCCTACACACACTCATATTTGCATATTATTAAGACCATTTGAATGCCTCTATCATTTTACAATTTATGCATACAAACCATTGGTTTTATCACAGCAGTAATATAATTTTATAGAGACGAACATGTACAATTGGGCTAAGACACGTAACACTTTTTTGGTATGTTTAACCAAAAAGTATATTACAGCAGATCATTGGACTTTTTCATCAGCAGAACATTGCTTTGTTAGGCCTTTTTACTTTAGTTATACATCTTTTACAAGGCTTTTCCAGTTTAGTATTCCAGCATTCGTCTCACCCTCATCCAAGGAGCTATTTTTGTTAAGTTTTTTTTTATTTTTTTTTTATTTTGTTTTATTTTTGCTAAGTTTCGATTATAAATCGAACACTTCTTACACTTTATTTCAATACTGACTTTTTCGGTTGTTGAGAAATTCCGAAACTTTTTCATAATAACTCTTATTTTGCGTATTATTTTAAGATCATTATGCTGTACTATGGACTTATTATGTCAGTTTCATAACAATCCCAACTTTTTAACACATTAGACTAGTTTAGGAGATATAATATGTTGTATAAAGTCACATTTGAAGAGTAACTTTTTTTATGGTGTTACTCAAAAACAATGAGAAACATCTACGTAATGGTGCATATTTATAGGTAAGTTACAAATTCTATCCCTGTGAACTGTTTATAGCTTGCCCAAGCAAAATTCTGGTTAGACACCCAAAGACATCCATTCATCTAACCATCGAAAAAACGTCAAAAATGTACAAGATATATAAATCAGTCAAAATATCCAGACTGAATTTTTTCATGATCGCTATAGTTTACTATAACTAAAGAAAAAGATTCAACGAATAAAATAGTATCATATTGAAACTGAAAATTAATAAGGAACTGAGAAGATAATAAAACACGTTAATAAAAAAAAGTATTAAAACTAAATGAAAGTCAAAATAAGAACTCAATCTGGAGATAATGTGGCTCCAAGACAGTACAGTACATGAAAACCAAAAGGTACTGATAAAAGTAAAAATAGAATGTTAGATGAGTTGGTATGTGCAATTTTCTTAAAATTTACCAATAGGGAGAAGACTAGTTTGTGACGAAACCTTATGGCTATTCAAATGAAAAATACGCTTGACTGAATCATATCTATAAAAACTAGATTTATTTGAGTATACTTCAGTCGTTATAGACACTAACTGGCGTTAATAACTAATGAAAAACCTGGTAAAAACTTAAATTGCATAAGAAAAGAAGATAAGATAAATAGGTTTTTGAATTAACCGTGGCAAGTAGAAGAGGCATCAGTAAAAAGCTTGAACGCAAACGCCAGAGTAGCTCAGTAACTTCTTACGTCAATCAATAGTTTGCACGGGTTGTTTCAAAAGTGAAACATCCCGTATATGTCCCATTAGGAAATCTTACAACTCAATTATAACTGATGATTAGAAATTTATATTATATTTAGTATTTGAAAACGATTTTTTGTACAAATGTTACAAAGCAGCTACCAGGTAGACGTCCATTAAATTTGTAATATTTAGAGAGGAGTGTTTGCACCCATGAAAAAATCAGGAAAGTACCATCATTATTTTGGAAATACTTCATTGATAGGTGATCTGTCAAATTTAGACGCTCCTGATAAAATAAGTTCAAAAAGTCTTCTAGTAGATCGCAAATGTCAAACATACGGCCCGTGGGCCGTATCCGGCCCACCTGGGGGGTTCGATCCAGCACGGGGGATAAATCTACATTATTGTAATAAAAAAAAATCAGTTTGCTCTAATTTCCTTAAAAACCTGCAGTTCTTATATTATCTACCAGTCGTTTAGTACTCGCTGTATTATCCACTTTTCTTTGTCCTCGCACCTTGAACAGCGAAATATCTATGTCGAAAAGGATAATAGTGGATACAGACTGCTGGATTTTAATAAAGATTTTTATAATTAACTTATTTTTCTTTTCACTAATTATTAGTATTACGACTGATACAAAGAAAAAGGTAGACTTATTGTTAGTTCTATGTAATTTTGTTGTTAGCTTGCTGGCACGGCCCGCTTGAGATCAGATTAAGCTGTATTCGGCCTCCAGACAAAATGAGTTTGACACCTCTGTTAGTAGATACTCAGAAATCAGTCCAAGAACAACTTCAACACTACTGTATAGTAAAGAGCGACTACAAATGCCAGTTTTCAGGCTGCAATTGGATCCACAGTTAAGGACAATGATAAAGCTCCTCTCTATTAATTGCCCACAGGTACATAGCAGAACTCATAAGGTCAGTGATTTGATGACCAGTTTGTTTTTAGATTTGAAGAAACCTCTCACTTGACGAAGTAAACAAGTATTACATAAATACATGGGGATCCGAGGTATCCATGCTCGAGGTTTCAATAAGGTGAACGTATTTTTTTTTATACGTTCCAAAGAAACATGCGTTTGAACAATCTTGGTTTATATGAGAAGAGCCATGGTGGCAGGTGAACATACAGTCTACGTTGCCATGAGTGCTACAAATATCTGACAACACCTTACTGTTGTAGAACTTAAGAATATCTGAACACCATTCTGCCTGCAACCGGACGCAATGACAAACTCACTGCATGCTCCTTCAATAGCTCCAGAGGTCTCCAGACTTCAGGTTGTGTTCTATGCGTCGCGCAACAACCAGTGTCCCATTAAACACAAGTAATGGTAATTACAAAATACTTTCTACCTTGTTATGCTAGAAATGTTTAAATTTTATTTGATGAAACTAGAAAATATTATCTAAGGGAAATTAAATTGAGTTATTATATTCTCTGTAGTTACTGTTATAAAACGTGTCTTAATGTTAGTTTTTTTCTATTGAACAACCTGTATTATTGAAGTTACAGCAGCTTCTGTCTTCATAAACTTTCTACTGATGCTCAGTTTTCAGGCCATGATCTCCCTAGAGTAGCTATTGTAATGTTTAGCATTTCCATAAGTTACTCTTCCAGTCTTAGACACTTTAGGTCGCTAACCTCTTAGACCCAACCTAGCATCTTTCACTAACCGGAAATAATGTTTGTATATTACTTTTCAAGTTTACTAAAATTGCGTGTCGATGATAGAGAACAAAAATTAAAGCACGATGTGATAAAAGTTTTAATTTATGTGATCAGAATATGGGGAAAAATAGAAGCTGTTTGTTCTAAATAAAAAATATGATTTCAATTTCTTTACACAATTTTTTATATAATACAATTGTATTAATTTCCAGTTAAGAATGTTGTTTGTGTGTTGCTGTTTTAGTCCACTAATACAAAAAACCCAAACACAGAGATTAAAAACATATAAAAAAAAAGCAGATCACTCCTGATAACGATGGATGTTAAAAGTGAAGTGGTTTTGCAGGTGTCGTATTTACTTCCTATATAATTTAATAAGTATAAAGTAAATAATTCTTGATGATCTGAAATAATGTTTCAATAATTTTCACACTAAAGAAAAAAAAGTACAAGTGTTTAGTCGAAGTGTTGAATGAACTATGTTGTAAGTAGACTTTAATCGCCGCATATAATGGCGGGAGTGCAAGAAGTAGACGCTATTAGAATCTCTTTTCCACTTCAGATGTAACTGTATCGGGTCTCACACATGATAACAATTAAATCTTTGCTATTATTATATAAATCCGTCATACCTCGTTACGTTTTTGATGCAGTTGTCCGACCGTCCGACCAGTTTGGCACAAATATATAAAAGTATGTACTATATATATATATATATACACTTTTTCGTTGGAAATACAATCCAAAACGAACAAATATAGTTCAATATAGACAAAGAAACATAGAGAAATCAAAAGAACACACTTACAGTCTCTAATTTTTGGTTTGAACCATCTTCAGGAGAGATAAGAGAGGGAAACCAAGCGCACTGGTTCAGAGCTTGGAGACGGTTGGGTCTCCAACCGTCAGTAAGTTGGAGACGGTCTCCAACCGTCTCTGAACCAGTGCGCTTGGTTTCTCTCTCTTATCTCTCCTGAAGACGGTTCAACCCGAAAATTAGAGACTGTAAGTGTGTTCTTTTGATTTCTCTATGTTTCTTTGTCTATATTGAACTATATATATATATAGGTGTGTTCTCTAATCGGGGTTCGGTCAATTTTCCAGGATAAAAAATCAAACTCTCGTAAGGCAACGAGAGTTTGATTTTTTATCCTGGAAAATTGACCGAACCCCGATTAGAGAACACACCTATTCTATCAAACGGTCGATATATTATTGAATCTGTTATATATATATATATATCAATGATCAAACCACAAGTTTGGGTTTTTGACTCTGACGAAGACCGCTTGTTACGGTTGAAAGATCTTAGTCTTGTTTTCCCATTTCTTATTGTGGTTTGATCATTGATTGTTATTTCACGTGTTTATGTGAAAGTTTTATATATATATATATATATATATTATATATATATCATTAAAATTAACCGCAGTCTCGGCATTCACGCTCTTAAGACTGAGATATTCGATCCTACGAACTAACCTCCTGCTAACAGGGTTCAACTGGAAAAGGAGTTAGCGAAGTGACATGTTAAATTAAAATCGATGACTCAACTCGATTGTTGAACCCTGTTAGCAGGAGGTTAGTTCGTAGGATCGAATCTCTCAGTATTAAGATCGTGAATGCCGAGACTGCGGTTAATTTAATGATACTTGTTTAAAAGAAGATCTGCTGCCTATTTATACCAATATATATATATATATATATATATATATATATATATATTGGGTTACTTGCCGTTGCGTCTACAACGTGCTTGGTCTCCCATTCTCTGTTCTCCTGAAGACGGATTACCCGAAAATTTGAGTCTGTAAGTGTGTTTCCCTACTTTGTGTGTTGCTCTTTGTTAATCTTGAACTCGTGTATATATATATATTATTCTAAAACTCTGCGTACATCTATCTTTTGCTACTTCAATTTGTATTTTATTTGCGACAACATTTAAATATACAGTTTTTTATTAGAATAAAAACAGTATTAGAAAGTGTCAGGGTAGCTCAATGATGTTCGTACTTGCCTCTGGATTGGTAGGTCCTCGGTTTAATACTTGCACTGGCCCTGGATTTATACACACGGGGGAGTGAAACAATAATCTGAGACTGTTATCCATCGGAGAAATTTTAACAAAGCCTGAACGATGTCAGGTACTCGTTAAAGATCCCTATTCTAAATGAACTTGAGTTGGGCAAAAATTCGGAGTCCCACTGTAGAATGTTCATTGTGTGGTACCACAGAGGCCAATCTTCATCTTCTGTGAACTCTCTTGCGGAGTGTCATTGCAACCTAACCTTATGTATTTCAATGATACATAAGATTTATGTTTATAAATATATAAACGATAACCTTAATTTGATTAACAATATCTAAGCGTTTGATATTGTTTATAGTCTACAGGATTAAGACATTGGTGTATCTTAAAACATCATTTCCAGTGTTTTTATTTCTGAAATTATTGTGCTTGCACTTTTTTTGGCTGATGTTATTTCACTAATGATGTTGAAGTAACAATTCAAAGAGAGCTAATTGAGTTGTATTATTACCAACCTAATAGACAGTGTTGTAGCCAACTTGAGTTGCAACTACTTAAAAAAAAAAACCAAATGGTTTCGTAAGGAATGCGTTTAAAAAAGAAGGGTGCAATGATAGGACTTTCACTGGCTGGCAACACTGCAAAAGTCACCCTCGGGGTCAATGAATTTAGCCAACCTAGGCGCTTGCATACTAAGTGCATAAAACTTGGACTGCGCAACACAAACTCAAGTGGCAGCCAAACTACCCATCTAAACACTGATTAACTACCCAGATAGGCTTTTGTTAATCATCAAGTCAGCTGATAACATCTTTATCAAGATAAATTCAAGATTTGCAAATCCTTATTTCATCGACTCTTGTAAACTCTTTGTCGCTGCTATTCATTCTGTATTCCATACACTGAATGAATTGTTGTAAAATAAGAGAAAATTATTTTAATTACTGATATCACTATTGCTTGCAAAATGTTTCACAATTTCTTTTATAGTTACTTCTTTATATTCCCTTATAAATGAATATGCTATAAAGTGAATGAACCAATGAAAAACAAGTGCAAATCTTGGTTTTATATGGTATGGTAAAAAGTTAAAAAAATAGTCTCGTCATACCGATTTTTATTGAGATATACATGTTTGAAACATGTAGTAACTCTTCAGGTTTAAATCTAAAAATGCAATACACCAGAGAGTAAGTTATTGCGGTTGTATTACAAAACTCTTAGCTGTTATTGTATTTTTGCACTCAAACCTGCAGAAGGAGACTACGTATTCGAAACGCATTGTTTATTTCATGAAACTATATGTTACCACATTAGCTTGCCTTACAATACGTAAATACCACATAACTGATTGCACGACCATTGAATCGGTTTTATACTTTAGAAAAACATTACTCACACTTTTGGTTACTCTCACATCACTATGAGGAACAATCAAACCTTTGTTTGTCTTATTTCAGATATTAAAATTCGACATGACAAAGAAAAACCCTTTTTATAGTAATATCACATCAGAAAGGCATTCGATTGAATAACATAATTCATCTATAAGATAAAATATACATATATAACTTAATAGATACGCCAACAGTGATGTGAAATAACCATTTAAACAATTAAACTGTTCGTAAGGAGAATTAGAGCAAATGTGAGAACACAACGGCGGAAAGACAAAAGAAATGGATTTATTCCTTCATAAAAAAGTAATCGTCGGATCTAAAGTGAAGATGTGGAAATTTTGTTAAAGTTGGAATTGTATTAATTTTCTATATACATATATAATAGAAAGTTTAAATATATATATATAAAAAAATTTTTTCACATAAACACGAGAAATAAAAATCAATAATTATGAAAAAATAACTCTTCAGGTAAATTGAACTCTAATTCTCCGAATGATTTATATTCTTGAGCTCCATTGTAGTAATCCAATAATACATTATAAACCTAACTACAACAAAAAAACTATACAATAAATTATTCCAACGTTTCGGTCACTTTGACCATCTTCAGGGATTTACAATAATGACGATTAAAAAACTTAACTTAAGAAAAAACACTTATAATAATTATTATAAACATTCTAGTTACGAATTATTACATTACTAACCTAATAATTTGACAACATCAAGACGATAAGGAGGTTACACCATCCTGGAGGTTCCAAAATTTCAGGTTTTCCAGTTAGATTCATCTGGCTAATTAAATACACTATAACACTATGAGGCTGTCACTGACTCGGGGTTGCTGTTTTGTTGGTTTCCTGCGTGGAGCTTTAAAATTCTGCTGAAACTCGCTGTCTGGTTGTTGAGGTTGGGTTTATGCTCTCTAATACACACGGCTTCTAGAATTTGCAGTCTATTATGGTCTTTTTCCTGGTATAGAATTTCTATGTTATTGTTTAATTCTTCTCTGCTCAGTTTGATGCTATGTATACTATGGGAATGATCTTTTGGAGCGCCAGCAGCAGAGTGCATAGTTAACCTCCGTGATAAAGTAGTTACGGTAGAGCGAATGTATGATGACTTTAGGAACTCACAGTTTCCTGTATTACAATTATAACGATAAATTACATTAGTTTTCTGGAGGAGAGGATATATATATATATAAATAATATATGGTATATATGAGCCGTTGTTTGCCTGCGGAGCGACTCGTTTAATCTTCCTGATGACGAGGACATCGAAAAAGTAGTTAGTTTCTGTTTCATTTCTGTGTGTTCTTTGTGTCAATGTAGTTTAAATATATATATATATATTTGTAAATTTTGGTAGCAGTCCTACCATATTTAGCGTAAACTTGCTTTTTCATAAGTTTCTCGAGTTTCCAGAATAATGATCTTGTTACTGTACCCACAGAATATAGTAAGTTACCAATCGACATGCTAAATGAAAACATGTTTCTGCTGTCTTCAGCCATTATCAAGAAATTAATGCATTTTGAATGCATTGATTACTGCATCAATAATTCGAACCGAAGTTCCTCTTCTTCTTCCCTTTTACTCTCTTCCTGATGAAAAACTTCCGTTCGAAATATTGATCGAGTAAGTGTTCTTGTTCTTTATGTGTTATTTTTTTTTCAGTTATTTATTTGTCTAGTTTGGACTGTTTAGTAATTTCATTTATATATAAAATGAAAAATATGAATAGAAAAACATACAGGAAAATCAGTTTTGAAGAATTTCCTAACCGCTGCTATGAGGAAATCATGAAGTGGCGTGTGGAAGAGATGATGGAGACACGTTTTCAGGATTTTTGATTCATGTCACAGACGTTTACAATTTACGTGTAAAACTGTAAAAGATGGAGCTCTCCCTTTTTAGATATACAAATTATAGTCCGTGGAGCAACAACATTTTAACAGATTGCTATAGAAAACTTTCTAGTCATGGAAGAATACTAAATAATTTTATCCAGTTAAAAAACAAAAATATCTAAGCATCAAACCATAAGTATAATTATATTTATTGAATAACCAGAACATTCATTTAAAAGTTCAAAACAAGAACTATTTCAAAACTTCATATATTGAGAGATTATAGAACATGATTAAATAGTTTTTAAACGAATCTGCACTTTTTAATTTCAAAGAAAATGTACAATAAAAGTACTTTTTTTTAGTAAAAAAATGCTAAAATAATCTCAATAATATAATATAATATAATCCAATATATATATATATATATTGTTGGTTCGGTGGTACAAGCTAGCCTTAAGTAGGTAAGATTTTTGAATTTTTATGATGAATGTGATGTAGATAAGATAAATGTTCATTGTTTTAGGGTTCTAGCCCTGAGGATGTCTTAAAATATAAACGAAACGTTGGCAAATAGGTGATTTCAAATAATTAACCTTGACCAAATTCCGAGAAGAAGAAAAGTATCTATTAGTACTTGTGGTCAAGAAACAATACCTTAATAAAAAATATATTAATACAAAATAAAATAATAACAAAAATATACATTAAAATAATAATAAAATAGGAAATTAAGGTAAACAAATAAAAAATAGAAAAAAAATCTGGAGTGGCCTACACTCAACTATACTATAAGAAAACATAATAAGAAACTCATTAACCACCAACTGATGTTTTGTGCTCTTTACATTTAATCAGTATGTGTCATTTGTTTAATTTGACTGTAATCGCTTTATTACTTATTAGAATCGTGAACATGACATCTGATAACAATGATTTATGATAATGACATTGACAATGATAACAATGACTTCTGAAACTTATCGGACTCGTAGGCTCTGCAGTCATACTGTTGTAACAACATATGACATACTGTTGGCATGCCATTGTTCTAACTCAATTTAACGTAAGATTTTATGTTCATTAATGACCCTTATAATTGTAAATAGAGAAGTATTCGTCACTTCTATAGCTTTAGGTAAGATCTGATAGAAATCTTTGTCCATTCTGAGATGATTGATCGAATACAGATATAATGTGATCGAGGGTCTCTACCTCTTCTAGCCACAGAGTTTGAATTCTTCGCATGATGTCAAATATAGCTTCCATTCATAGTAATAAAGTAAATAATTTAAAAATAACAATACAGAATAAGAGAAAAAATTGAGATAGAACTGTTTAAGGCCAGAAATTACTAAGGCAAATTATGAAAAATAGGTATAACTAATAAACTAAATAAATGTTTTCAAAGATATTAAAATACGTTTCTTGAATTATCTTATACAAATAATTATATTGATTCAGTATTATTCAAAACTCAATAGGTGAACTTTTGCATTATGTACATGGTGTTAATTAAGTATTTTATTTTCCTGGTGAAGTGAAAATAAATATAAATTACACAGACTTATAGAAGAATTAGCAAAACAAGAATGGTTTTAAAATAATATAAATGATGTTAATAGCGTAGATAGTCTAAATAACAATTAATGCATTTGTAATATTGAAAAGAAAATTAATACAATATTTCCACTGACCTTATGATATTCAATACCTTCTGTATTCTTGCATTGTCATTTAATCAACGTAAACTCATATTTAAAACATATATTAAATTAAATATTTCAATGAATGTACTATTTTAAACACAGATATTAAACTAAATTTCTCAATAAGATCACATTTGAATTAATTTCAAACTGTTACAAATAACAAGGACGTCAAATAGAAACGCAATTAAAAATTAAAATGAGGTGAAAAAATGAGAGACAATGATTGGTCGAAATAATCATACGATAGAAGAGACATGCGCATTATGTCCTGTTGCCTGGAAATGAAGGGACTTCATTCTGCGTGAATAATTATTTATATACTAAATAGAGACCTATGATTCTTAAGTTGTATTGAATTCAACAATTTTAAAAATTTCATTTCACCCAGTTTATACTTTGATGAGAGGAGCTTTGTTTTACTGGCATTATTTAATTTTATGGATTCCATATTATTAAGTTTTCGTTTTATTTGTACCGAATCGTATAACATTGTAACAAATCTGGAGTAGCCTGCACTTAAGTTTGCTATAAGTAAAAAAAAAATACCGAACTAATTTACAGCATAATGATTTTTGCCTCCTCAATAGCATTCACATGCAATCATAGACCAAGATTTTTACATTCTTCTGAAATTATATCAATTCTGAAATATCAATTTTATCTCAGTGGATTCAATCAAAAAATTTCTAAGTCAATGTAAACAATGTAAAAAAATCTGGAGTGGCCTGCACTCAACTTTACAATAAGTAAATATAATATCAAACCTCTTGGGTAGATAATGTACCATGTAGACATAATATAAATGTCTAAATGGGAGATGTTTATTACTCTTTTATTCATGTAGGTAGTACAGATACTGATTGATTCACTTATCAATATATGCCCTCATTTTCGTATATCACATATTGATGCATATAATATAATCTGCATTACCACAGCAGTAATAACACTTTTGTAAAGTCAAAGTGACGATATCGTGTTACAAAATAATCTGTTACAGAAGAAAATGACTTTTGTTACTATAGCCAATGGATATCCAAGACCAACGAATATTCTATGCACGTCAGTGCACGTCGTAATTAGCAGTCCTGGACCAGAGGACCACTACTGCTAAATTCTCATCCTGCATTTTTTGTTAAGGTCAGAAATCATTGTTAAGGACGGGGATGGGACGTCAGTCTGTCAGGACGTCCTTCACGAATATGGAAGGAGTCACATTCCTGGTCGTATGGTCTTGCGGCTTTGCATTGTCTGAGGTATTGTATAACGTTAAGTCATTAGGTAGTCATATTTAGCTGAGGACCTGATTCTGAAAAAGTCTGTCATCTAATCACCTTAGAATCAGCTTAAATTAGTATCTGTTTGGTAAAATAAAACTAAGGAGTCCATTCCTCTTAATTCAATATTACTCAAAGATCATAAGATTCATAAACACAAAAAAGTCAACAACCAGTAGCTTTTCACACCATACATAACATAAGTAACTTTTTCCTTTGTGCTATATTCTGTTATAACGCTGCTGTAAATAGATATTGAGAAAAAATATATCAGTAATTAACCAATTTTACATACTCAAATCATATTTAATATAACTTAAAAGTTGTATGAATGGAAAACAACAGAAATTATATGTTTGGTTAGGAAACACAGATGAACATACCCTTAATTTTGTAAATATAAGGTAATAAATTTAATCTACTACTACTACTACTACTACTTTAAGAATTTAAATAATCTACTGTTAAGTATTTTTAATTGTTTTCACTATAACAAATTTAGTCTATAAGGCTCAAAATAACATAAATTAACTAAAAATAAATTTATTCAATGCTTTATTATATGTATTAGTAGTACTTATTTAAGAACTAATTAATTATTTTGATATATTTTCATGAAAATAATTCCAGAGAAACATCACACATAAAAGTCGCTCTTCATTGTAGTAAATTACATCTTTCTACCAGGCAGTCCAAATATAATAGTAAGTTTTTGTGAAATCTTTTATGTGTACTGTTTCTTTTGGTTTATCTAGTTTGTGGAATCGTTTTAATTGCTAATATGAAAGAAATAATATTTAGTATTAGACTAATTAAGTAATCATTAAAGATACAAAAATAAGTTAAAATATGTACTTACTATTTGAAGTATTATTAAAAGAATTAACTGGTATACACAATAAACTATAGAGAGGTTAAAACAGTTAGAAAGCTTCCAGGAAGAACGCGGAGGACTAAAATAAGAGTGTATTAGCGCCTTTTTAGAATGACTTAGCTCTACCGGTGCACCAATCACATGCCGTCTAAACTATCTCATTTTAAAATAGTCCCCTTCTATCAGTGTTTCTTTTATAAATATTAACTAAACATACAATAGCCAGTGGATTTCTTACATCGTTTACTTGACATCCTTCTACATTGAATATTAAAGTAAAAGTTTCAAATTTAAAACAGGAAAATACCCTTTTCCTCTCTGAAAAACATCATAAACAGCGAAGAAAAAATGTTGTTTTAAGATGATTTATAGTTAAAGATGTACGATAATTACATTTATTAATCTCTAAACGAAAGATTTCAATTTTGAATTATCTTTTACATTTTTGGTTTTTTATAGAATTATTATATTACTAGCAGAACTACCCGGCGTTGCCTGGGACAAAATAAGAAAATAATGAAATTATGGCTAAGTATTGAATGAAGCAAAGAATCTAAACTTCTAAGTATATATTTCTATCAGAAATTCTATAACAGTACAACATATTTTCTAACAAAACAAAACTTCATAACATGTTAACAAATTAAGTTTCTTATAAACAGAGACACATTCCATTATTGAGGTTTAATCCCAACTAAAATTCTGATACAAAAAACATTTAATTTTTGTCAGGTTTAGGTTTGAGCTTTAAGAAGGAAGAATTTAAGTTAATATTTATTCTATCAAATCATAATAAACATATCAGAGTACTTCATGATAAACAACATTTTTTGTCTTATCTCCTGGTGCAAGGATGTTAAAAATTTTTGGAACTGCCAACTCTTGAACATCCTACATATAACTGTCCATGAGAGAAACATGGTTCAAGCAGATGCAAGCCAGCAACTGAAAGAGTTTTCCTTGCGATTTGTTAATGGACATTGCGAAACTTAGTTTGACGGAAATTGTAGACGCTTGAAATTGAACGGAACATCTGTTGGAATGACTGGAATTCTTGGGATAAAGACATCCTGCCCTTTACCACGTCTCTGTATCAGTGCGCTTGGTTTCCCTTTCTTATCTCTCCTGAAGACGGTTCAAACCGAAAAATTAGAGACTGTAAGTGTGTGTTTTTTAATTTCTCTACGTTTCTTTATGTACATTGAACTGTATTTGTCCATTTCGGATCGTATTTTCATCAAAAAAGTGTATATATATATATATATATATATAATATAACACAACTTTATTTTACAAAATTAATACTGTTACTTTTGTAAAATTGAAATGTCCTTTATATACCTTTCCAAATTTAGTCTAAACATTGTTCTTATTTTTATTTTTATTTTTCAAAGAATTGCACCATTTTCATCTGGTATTTCACCATAATTAGAAGTTATTGCACCATAACTTGGGGGATTGCCTCTGGTACCCCCTTAGTTTTGTTCATTTACCCCCAAAGACCTCCCATGCCAAGTTTCAGCCCAATTGGTCCAGTAGTTTTGATTTCTATAGAGAACAAACAGATATATAAACAAGACACTACGAAAATATATATTAGATTATGTCTTCTAAGTATTCAAAAAGATCATTTTCTTCCCCTTTAGCAAATAAGATATATACGAATTTTTTCTGAGTGAGTGTTATCATTTACCTGCACAATATTATTCCTCTTACATCTCATATACGTCAATAAACAATTTAAACTGTTCCTTTATGTAATCAATTTTATCTCAGTGGATTCGCTCAAAAAATTTCTAAGCCAATGTAAACAATGAAAAAAAATATAAAAAATTCGACAAGTATAGCAGGTGATCTCTTAGTCTAAGATAAACAAACAGTTTTTATAGCGTTATTGCTCTTTCCCATAATTGAAACTTCATGATTTTGTTTTTATGAATTGATAATTTTTTGTTCCATTTTTGGTCAAATTTTCATTGTTTTTTAATGAGCCGTTTAGCGTCAAAAAACATTTTCTGAAAACAGAAATCGTACTGTAACGCCCAATTAGCGAATGTAATTTTGAAAAAAAATACCTCAACTCATTTTCCACATAATGTTCTATTTTTATGCATAGTTTCATTCTTGTCCGTCAAACAGTATGGCTTGTATCGCTCTCACAAGGTTTGAGATTGAATTATAAGTCAAAATTTGTACATTTTATTGAAAAAAATATTTCCTGTTGTTTTAAAATTCTGAATATATTTTTCGTTTGTTGCATTTGTAACCTCAAAGATAATGTGAAAATTTCAAAACTCTAGAGTTATCAGTTTAGGAGAAATAAATGTTTTAAAAAAAAAAACGGTTTTTGGTAAAAAAAGTGACTTTTCCATCATGCATAATTCTTCCCAAACAATAGGGATCTTTGTCTTTATGGGGTCCATTTCGGTGTAAAATATCAACTTGATCCATCAAAGATTCTGGACCGTAGCGTGGTAACAAGCAATGCTAACACACTCACCCACCCACACACTCACAGACATCATCGTAAAAACTTCATAAAACGACTTCTGGGACCTCAAAACATGTAATTCCGTCAAAATCTCGAGATCGAATTTTTTCACGATCACTATACTTTACTTATAGTAAAGTAAAAATATAAAAAATTCGACAAGTATAGCAGGTGATCTCTTAGTCTAGGATAAACAAACAGTTTTTATAGCGTTATTGCTCTTTTCCGTAATTGAAACTTCATGATTTTTTTTTTATGAATTGCTAATTTTTCGTTCTATTTTTGGTCAAATTATTTTTTAATGAGCCGTTTAGCGTCAAAAAAACATTTTCTGAAAACAGAAATCGTACTGTAACGCCCCTTTAGCGAATGTAATTTCGAAAAAAAATATCGAAAAGTAAAAGTATCGGTACAGTAAAAGACTAAACTTTAATAAATATGAAAATAAAATAAATCTTAATATGATGTTAATAATTCAAACAATAATATTAAATAAATAAAACAATTAAATAATAAAAATAACAATATGATAGAAAATAAATGCAATTACAATGAACTAATTAATTAATTAAAGCATTATCTCTTTAGATTAAGACCAGATACACTAACTACCCTGAGCAGCGAAATATAGGCTTCTTCGGAAGCTCGTAGTGTGAGATCTTTGGAAGCATAGGGGGGTTTGTCGCAGAATCTGCAACCTGTAGCACTCATTAAATGGGAGACCATGGTTATTGGCATGAATGACGACGGAAAGATGGGAGTGGTTGTAGACAGAAACTCTATGATCGTACAGACGAAGACTAAGTTTATCGGGACTCGGTCAGTTCTTCAGGTTCAAATTAAACTCTCATTGCCAACCTTTCGGTCTTTATTTAAAACCTTTTTTATATGCCTATGACCGAAACGTTGGCAATGAGAGTTTAATTTGAACCTGAAGAACTGACCGAGTCCCGATAAACTTTAGTTTCGTTTCTATTCCACGGTCTATACTTTTATCAATAGTTATATATATATCTATATATCTATATATATATATATATATATATATAAAACCCAACTGAGATATATATATATATATATATATATATATAATATATATATATATCAGTTGGGTTTTTGACTCTGACGAAGACCGCTTGTTACTGTTGAAAGATCTTAGTCTTCTTTTCCCATTTGTTATTGTGGTTTGATCATTGATTGTTATTTCACGTGTTTATGTGAAATCTTTTTATATTATATATATATATATGTATAAAATAAATTCAAAACGAAGGAAACACACAGAAAGACACATGCATAACTCACATCGATATTTCGACCATGTCGCTGCCCTGTCTTCCTGCGGGACTCTTCGCTCTTCGCTCTTCACACCTCCTGATGACGACGATGGTCGAAATATCGATGTGAGTTATGTCTGTGTCTTTCTGTGTGTTTCCTTCGTTTTGAATTTATTGTATTTAAAAAAGTCCGCTGGACCGTTTCTTTTAATTGTATATATATATATATATATAAATTCTAAACAACTAGTTTACCCGGATTGTAAACTGGGCATGTCATCAAAATAGGTGGAAGAGGTGAAAGAATTAGCAGGAGAGGGGGAGAGAGAAAGATAAGAATATTAAAAAGAAATATATTATTATTGTTAAAGAAAGAGTGACAGTAAAATAGCATAAAATATTCAAACAAGGATACTAAAATCTAATATTATTATAATTTTTAGAAGAATGAATAGACTGTTCATTGAAAAGAGTCAAAATAAAAAGTAAAAGCAACCCATATTGATCTGGAAGCGTGAAACAATTGAACATCATAGACTAATGGGACAGTTTTCTTATGCTAGCGCCAAAGTCATAATTTTTCAGTACCTTCTGTTTTCCAATTGATACAAAGTAGAAAGGTTAAAGTTACCTAACGGTTTGTTCTTCAAGCTGACACAGCCATCTCCAATAATCCGTGCTCAATTACAGTAATGCAGTTGGTCTTGTCACATTTGCTCCGAATCACTTCCTCTTTCTTTTTCACTTTCTCCACAAATTCTATTCAAATTATTTTTTTTCAATTCTACAGTTTATAATAATACTATTCATTCATTTTTTTTAAAAAAAAAAATAAAAGTACTGTTTCTTTTATGAATTTCTTTAAATTTACTTTCTAACTACATGAGTAACCTAAAATTGGCATGGTAAAAAATTTTTAAAAAAAATTAACTGCACTGTTGGTGCAGTATATTCTCTGTACCTCCAACCACTAATGCATTCTCTCACTCTCTCTCTCTCTCTCTCTCTCTTACTCTTTAATAATTCTCTCTTATTTCTTTTTTATGAAAAATTCTAGAATCATCAACCAATGATTCATGAATATAAATTTAATGTTTTAATTTCATAAACAAAGTTTACCTTAGGATGCTATGGAAGCATGTTTAAGGAAATTTATAAAACTTGAAGTACACGAAGGTTGCTTGTATATTATATTCAAGTAAAAACCCGCACTTAGCAGAAGTCATAGAATAAAATACGGGAGGACCCATTCCATATGTAAAACCATATATATTTAATATAAGGACACAAAATAATGACAATAATCAAACTCGGAATAAACATGTCAAAATTCTAGTACCTTAAGAAAGTCATCATCCGGCTAAATGCACCATCTCTTCTAAGAGTAAACGGTTTTTATTTACCAAAACAAGGAAAAATTTTCAGGTTATGCCAAAGTATGGCAAAAAAAAAAGTTTGGTCATTATATATACCCAAGAGACACAATAGCTGGAAAATCCTTAGTCTTTTAGTCGACTAAAATAAATTTATTAAAAGATCTAACCTTTTTCTTGGAAATGATTTAAGGAATGAGGACTTCTGCAATATTGGGTAAGTTGATTTGGGATGAAATCCGGCTGTAACGGGCATTTTTAATGAGCTCACGAGTGAAAGATATCATACTTCTTTAATCTAGTATGGATGCTGCGAAAAACGCAATAAACAATTTAATGTAATGTAAAGAATGATCTGGTATACCAATTTGCAGAATAACTGACGAAAAATTAGCCCCATAAAAGTTCAAAATCCCTATTTCAAGTATATATTTTGGAGTTGGTCATACCAGGACCTTGCTGAAGAATCTTTAAGAGAGTAGGAATAATATAGCCTTTTGAAGCATCCCCACTCGCTATGTCTTCATGGGAACAATTGACTGAACAAGAGGTCAAAGGGACAGCCAGTATAGCAAGCCCAATATTTGCCATAAATTGAAAAGAGCCGGTTAAAGTATCTTCAGAAAAGAATAAATCAGTTCTATGAGATATTGTCTTACTCTGTAAAGCGTAGTCTGAAATCTAATCAGAATCTGTAGAAGTATAGAACCAAACACAAACTTGGAGCGGGTGGAAGTGTTCTCAGATATGTAGGGAGTAGAAAAACGGGACTTTGTTTGCTACACAAAGCAGGATTTGCACCACTTCAACTTTGTGAATACACTAGCATATCGTGTCTGTACTGAAAGGATTAAGGACCAGGTACACATTCTTCTGCAGTGCAATATCCCATTCAAATAGTGATAAACTATGAGACAGGAGATACAGGATGGTGGTAAAACAATGATATTATAGACATCAAAGCTCTATGTATTGGTAAAAATGCTTTCCATAGACACCTGGCCGTCGATGTCATCTTAAGCTGGGAGCCAAAACAAAGAGGAAGAAGAATAGTCTTAGGATGGTACAATGTACAGACCTTTGTAAATTGTGTCATCATGTACACAACAACAAATTTTTTTATTTAATAACAATTTATTTACATTTAACTTTAATTTAACTATAATTTATTTACTACTATTTTTATTTACTTTTTGAATTATAACTATAATTTATTTTCAAATTCATTGACATAATTCAATATTAATACCATATATCAGAGTAAAGTTGCACAAATCAGTATACTTCCTTGTCAGTTCTATTGTATCATTTACGGGAGGCCAACTTATAAATATTACAAAAATATGGTAAATAATCTCAATAATGTTAAAAATCTTCGAAATATTGAAAAAAAAAAGATTAAATACAATTAATTATATAACTGATAAGTAATTTCTAAAGGGCTTTAATTGGGAATAGAATTTATTGAAATTGATTGAGTAAGACATTTTGACAATAAATTAATAAAGAAATGGTTATTGGTTGTCGAATGACTCCTTAAGTCACGACTTTTGTATAAAGATGAATTCTTATTTGTCTTGATCTGAATAGTCCTTAGTCGTAGGAAAAAATATATTTTACTGAACTTTAGAATACAATATCACTATCATATTAAAAAATATATCATAAATCTTTCAATTAAGCTTCATAAAGTAAGCTAATAAAATAACATTTTAAAGGTTCATTTGGCACGTGTAGTACAACTTTCTATAATAACTTGGCAGGATCATTTAATAGTGACCTTTTTTATAACTGGTCACGCAACTTGCTTATTTCAACATTTTTAAATTGCATTATTGCAATTTATATTACCGATTTAGACACCTTCAATTACTACATTGGGCCTTTATCTCAATTACATGTATGTAAGAAACGCTTACATATTGGTACTGAATTATGGAGGAACTACATGACTAAAGGATATTTTATAATAAATAATATATTTTATTTATACATATACAATTAAAAAAAATAAATGAAAGGAAAAAAATGTGATGTTAAATCAAATAAATAAATGAGGCTGATAAAATCTAAAGATGTAACTCTCTGTAATGTGGCACGCAGAATTAATAAAATGGGTGGCAATAATAAATGATGAAAATTTATCCCCAGGAGCTTTCGACATTTATCAGTTGAAGATGGATAACGTACAAAACCGGTTGGATGGCTATATCCCCGATTCACGAGGTGGATGGAATTTAATAATAATATTATAAATTAAGAACACCTACACTTTCTAAACGTAGAACAACAGTAAAAGAATAAAAGCTGTAAGCATGAGTATTAGACACGTGGTAAATACAAATTTTCATAGATTGTGAGTTTCCTTTATGTAAAGTAAATTTCATTTTCTAATAAAAAAAACACCTTATTTCTGTAAGTGTTAAAAAAATTTAAATTAAATTAATTATAGCTGCGATATTAATAATTTAAACAATATTTATTCTAGAATAATATGATGAATTTTAGTTATTGTTTGTGCTTTGAGTGAATTCGGAATGTCACTCCGTGTCCCTTTAATTGTTTGCTAACTTATCCTAACTGACTGTTTCAATATATATATGTACTATTCACAGTAGACTATAGATATAGAGTAAAGATACGAACACACTTCGTTCATACCTTTACTCTGTATCTATACTTTACTCTGAAACGTTTGTTGTCTTTTGTGAATCGTTTTCCTGGTGATAATATATATATATATAAAGATTTTACATAAACACGTGAAATAACAATCAATGATCATACCACAATAAGAAATGGGAAAACAAGACTAAGATCTTTCAACCGTAACAAGCGGTCTTCGTCAGAGTCAAAAACCCAGTTTTTTTTTTAAAACAAAAACTGGGTTTTTGACTCTGACGAAGACCGCTTGTTACGGTTGAAAAATCTTAGTCTTGTTTTCCCATTTCTTATTGTGGTTTGATCATTTATATATATATATATATATATATATATAATATATATATATAATATATATATATTGTATATAGTTAACACATGATGACGACCATCATTTCAAAATATTGAGAATTCAGTAAGTGTGCTTTTTATTCCTTTTTCTGTGTCATCTTTGTGTAATTTAAAGTCTTTTAATCCATGTGGACCGTTTATTCAATTTAGTGTATATATATATATTTAGTCAAATTACAATGAAAGAACAGATAAAAAGAAGTGGCATCACTTACTTCTATATGTCGACTTTGACGCCCATCAGGAATAGCAGCTGACCTCTGGTAGAAATCTTTAACTAAAACAAAAAAAAGTTATTTTTAATAATTTAAAAAAATTGTAAAAGAATATGTCAAATAATAGAAAATAAATTATAAAATTTGATACTATTTTGTGGTGAGGCATTAAAATAAAAGAAAAGGGTAGATGTTGGACAAATATGTTTGCTTGTTTTGAAAGGTACAGTGAGAAAATGTAAATCCGCAACTACTTGGCTAAAGTAAACTAATAAAACGACGCTCTCCGGTCAAATGACGACGACCTTCATAACTGAAAGCGTATTTTGATCAAATAAATATAAAAGTTCTATATACTGACTTCTAGATTCTGAGATGCTAAAAAGTGTTTAACTCAAGAAACCAGTGATCAAAAATCATAAAACTGCAGTATCTGCAGTTTTAAAAAAATCTAGAATTTTTTTAAACTTTTATTGCTTACTTTCTATGTTTTAACCCCAGAATTTTTTTTAAACGTTTATTGGTTACTTTCTATATTTTAACCCCTCCCCCTTTCACCTATTCTCGACTTTTGTAATACTTACCAAGAATGATAAATTGCCTGGTTTCTCATGTTGCTTGCGATATAGTCAAATTGATTTCGTATTTTCGTGGTCTGGTGGTTTTGTTAAACAAAACATGATTCTCCACATGGTATTTACTTATCACTGATAACATAATGTCCCTCTTTCGTTGCCTAATTTATCCCGAAACAATCAAAGCGTATGACAGAAAGAAACCCATCAATGTTACTGCTCCATTAAGCTTGAAGCAATCTCACATTATCTTTTAATACGCTCTGAATTTTCGTAAGCAATATTGTGAAGGAGTCGTGACTTGAAGTGAAACACGTTTTTCCCACGCACTCTAAATCATTCTCTCTCGCTCTATCTTATACAATAGCAGACACACAGATTCACTACTCACTTACTCATTCAGTTAAAACCATACACAATCATACAGACATACTTATATGAAATCTAAACCACAAGGAAAGAGAAAAATAAAAAAAAATATCTCACTTTATAACTCAAAATACAAAGTTTTTTGTAACAACGGACAGCAAATAAAGCGTTAAACCAGTGCTCTGTTGTGGTGTGACATTGAGATTCGGTGTAGTGGTAGTAGTGGTACATTGGTATGTCGTATCCACACTTGCATTAGAGTCAGACTGATTAGAGGAGTAACCTGCACGTTATTCGTTGAAAAAGTGTAATACACAAATTATAGCAATAATAACAACATGTATTAATAAAGAGATTTACATACTTTTAATATTTATATATGGTATATATATATATATAATATATATATATATATATATGGTTTATGTATATATATATGGATTAATGAACCACAATGAAACAAATTGGAAACAATGCTCTAAGGCCTTTCGTCAACACATCGTCAGAGAGCAAGTAAACTAAAAAATAATAAATACTTGTTAACCTGGTTGATTGAAGTTTCTAGAATTGTTGGTAACCCTGAATGTGTTTAATGTGAAGAAGTTTTCATCCGTTTAATTATTCCGCTAATCAAAACTTCATCCAATTTATAGAGTCTTAGGTTATTGTTCATTTCTTTCATTGTGGTAAATTAATCCATCTATTACATCAAGTGTTATTTTGATTATTATTCATATGTATATATATATATATAAATGATCAAACCACAATAAGAAATGGGAAAACAAGACTAAGATCTTTCAACCGTAACAAGCGGTCTTCGTCAGAGTCAAAAACCCAACTGATAAAAAAAAAAAAAAAATTTCTAAAGTACATAATAAAAAACTTCAGAGCTTAATTGACAATGTTTTCCCATTTCTTATTGTGGTTTGATCATTGATTGTTGTTTCACGTGTTTATGTGAAATCTTTTATATATATATATATATATATATATATATATATAAACTAGAATTTAAAAAAGAACACATAGAAAGGAAACCACTGAACTCACTACTATATTTCGATGTCCTCGTCTTCAGGAAAAGAAGTGAATCGCTCCAAAGGCTGATAACGACATGAGTCATTATCATTATCACTGAGTCGTTATCAGCCTTTGGAGCGATTCACTTCTTTTCCTGAAGACGAAGACATCGAAATATAGTAGTGAGTTCAGTGGTTTCCTTTCTATGTGTTCTTTTTTAAATTCTAGTTTATTCAGTTCGAAGAATCGTTTCCTCTAATTGTATATATATATATATATATATATATAATATATGTAAAAGTTAGAAGCAGTTTTTCTTTTAAACAGATAATATTTAATAACACATCATAGTTTCCGTGAATTTGCTTACAACACATTTTTTCTAATGTTCGAAAGGCTTCCGTTTCCCAGATTTATGCGAATTAGCTGAATTATTTAATAGTATAAATACACATACTTTTAACCTAGAGAAAGGTTCACAGAATTGCATTACCATATTATCCCAATATTTAGTGGCATTTTTTTTTATTGGCACGATCATAAAAATTTAAATTTTAATTGGAACCAATTAAAATTTACTAGTAATAAAGTAATTGTATTTAACTTTAAAGCATAAAAAAAATTAAAACATTATTATATATATATATATATCAACAATTTTTTTTCTTGAAAACTAGTTTTTTAATAAAGATATTTTAACATAAATACTAAAAGAGTAATATCTTCTTACATAGTGCACATGGGTTGTATGACTATCCCTATAAATACAAAATTGAATGAAAACATAAAAAAAATTGTACGAAAACGCATAGATACATAAGTTATTAAATCAATGTTTGCATTAATGACATATTTAGGTTTGCTGAACACTTTTTCCACCTGAGGAGGACTGTTGTCGAAATATTATTGTATCTTGTCTGAAACTATTGTGTTTTTTTCTTTCTGTTAAAAATATGTACAGTCCAATCTGACTATCCATGTTTGAAACGTGTATATATATAAAGATTTTACGGCATACAGGTGAAATAAGACCAAACATTTAAAGCGCAGTAAATAAAAAAAGCGACAAAGTTCTTTCACTCTTAGTAACTGGACTAGGCCATGAGTTTGAGCGAGACTCGAGGAAGACCAGTTGTCTTAATTGAAAAATCATAGTCATATTTTTGGATTTCTTACTGTGCTTTAGGTATGTATAGTTTAAAATATGACAAATTTTGCTGATATTTTTTTTTTTTTTAGTAAGTTTATATAATTTCCTATATTTTCATATTTTTACGTACTTTCGTTACTTTATATGCAAATTATATAAAATATCCAATATTTAACATATTTCAAGTGTACTCCAGTATTCATCAGCTCATAAATGAGTTTTGTTTTCATTTATGTATTTATATAAGACAGAAGAAGGTAATTGTAGGAGTTAAGTTCTTAATACCCTGAGTAGAATGTCCAAGGAATCGTCTAACTGGGAAGATCTAAATTGGATGTGGATTGATTTAATAAGTTTGGAAAATCCACTGGTATTCAAACTGTTTTTACTAATAAAATTAGAAAATAGTAGTAGAATCTTAAAACTTTCAAACAAACCAGAGCTAAGTTGACCTTTCGAAGTAAATGATCTGACCTATATGCCACTCAACTCACGGTAGAACTAATTATGACAATTATCTTATTTTAATCACTCTTACAAATAACATATAGAAGGAAGGCTCATTCATGTTATGATAATGACTGTTAAACAGGTAAAGATGACGACTGTAGGAAATTTATTAAATTGGGTCGTTGAAGTAACGAGAATGTTTCAGAAAAAGTTTAAAAACATGTGCACTAAATAAGAAAGTATGACTGTTTCAATTTTACGTTATAAAAAAATCTATGATTAGAAATCTAATTTTAAAACATTGTTTCATATACTATTTTTAACTACTTTTAAAATAGTTTCAAAATATAATTAAATGGTATAAAAAATGTCTTCTTGAGTTTTTATTGGTTGTATGTCATTAGAAATACTATTACTAATTTCAAATGGCATTACAAGTTGCCTTAAAAGGGTAATACAATTATGAAGTTTTTTATAAACCTTTAATCATTGACTAAAAACACATTCGTTATTCTAAAGTTCAAGCTATATAAGGCATGAATGTGTCTATTATTGTTTCCACATTTTTTTTTTTTATAAAGAAACCATTTTTTTTCATAAAAATATTTATGAAGTTTGATAATATTATGAATGATATTGTATTGATGACTTTCTAATTGAAACTGGAAATTTCAGCTTTCAGTTTATTACAAAAAAAAAAAACAGTAATATATCAGCTATTTACTTTTGGTACCGTACAATTAGGTAATGAAGGTTAGTGTATAGTGACTAGGAGTAGGAAAAGTTACGTAGTCCTGTACTATAGCACCCTTGACCTAACGAAAGAGAAACTAAGACCTTCCTTTTAAAAGACATTCAGAGTCCCTGAATGGAATGAGGATGTGTATTTGATTTACAAGGAATGAAGAAAGAAGACTGTCAAGAGGGCGTATGCCATGAAACAGGTCTCTCGATGACTATCTGGAGCCGGACGTCATGACACTGCCGCATATCTCCAAATATTACTTGAATGACAAAAAGATCCTCAGCGCTTGGATATTGTAAAGAACACTGATAATAAAATACAGTAATGGAATCAAAAATGTTAGGCAATATTATTTAATGCTTTTTTTTTTTAAATCAGTATTAGTCCTACTGATCCCCGCGATGACCCAGGGTGTCAAGAGGTCAAGCTGCAGCTCGAACAAGCTTGTGCTTGCCTTGACACTTCGACATTTCAGCTGAAATATTAGAAAATTTATGAAAAAAACAATACACGAAACAACCATATATAAAAACGGAACAATAAACTAGCTTTCAAACCTCATATATTGGCAACACTTTAAATGATATAAATGATAATATAAATATAAATGTAATATGATAATATGATAATGGTAATGTAAATGATGCTTGCTCAGTAAGTCAAAGCTATAAATAATTTGACCAAGATATAATGTAAATACAAATAATAATACATGCGATATCAAGAGTGGTCATAATAACACTATTGCTAATAATAAAAGATATACTCGTATATTAAATAAAATATTAAATTTTTCTACCAATGAAAATAAAATGGCTGATGGGAATTATCTCTTCGACTGCAACAGTGTCGTCGTGCATTCAACTGACGAATGGGAGGTTGCTTCCAGTGATTAGTGGCCTTTGAACTCATATGTTAACTCAAAGGGGCGAAAGAGCAAATGGCAAATGTTACACACACCGCTTATACTCAACCTTTGTGGTAATGAAGATGTTGAATAGTATTATTGAACTTAATGACAAATTATATTTTAATCTGTATAATATCAGTAAAATACATTATTTTATGTTGAGTTTTAATTATTATAGCGAAATCTATATATCTTAGACCAAAATGGCACAAACACTGCGTCTCTTAAAAATTAAAAAAGTATATGTTTTTTAAAAAATATTTCGATCAAAACAGATTCCCAAACATGATAGAGAAAAGGATGAGCAACTTTCTTGATGGGTAGACTAGAAAATGTTATGTTGGTTCAAAATAAAAAAATAGAATTAGAAATTATATCTTAATATACAAAAGATCAACTGTATAAGAAATAAAACTTATTGGGTTAATAAGTATAGCAAAAGAACGAAGTATAGCATAGACGAACAGAAAAACTGTTATTTAAAATTTTAAACAACATACGCAACAACTGTTCCCAGCTTTACAAGCATACGTAATTTATCCTCTAAAACGTAATTTTACGTGATCCACACTGAAGTTTGTGAGACAAACTTCCAAAACGAAGTAGTATATTTTCTACAGTTGCTGTGTTTAACCCATGACTACAACAGTGTATTTTTAGCCACCTAAAAAAATTTCAGCAGTTTAAATCTAGTACTTTCTCTTATTGCACATTTCATGATTATCATTGTTCATGAAATGATAAACATCATTGATTCTACATTTCAGGTGCACTTATAGTTTTATCTAGAGAGTGCTACTGTTTAACCGTTTGAGATGTCTGTTTATTTATATATAATAAAAGAGAAAGAACAAGACAATAAATCATTAAAAATCCCCTTGTATATTTTTCTGCTTATAGAATCAGCATATTTATACATCCAAATAACATTAGTATGTTATACAGATGAAAGCATTATCTGTAATTGATATATTAGGGCACGATTCTCTTCAAAAGATGGAGAGAGAGAATCATTTCTTTATCAAGTCCATCAAAAACTTTAAGAATAACAGTTTAATGACAAACTAAAGTTGGAAATGTCACTTCCCTTACAGTAGGTCTTTTGTTCTTTTTGTGTCTTGAAATCTTTTTAATTATTTTGACTGGATAGTAGTTTTTATTTCTGAATTCACATATAACATATTTAAAATACACAACAACATAAAACCTACCCAACAATACTCACATTATCGTGTTAACCTCACCTTCCTCTTCTTTAGGAGATGAGACATTTTCTTCTTTTTAACGAGAAAATACTCAACCGTTTACAGTTTTGCTGGGTTGCTATAATGCGGAAATCATAGTCAGGTTATGTATCCCTGATGACTCTATAAGGCCAACTTTTCATGCCCTAGTAGGGGGCTTCATAAATGAACTAGATCTTAAACCAGTTATCATATACTTGATGATTAACGACTTGACTCTGAGACTTTACGCAGGGGTCATTCAGTAGACCTGTCAGCTTCGTCTATTTGCCAATTTCTATTATTTAACCTTTTTTTCACTCGTGATATTTTCAAGTCAAAATATAGAAAATCTGTAAATTTAACGCTTCCTCTTTTTTTCCGTTTACCATGATTAGAAAAAATAATTAATTATAACTGATATATTGATAACACTGCTGTTGTACATGTACATTTCGTTCTATGTGATTAGAGGATTTGCAAGCTTTGCAGTTTTATGATTCCAAAAAATTACAGCTTTGCAATGCTTCATGAGTCAAAAGTATTGTAAACACTGATGTGTCATTCTCTTCTATACCATTAGATGAGATGTTTACATTGATCATACCTGGTCTTGAACACCAATTTTTCATTCTTCATCTTTTACATACGCTTGCATTCTTATGTTGATTACTATTGGAAAGCCAATAGTTTCCGTGAACATAGTTGCAGGCCCTATACACTGAACGCTTGGATGTTGGTACCGCCCAGCATTTCTTGATTCCGAACTATAACTGTTCAAAACTTTTATTCTTAATTGTTCAGAACAATTAAAATGGTTAAAACGGTTTGTTTTCATGTGAATCTCAAAATGTATGCTAAAATCAGTAATAGTCGAACAAGGAGTTCAAGTGTTTATTACTTTAATTTAATGATTTTTTTGAAAGTTTGACTAATTTATGATTCCAGCCATTATCCTCTGAACATCATTTGAATGAAACACATAGGATGCTAATTTTAGCGGATATAAATTGTTAACGAAATTATTTTAGAAAACAAATTTGGGATTTAATAAAACCATATAATTAACGTTTTTTACAAAAAACTTTTATTGCCACCGTGATTTTTTTCATTTGCAAAACTTAACAATATACAAATATAATACATAAAGATAATACTGTACAGGGGAGAGGATAAGTCGTATTGTTTAGTAAGGTCCACTTGCTCCAGGAGGTCCGTAGTTCGTACTGGGTCCAGATGGGCCAGAGCCGCCTCCGTGTCCGCCTCCGATTCCTCCTCCAATGCCACCTCCGATTCCACCTCCAATGCCGCCTCCGTGTCCACCTCCAATTCCACCGCCAATGCCGTCACCGATGCCACCTCCAATTCCGCCTCCAATTCCACCTCCAATGCCACCTCCAATTCCGCCTCCAATGCCACCACCTCCAATACCACCACCTCCAATGCCACCTCCGCCAATTGCGCTTGTTTCCTTTTGTGTTTTGTATCTGATGAAGTATACTTCGGGCTTGCTGGGTTGAGTAGGAGCAGCAGTAGGGATAGTGATTTGGGGTGCGTCCTCAGGCCTCTTGACGAGAACGTAGATAAGCGTCTTTTCTTGATCTTGAGCGATCTGGGGGATGACAGGGGCAGTGGGAGTGGGAGGAGTAGGAGCCTTGATAAATATAATTTTATAATGCTTCTGGGGAGCACCGATGGGACCGATGGGTCGGCTTGGCCTCACAATTTCTGGCTCTGGAGGAGGAACATGAACGTAGATGTGTTTCTGGATTGTGGGAGTTTGGAATCCTCCACCGAATCCGGAAGAAAATCCGCCACCACCACCTCCTCCAGTTGAGAATCCACCGCCGCCGCCGCTAGAGAAGCCTCCGCCTCCGCTGGAGAACCCACCACCTCCGCTTCCAAATCCAGAAGAGAAGGATCCACCGAATCCACTGCCTCCAAAGCCGCCTCCACCTGAATGTCCACCTCCACCAAATCCTCCACCTCCGCCTCCGCCTCCATGGCCACCACCTCCAAATCCTCCACCACCGCCTCCACTTGGTGCTCCATAACTACCGGACGGAACAGAGGGAGAGGGATAGGAGTAGCCAGCTTCAGGGCGCGCATGCGCCACAGCTACTAGAGCGGCAACCTGAAATAGTCTCTTCATATTAGTAATGAAATGAAACTACAGAAAACAGGAACTGGTTACTACAAAAAAAAAAAAAAAAATACAAAATGCCGTTTCAATCCCCCCGCCCCCTCCATAAGCAACATAATTCTTCCTATATTTCCAGAACTTAATAATGAAGAAAGATTCTATTTCAGTTACTTTATTTTTATCATCTTATTATCTTATTAAATTTAAATAAATGACTAAGAATTAACTAGATTATCAAAATTATTTCTGTTAGTTTTGATATGTGATATATACATATATATATCTTCAATCATATCAAACAATTGGTGTCAATTAAAGACCCTTTTTTATTACAGAAGCAATACGAATTCTAATGAGAGTTTAGAATACACTGTTACACTATCGCAGTACTTTAATGACAATGTAGGGAACTACAGAGTTGTTTTGGCTTATTGAATAAGCTCGACTAATGCGGAATAGAAAGAATACCTTAGAATCAGATTCAAAAGGATGTGACATGAGATAGCAGTGAAAGTCGTTCTGGAACCTGCGTCTTTGTTTTAACTCTGCCTTCCTCTTTGATCAAGCAGTGTACTTTCTACCCAAATAACTGCTTTGAGCCTCGACCGTATCTGATCAGTACTACTTTTCACATTATCACTTGTCTTCAAGCCAAAACTCTTCATTATCATACATCTTTTTAATGTTAGCTATTATGGTTTTAATCGGCTACAGAGGTAGAAAAGTTGTTTCTCTCATGTTAAAATGATATGTTCGAATTATTTTAAAACACAACCGATAAGATAACACTGAATTGCAACATTCAATTTCGCTTTAGAAGTTTACCACAGTAGACTGGTTTGCTTGGAAAATGAATTTCTCATTTTTATAATTATCCTTTATAACCAATACGGTTTGTAATGAAAAGGTAGTGCACAAAGTAGAATCGTATGCAGTACAGTGTATATTCTGGGTCCTCAATTATTAATTCTTAACTCAGATTGACTTTACAAAACCCGGGAAATAACAGCAGATGTTTTTATTGAAGACCAACAATTCGTACTGATCTATTTTGAACAACAATGATTAACAATCGTTTCATTAATAGTACTTTCTATACCAATGAAACCCTTTATACATTTTTTTGAATATGACTTTTTAAAAGTGAGAAGGAATTTCAGTTTTCAAGAAGAAAATATTTTCCGGTTGTAACCGGATACAACTGTTAATTTATGTTTCCAATAGGTAAGTGATGTTTACAATAGTAATTATTTTCCATAAATCGGTTCTCTTAATGTGTAAGTTTGCTTGAGCTTTGTAAATTACCCTAGTACTTATACACTTAAGTTTAGATATTTATTGTGAGTTTCGGTCTTAGGTTCTCATGTTGTCCTCATTGTCAGTGAACAGTTCGCTAAGGTTGCACTGTTAACAGACAGACTGGGTTAGCTAAATGCGGACTGATGGGAAGATGGTAGAGTGGGTCACTTGGCCTTCACCCTGTACTCCCAATTCAACCTTTTAGAAGCACGCTCTTTTCAGACTTCTCTTGAAACTAAAAGCGTTCCCGAATTAATATGCTCATCAAGCATAATTATACTTTTGTCCCGCAAATTACAAGCTTTTGAGGTAAAATTCTATGATACCAAGTTGGATCAATGGTGGCTATTTTTTCATTGATTTGTTCAGGGATTAAACACATTCTTGATAAAAAGAGGCATTTAAAAGTAAAAAAAAAAAGTAAGAAAAATAATTGGCTTGCAAAAATGGGAGGTAAATCATAAAAATGAAAGCGTGGTCAAATAATACAATTAGCTGGCACGACGGTTAAAAATAATTTTATACATATTGGTCTTTTAACTAAATTTAAAATTCTGTTATATTTGTCAACTAATCGTATTGTAAAAGTAGCAAATACGTTAGCAAAACTTTGGATCTAAAATATAGTATCGAGATTTTCAATGTCCTCTTTGATTTAGGGAATGAACAACGTAGTTACTGAACCCAGTTTTACATATTCCAGATAAACTTTTTAAGAATTTAATATTTAGAAAAATGAGTTTTGCCGATACAGTACGCTATTAAAATGGAAATGGATTAATTTTTTAAAAACTTGCATTTCTGTCGATGAGGAGTAAGGTTGGTTGAGAGGAGTCAGATCGGTGATCCCGAGTCCCAAACTTCACTCTGACGTTTACTCATATGTGTGACGAAAAAGCCTTGATAATCTTAAATTCACGACTTTAAATTTCATCAGAGAGAACGCAAAGATCGATTCTCTAAATAACATGAGTAGTGCAAAATTTAAGACTTCCCGGTGAATTGTGCCAACGACCTTTGTCTATTGTTGATACGCTTGAATTGAGTGAAAACTTTCGTATGAACTAAAGTATCAAGTGGTTACGAGAGGTGCAGAGTAGTTCGTGATATGTAATAGTGCTAAGGCCTTGATGTAAGCCTGTAATACGGCTTGGCTGAGATCTTGATAAATTGACTTGCATTGCACTGGTGCCTGACCCTCATTCCTAATTGACAAAAGAACCCATTTCATTGCTTTCCCTTTCTTCTTAAATGCTCACTTTTTCCCTCCAGAAAGTCAAACACACCTTTAATTAATCTATCTAAAAGTAAAATTCGTTTCCTTGCAATAATTCATTGTGGTTTCATAATTGTAAGGGAGTCGATTGCGGAAGTAAAGTTTTTCCCACTACAGGCACCGTTGCTGTGGGAAGTTTCCGAGGCAGCTCCTGTTTGGGGTGTTTCCAGATCTTAAGATATAATCGGGTTTTAATAGTGCAAATATGCTAAATACTTTCCTTCATTACTCACGCCGTAATGATTATAATTGCATTGTTTTTTCTCTATCAGCAAATTCTCATCACACAAAGTGTGGTGATACTGTAATTTTACTAATACACTCTTAATTTATATTTTCTAAGGGCTTCTAATGTTGATTGTGCTTTTATTCTATTTTACGTTTAAGTTTTTAGTTTCAAGTGTAATCTGTAATGCATTCACCAACCCTAATAATTTACGAGGGCACGGTATTTCTAGTGCTTCTGTGGAGTCACTACCAAGTATCGTAACTCAACTAGATATCTTCAATAATATTAGCTGTAATAATTTGTCTATCAGGGACAAAGATGGTAGAGTACCGACCACTTCTGTTCAAAAGAAGCGATTTTACCAAGATTGTAAAACTACTTCCAGAAGATAAACCAACAAACATTTTTAATAGTTCTTAGTATTTTGAACAAAAGAAATTTCGGTCATTAATTCTTTGACTTAGTTTTACATTTCTCAACTCGATTGTATTAATTGAACATATCGGAATATTGAGGCATATGTCTAACTGAATAACAACTGTTTGCCACAAATAGTATATAAATCTTATTAATTCTAAGAACTTGAAGAACTCTGATAATGAGGAAATGATAAGTAATATGTAAAAATTTAATTAATAATCAAATAATCATTCAAATTGAAGTTAACATGTTTTTTTAATAAATTTAATTCTCGTGGTTAAACAACACTTTTTCTATTTACTCTAAACTAACACAACAATCATATTGCACATACCATATAAATGAGAAAAGACAAAAAGTATACAGTGAAAAAAAACTGCAAAGGTTGAATACGGATGGTGAGTATATGAAATCAATCAATCACGGCACAATTATAAAGACCCTAGAGCTATTTACTATAGCCTGAATAATTGCGGTAATTTATTTAATTGTAGGGTTACTTATGGTTATTGTGGCATTTCTGTGATCACAGAAGTGTACTGTTTGTTTTTGAATGTCTTCTCACCAAATGGAGATGATTGAAACACATTTTTTTCTCGCAACCTTCTTATTGCAAACACGACGAGGCTTTCTTCACAATAGATTATAGGGTGTTTCTAAACATTTCTTCTTTGATTTCAGAATACAAAATATAATCTGTCTGAGACCAATGCGAAGAAATGCCCTGTCTCAGCCACGTTAGGAAAGTCAAGTGATTGTGTAAAGACAGGTTAGGCACGCTGAATCTCCTGCTCATTCAGACACCCCCTTATCTATCTTCTATTTTTTTCTGAAGCACAGATTTTTCTCATATTTTTTTTTTCAGTGAATCCGTCTTTTTCAATCTAATTCATATTAAGGCTTTGTTATTTGAAGCAGTTCCTTGGTTATCTTGTGACTACGTTGTAACTTACATGTGTGTATGTTATCACATTGAGAACTGTTACTGTAAAGCTTAAGTACTGTTTGACGATTACATGCTCGTCATTGCTATAAATTGTCGATTATCAATTTGACAATGCCTGCTCGCCATCCCAAGTGTGCCAACGTAAAGGAAATAGTGCCCTGTCTATAATACATTGGAAACGTGTTTTAGATACCTAACCTAATCAAATTAAATAAAGTAATAAAACTACTCCGTTTTAGAAAACCATTAATAACTATAGTGACTGATATTTTTAAACAGTAAAAAACAAATTCTATATTTTTATAAAAGGTAATTTATGAATTAAGTCCAGATTCTCTTGCAACTTTTGTATATAATATATTATGGAATAGGGCGAAAGTTAATGAGAACAAATAAGAAACACGCGAAAAGACTAGACGAACTTTTGGGAACAAATCCTTTTTTAGAGTAATAAGTGTCACAAGCAAAGCAGTGTAAGTTCGGCAATAAAAATTGACTATATGGCTGCAAACAAATTGGTAATTAAATAAATCGATTCAACAAACTAAATAAAATAAATTCATTGAAAAAACACACATAAAAGTAGTAATGCTTCATAAAAATAAGGGTCAAAATCCAAATGAGTTTGAGATGAAATGTTGGAACTTTCAGTATTTATGAGGCTTGAGGAAAAGCCGTAACACGAATCGTTAAAGAAATACTGCTGGAATATAATATTTTATTTCATAACTTGATTGGATAATGTATCAAAACTTTCCTACATGGGTAATTATCATAAAGGAAATATTATATAAGCAAGGGTGAAGCGAAGTTCAAAGGTCGGTGAAACTTGAGTCATTTAATTATAGATATATAGTTAGAGCTCGTGTCAAAACTGGCTATTACTTTGAATGCAAGCAAACTTCTTTTTTGGGATTTTTCTTCATTTCTTTGATTATTTAAATTTTTTTTTTAGTTCAATTTTTTTAACCATCTACTAAATCTTAAGTCCTAAATAAAACTGGTCTTACTTCACCTAAAAAGTAAAAAAAAACGATGCAAAGTGAAGATTATTGTTGTACAGTTGTCATACCAAACTATACTTGAAGTGATATTTCAAATCTTAAGCTTACTCGCTTAAAACTTCAAACTCCTGGTCATCCCATAATATCGAAGTGAACTTTAGAGGAATCGTTTTGCAATGGATAGTGATACATTTTTCAGTAGTTTATGTTTTCTTTATATATATATATATTGCTATCTCCCGCTTCTTCTCTCTCACTGGATGGGAGGGTTCAGCGTATCGCTGGAATGGACATCATCTTTCAGTTGACGTACGCTAAAGGCCGTACTTAGTGCGTAATGCGCACGTAGTGCGTACACCCACGGTGTCTGAGCCGATAGGCTGACCTCATGTTGACCAACTCATAAGCCCTTATCAATGGTTGTTGTTATACTGACAAAGTTTTAGTAGACTTTTTACTATATATTACTATCCAGCTATCTGCCTCTTTATTTGTACTGAAACACACGTATTCGAATATATTACAGTTGGCTTTCGTCTTCTCACGAAACTAATTCCTTTCCTGAGAAAGACTGTTAAAAGGGTCAAAATAATGAAAGTGAGTTTTAGTGAGTTCTAATTCAATAGGCTTATTTAAAATTATAGGCCAAATTAAGTATTTTTTTTATATGGTAAATTAATAGAAATATACTCGCAAACAGAATTTTCTTATAATTTGTTCAATTTTTAGATCAATCTAAGTATTTTAAAGAATTTTTGACCATAAGTTTAATATGAGGTTCGAATACTATAACAAATAAAATGAAAAGTACAACATTAAATATTAAATAAAAAAAAATGTTTTCTTTCGTTTACATGAAATGACAGTTTCCGGTCAGTAATTTTTTATTTCTCAATTGAATCCATTTAGAATATACTTTGATATCAATATCATACAAGAAAAGTCATTAATTTGAGCAATTAGAAGCAGAAGAAGCACTGAAGATGCCAAGATTGTCCCGCACCGATAGAAGTGTACGTTTAGGTCGTCTTCCTTCAGTCACTGTTTTCCTTTTACATAACAAGAACGAGATGAAACGCGTTACTCAACTGCAATATTTTGTTCTTTAAAATAATTGACCGTTAAAAGTAATACAGTTAATTAAAGGACTTTGATCATTTATGAATTATGGGCAGAGATTTGTGAACTTGAAATTATATAGATGGAACTCTTGAAGGAAGGAGGTAGCTTTTCTGTTATTTTTAAACCTCGCTAGGTAATTGTTTGATGGTCATAAATGAAATCATATGGAAAGTGAGTTACTCCTTCTGCAAACTTCATCGGTAATTTACAATTGAAGAACCGAATTTTAATGGAAACTTCAACAATGGTATCCTCTATATCTTGGATTATATGAATTATTCATTTCATTCATTATTCATTTTTTGATTTGAATTTGAAAATTTAAAACAAATTTCTTTTGAATGGCTAAGATTATATTTGCTATTTTATTTAGAATCACATACCATTTTTACTTATGTTTGAATAAAATTTCACACTGCAATGAGTGTGAAAAAAATTCGATTTTTATATATATGTTCCGAAATTATTTTCAAATCCTGGGGGCATATTTTTCTCGATAACTCTGTACAAACTACGATTTGTTCGAGATAAAAGTCCTTCAAACACTGAGAACGACTCTATATATATATATGATTTTCCTGATATAGCAATATCAAGTACGTGTTGAAAAATTTATGAAATCAACTACCGATTGATGATATTGGATAATTGCCCTCAGAAAAAGTGGTTACTTGAGGTAATTGTCAACTCCCATTTTCTTCAACAATTAAGTTCAATGACAATGTTTTTTTCAGGATCATATATTTATCTTATTACGGCCATATTTTCATTTCTTGATATTTCATCTGGCTTTTTTTTCCTGAAGCCATTGTTTACCAAAAATCAGAGGTTTCAGAGTATATTCTTTTATTTCTGCTTCACAACCATATTTATGAATCAATTCGTACTTTTAGATCTATAACTCTATCGTTAGAGTAAATATATATATGAAGTGAGTATGCATTTGTTACTTTAAAATTTCGATTAAAGTATTTATAAATGATTCTTCTCTACTTAAATTGATTATATAATTTAATATTGATTATTTGAAACTGGAATCTGTGAAGTAATGATTTGTTAGTTGATTTTGAGGTCTGAAAATACTGGCTTGAGCTAGAAAATCCTTTGATATCTCAATAAAATCGAACAAGTCTCATATTGAATAGTAGAATACGTGATGGTCAGACGCATTCAAAACCTGGATATGTAAACCATCTGCAGTTGAAGATTTAAAGGTACTTTCTTCTTTATTTACAGTTATCTAAAAGAACAGTGGCCGGTTAATGTTGCTTAATGAATGCATTGCAATTTAAACAAGTTTGGTAATTAGAAAAGCGATTTTTATCAATCCAACCATTCTTTTTATTTCGTACTGGTTACGAGTGCACTAGACAATTGTAAATACGTAACAGAGGTGAATCGTTATCAACTACTTGGTGGAAAGACAATGGGGAATCAATGCGAAGCGGCGTAACATAAAGGCATTCAAGGCAAACAGCACAGTTTTCAGAGGCACTACATATAAACACAAACACTCAATAATTTACAATTAATTTAGCAAAGCCAATTCAAATATTTAATGTTTGCTTCTTAAATGTTTTTATTTTTCGATATTTCAAAAGTATTATATCAGTAACTATTTTAAGTATTTCAATAATAATGTAAAAAAAAGTGTTAAACCTTGAATATACTGAATCCATATACTATATTTGAGTTATCAATGTGACTATTTCTAAACTAAAACTGTTTGCTCTTTTTAAAAAGTAGTGTAATGATACACTTGCGGAAGATTGTATGATAATACGTTTGTTGATTATTTTCTAGCTTGACTACCGCTCCAGGTATGCCAGGAATATTGCACTATGCCGGGTAGACTTAACTCCCACAAGAAGCAGTTAATAATCGCCCTCCCTGCTTGATTTCTACTTGCGTCAGGGCTTATTTTACATAGTTCGTAGAAGATTCTAGTAAACAGTTAATTCACAAATAACAATTTGTTCTTAATTTGTTAAAAACATGAACCTGTTTTATGCCTTGAAAAAAAAAATATTAATTAGGTTGTCGAAAAAATTTGCGTATTACTGTTTTGGAATCGCTTCTATATCCTGTGAATCAAGAACTTTACAAGTCTTGGGAACAAAGGAAAGCGGATGCAAATTGAATGCTATAATGTAGCGACTCGTTGACAGATACCGGAAGCAAATATTTATAGACCTCTGTTACGACTTGGAATACATCTTCATAAATTTATCGCGATGAAGACAACTGATTTTAACTTAATGAGAACAAGAAATATTACTGTTCCCTATTTATGTAGTCAGCTACTTTGTGGTATTAACTCATTACTACTGAAAAAATTTCGCACAAAACAACACGTTTCAAAAACGTACTGTTCTTCTTCACGTTTATCTGTTTGGAATGAAAAACCAAATTAGAAGAATAAAGATTGTCTTCAAAGAAACTAAAAAACCGAGAAAAAGGGGGCAATGTTCGAATCCATTGTTTCAACTTGTTTACAGAGAGTCAAAATTCCGTTGGATTATTTGTTGAGTAACTTACAGATTGGGATATTATTTCAGTAACTACATGTTATTTCTGTCTTCTTACTATACATAAATACGCCTGAAGAAAAACAATACGAATCAGACATAAAAAGTACAGGTATAATTTTTACGTAAAACCATAAGATGTATAAATCCCAAATTGGAATATAATTTTACCTCAAAACAAAAATCACGCACCCTCACAAAACTTCTAACTGAGCTGGTCAATAAACAACAAATGCTTGACGAAACACAAACCAAATGAGTGGTAGACGTATCAAAAAGTTTTTCTAATGTATAGATTTAATAAAATTATCACTTGTTCCTTTGAAAGTAGATTCGAAATGTTTATTAAAAAAAACATACAAAAAAGGAAAGGATAAACATATTCCAGGAGGATTAATTATCATCATTTATGTGTTAAATAATTGCATTTAGGAATCGTTTAGGAAAAAAATATGTTATGAAAACAAGATGGGAAAGTACAGCAAACAGAAGCTAAGAAATGAAGCCGAATCATTGACTTTTAGGGGCTAGTACAATAACTTGACAGTGATGGCGAGAAATATACTCTAGGATCACAAACCTTGGCTAGGCGATTTAAGTTCTTCATTCATTGCATTTGTGTATATATGTTTATTACAAACTTTATGAGGGAACTAACAACAACAAAAATGTTTACCATGATATCTTGAAAAGCAACAAAAATAAATCCTTCTTTTCAAAAAATGAGGAAAATCTTTAAAAATGTCTTTAAAGGGTAAGTTTAGATATAAACATACATTCCATTAATGCATTTTATGAAACAGAAGATTAGAATGCATTATAAAATGCATTTTATAAAATGAAATTTATATGAATACTACAAAATGAATTCAATGTGGGTTGTAAAGAAGGATTTACTGTTAGGGCTTCACTATCAGAACTTCATGCGAAATTCATCTAAGTTGATTTCACTGTACCAAGAACTCTTGATTTCTTTTTAAATACGAGATTTCAAGTTGATTACTCAAAACGAATCTATATATATATTTATATATATACACAATTATTTATACTTAAATGGAACATAAAATTCTATCAATACATAGATTTATTGTTTATTTAACTTTTAAAAACAATTTCCGATTTTATATTCCGATTTTGAATATAACTAAAAATATACAAAAAAAAAAAAGTAACGTTAATTTCTAAGACGGGATAGAAGAAGATAAACATATAGAACTCAAAAATCATTCAAATATAAGAATTTTATTTAAAAAAATAGTTATTTTTATGAATTCTTCTGTATGAAAGACTGACCACGAAATCTGTTGAGTTTATTTTAAACACACCATCACCATTAAGGTATGGAAATACTGTGTGATCCTCGAAAGACACTATATATATATATATTTGGGGAGCAGGCCTTCATTTATACACGTTTTATTAAAAGTAATGCCCAATTTAACTTTTACACTTTTTCTTATCCGTTTTTCAAGTGTTCTCATACTTGACTTCCATGGTTCTGGAACTAAAAACTTATGTTTTTAGTTCCAGAACCATGGAAGTCAAGTATGAGAACACTTGAAAAACGGATAAGAAAAAGTGTAAAAGTTAAATTGGGCATTACTTTAAATAAAACATATATATATATATATATAAATTACAATGAAACCGTCTATGAGGGCATCAAGCCAAAATTACAAACAAAAGCACATAGAAAAAATCCACGTGATTGATCATTTTTATTCTTTGACACTCATCCTCCTCAGGGGAATGCGTGGTACTTACGGTACTTCAGTGTTCTCTGTACGTTTGATTGAGATTTAATCATAAATCATAGAATCGAATTAAACTCCTGGTATTCAAACAAAACAGAATGACCAGCAACCCTGGTAAATATATAAGTATATGAAGTGTTGAGGTAAGGAATGGAGTTGGCGCAATGGTGCCTGTTGGTTGGCGAAGGTTGTGCAAGGGTGTTTGGTACTCACCAGGAACAGCCTCATGCCTAGGTAATCCCAGTAGGTGTGGAAGACAGAAAGCAGCAGACACTGATGGTAAGGGAGGCTGGCAGGAGTCTTTTATACCGGCCACTGCACTCCCACCCCCGACAGCGCTCGCTTTCTTCAGGGGGTGGCGGACCCCTGCCGGCTTATACAACACCGCCTTGCTCCTCCCCCACAGACAACCATTCTAATTCATTTATCTCTTGTAGCAAAGCCTACAACTGACCACTTGTCATCTAATTGCCGTGTGTCATTAGCACTTTTATTAGCTTTGACTAAAAAATAATATATACAGTCATAAAAATCAAGTAAAATCTATAACCTTCCTTCATAATATCACATTATCTCTCTCTTACCGTGTACTCATATATTAAGAATGCATATGTATCTATACATAATATTCATCTGGTGTTGGTCAGTTTCCAGTTCAAATTTAATTTAAAAATCCGACGTTTCGGTTTTATTTATAAACTTTTTCATAGGCATCTTAACCATACATTCTTGTTAGATCTTATAAAAAAATTATAATTGTAATCTCAGATACTAGTATGTACAAATTGGCAAAGGTATGACCATTAAATAGAATAGTGTAAACATATTTAACTGCGGATATCAGATTTCTTGATTCAAATCAAATTTTCAATGTCAACGTTTTGGTTTTATGTAAAACTGGATTTTATTGAGGATGCAATACTGAGCAACTGTTGATAAATATTTGTATTCTATGATATTCTGTGGGCGATACTATTACAATCTTTTATATATATATACATATATTAAAGGTATTGTTTTCTTCACCACAATTACAATATATAATATATATATATATATATATATATATATATATAACAGATTCAATAATATATCGACCGTTTGATAGAATAGGTGTGTTCTCTAATCGGGGTTCGGTCAATTTTCCAGGATAAAAAATCAAACTCTCGTTGCCAACGTTTCGGTTTTTTTTTTTTTCATAGGCAGAAGTAAGAATTTGTTAACTAAGAAAATGAAATTTACATTATTTAAAGGAACAACAATGTTAGCCGGACAAAACCTTCGACTAGACTGTCTAGTCGAAGGTTTTGTCCGGCTAACATTGTTGTTCCTTTAAATAATGTAAATTTCATTTTCTTAGTTAAAAAATTCTTACTTCTGCCTATGAAAAAGGTTTTAAATAAAACCGAAACGTTGGCAACGAGAGTTTGATTTTTTATCCTGGAAAATTGACCGAACCCCGATTAGAGAACACACCTATATATATATATATATATTATAATGTATATATATTATACTATATATATACATATATATATTATATATACTCGTACATAAAGAAAATTAACAGGAAACACGAGCAATAAAAATGAATAACTAAACAACAGTAAGCAATTCGGAAAAGAGACTATGATCTTTCAACCAAAAAATAACGGGGCTCTGTCAGAGTCTAGCTCAAAAACTCAATTTCAGTCTGACAGAGATGAATTGTTACGGTTAAAAATATTATTGTTACATTTATGAATTTCTTGAGATTCAATTTACGGCCAATTGTTTTTTTAATTAATTTTTCTATTAATTATCGATTTAGTAGTTCATTATGAACTTTGAGTGTTATATTTATGTGTTTTAAACAATGTTTAATAGGTTTTAAGATATTTTATATACGTTTTACACCCTGAAGATGGTCGAAGACGACTGAAACGTCGGAAGAAATATGATCATTGAAAACAAAACGTATGGTGAGTTGATGTACCTAGTTCCTTGTGAATTTAAAAGACTCTTAAGGGCTTTAGAAAAGTTATCCAAGAAATTAATTACAAAAACAATAGGCCGTAATTCAATTTCACATGTATTAACGAAGGACTGTTTCTTGTATATATATATTATATATATATATATATATATATATATACCACAATTAAAAGAAATGGTCCAGCGGACTTATATTACTTGATATATATATATATATATATATTTATAATTTCCGAGTGAATAAATAAAATAATTTAAAAAAATAGAACATTATATATTATATTATGTATTAGAGTATTACATTATGTATTATGTCATGTATTATGTATTATATTATGTATAGAGTATATTAGAGTATTGTATGTGGTAAAAAATATTGCTATGAGTACAAGGTAAAAAATTGGGGGGAGGGGGGAGAGAGAAAAGTTTATACCAAATCGAGTGAGAATATTATCAATTTTGTTCAATGTTTGTCGACCATATAATTATTATTTCAAAATTGGCACAGGTAGAAATGCAATTGTTAATGGCACTGTCAGTGTTGATATTATCAAAAATTTGTAAGAAATATATACTTTTAACAATAATCCATCATTTCGTTCAAGTAACACCAAAAACTACCCGTGATGTGGTAGTTCTTGACCATACTATATGAGTGCCTCCACATTATGTCACAAGCTACGCAAACAACCGCTAAACTGTCATTCCATAATTGCTACTTATTTCCAGGTTTGCAAATTATAAGGCAGATACTTGAAGTATCAAACCCTGTTCTTCAAATTTAAACAAAATTATTAAAGTTGTTGGAATAAAAATTATTTAACTAGTAAAATTAATATTTCACTTATATTTAAACGAAATATTTTTTACAAAAATACATTTTGTTTGTTTTAAAACGTTAATATTTTCAAAGTTATAAAAAAAGTATTGGAATTTAAATGAAGTATTGAAAATGAAAAAAAAAACAATCTTTTATGTATTATTTATTTATGTGACATTTCTTTTCAATGGAGTGATTAATAAATGTTTATAACTAATGAGTTGGGATATATTTCGTTGTACTTCAACTGATTATAAATGTTTTTAATAATTTAAGCTTTACATTTTCAACATAAATATGTCGTTTTCCATGAGATTCTACGATTGCTATAAATCAAAATTCTTGACATTTGAACAAGAAGTTATTGTTTTTGTATGTGTAATAATACCTAATATTTCAAATTGTTTGCGATATTTTTAAATTATTATGAAAAGAAAAGAGAACCACCAGTCACACTTTGAAACATCTTTTTAAAATTAAAATTATTAAAAACACTTAGTTGATGCTAGCTACTTTAAAACTAATTTGTAATAGAAGTTTATTGTTTTTATGTCCGGTAATTAAGCCATAGAATACAGAGAGCTGGCCCTTTTGGATTTTCTTGTAAATATTTCTATTAACCTTATCTTTGATTTTATATAATTGCTAGTTCATCTATTATATTAGCTTTTAAATTTTAAGTTTTAATGATGTTAGCGATTAGATTAATATGGAGCTACATTCAAATTTAATAATGAGTATTATTTTGAATTCAAAACATGAAAGTCAGTTAGGACAACTTACCAAACTATTAAAAGAAAAAGAACATGAAAAACCAGTAACAACAATACTCACTTTAATATTTCAACCTCGTCATAATCAAGAGAAGAAGAAGAATTCTGTTTGGCTAGAGTTGCACTTTACCTAGCAGAACCCTTTACCTTCTTCTGATGACGAGGTCAAATATTATATGAGCTTTGTTGTTACTGTTTCTCCATGTTCTTTCCTCTTAAATCTTTAATCAAATGTTGGAGAAGCTTTCAAAAATGTGTAAATGTATTAAAATGGGAAAGTTATTCAATAAAATCTGCCTAAATAAAAGTCTGCTCCCAAAATGTACAAGTATATATATATTATTATTATATACACTTTTTCGTTAGAAATACGATCCAAAACGGACAAATATAGTTCAGTATAGACAAAGAAACATAGAGAAATCAAAAGAACACACTTACAATCTCTAATTTTCGGTTTGAACCGTCTTCAGGAGAGATAAGAGAGGGAAACCAAGCGCACTGGTTCAGAGACGGTTGGAGACCCTTCTATTTCCAATTATTTCTAATAACTATTTCCAAGAAAAAGTATATACATATATAACAGCTAAATTAACAGAAATAAAACACATACAAGTGAGTATATGTAAATAACTATGTAATGGATGTAAGTAACTAGTATGTAGTAAATATACTAGTCGTTATATTTATATATATTCGTATATTTTGGGAGCAGGGTTTTATTTAGACAGTCTTCAATGAATAGCTTTCCTATTATAATACATTTATACATTTTTGAAAGCTTCTCCAATATTTTATTAAAGAGATCTAATGGTAGGGAAGAATATAAATATATTTAAACGTTTTGGTTTTGTGATTCATAATTGTTTTATACTCTAACATCACTAAACTACTTAATATACAGACTAGTTTCGGTCGGCATTAGCCATTTTCAATGCAAAAAGAAATTAGAAGTGAAACAGATAACTATGCTAAAATTAATATTTGAGTACGCTAAAATGGCATTATGATATAAATTAAGTTATGTTGATTAAATCAACATCGTGAGGCTGCAGTGAGGTTAGCGCTTCGGAAGGTTTCACTCGGTGATATCAGTGCTGATCATTGATTATTGACCTCTTACTCTCACTCATAGTTACTATGCATATTATTCATATACTTTTGCATAATTATGTCAAACTGTTTATTACTATATCTGTTGTTGATCAAAACTTGCTTTTTTTGAGAGATTGCTCAGATAGGCGAAGTTTTATATCCTCTAAGAATGAGAGCCTTTATGTCACCATTTTTATATTTTTCCTACAGTTTCCTAAAAATAGTTGAACTGTTCAATAATCTGTATATGTATATATAATAAGATTTCACAATGAACATATGAAACAAATTCAGGTTTGACTCTGATGAACATCAGTGGTTACGGTTGAAAGGTCTTAAGTTGTTTTCCCTCATTTTCTTATTGTCGTTCTGACGCTGATTTTATAGACAGGCACACACACACACACACACACACCATATATATATATATATATTATAATATATTATATATATATAAATATTGATAAAAGTACGGACCGTGGAATAGAAACAAAACTAAAGTTTATCGGGACTCAGTCAGTTCTTCAGGTTCAAATTAAACTCTCATTGCCAACGTTTCGGCCTTTATTTAAAACCTTTTTCATAGGCAGAAGTATATATTTTGAAACAGAAAAACTAAGTATTACATTACAAATTATTTTACAAAGAAAAATATAGTATGTGGATTTTTCTTTGTAAAGTAATTTGTAATCCAATACTTAGTTTTTCTGTTTCAAAAGTTATACTTCTACCTATGAAAAAGGTTTTAAATAAAGACCGAAACGTTGGCAATGAGAATTTAATTTGAACATGAAGAACTGACCGAGTCCCGATAAACTTTAGTTCTGTATATAAATATATGTATATACATATACTATTTTGTGTATATCTATAATTTAAAACTTGAACTTTTATAAATACATTAGTTATAGTCCTTCTTTTAAACATATTGTATTAATATCTATGCTATACATCACATTATTTGAATATTTTATATAAAATGGTATATTTTTTTACAATTTTTGTTGTAATATTCTCCAGTTATTGCCAATTTTCTTAGTATATTACTCGACTTGCTTTGCATTTCGCTAGTTTGATTAAACCTCAGGATGTTTGTTTTGAATTACTACATTAACAGAGTCTTGAGTATTAATATTAAAATATTTATAAAAGAGACTATTCTTAACTAACCGTGCTTCTCCCGATCTCCTGCTTAGTGAATCGGTAACTAATTTGAAGACAATGGACATACTTTATACACTTTAATGCATTCACATGAAGTATACAATTCATTTCGCTGTTTGCATAATTGACAAACAGAAGTCTCTGTATTGTAACAATTCGAAATTTAGAAGATTTGCTTATACTATCAATGTTAACTCATTGTTTTTAAGAGTTTTCATTACAGATTTAATTTCTTGATTCTCTGTCGATTTTACACAATAACTAAACAGTCATGAACTCCTTGATAATATGTGTCTATGTGTGTCTATAATTTAACTTATAGATTAAATTATGCTATACAGCATTATTATTATTTTTTTTTTTGGTGGCATGCATCAAATTTACTAATGTTAGCTCTAATTGAGAAGCTAATGACCCAGGTTAGCCCAGTGGAATGTGCTCGCGTCTGGACTGCTAGATTCGGGGTTCAATACCCACTCTGGCCCTAGAGGAGCTCGTCGTCCCACAACGAGGACATTAAGCCATCGGTTGCAATCCTGTAAGATATCAGGTACTCGTTAGAAATCTCTAGTCTACATACTCTTGAGTTTTACAAAATTTGGACTCTCAATGTAGTAAAATGTTTATTGTATAGTATTATAAAGGGCCAATGTTCAGTCTATGTCTGTTCGTTGTGGGACTGCCACTGCAACCTAAACTGTATTCAGAACCTGTATCACGCAATCTATCTCATAGCATGAAATTTTGTCATTATAGTTAAATTAATGTTTTGAAAAATCGTTTTCAGGAAAAAAACCAGAACATTCATGAACAGGGATTCAAAGAATCCAGGGGAACTCTAGATCTCCAATGTTAGTAAGACTCATCAAATCAAAAAACCTAGATATGGATTTTAGTTTTAGGTTTTAGGTTTCATTACTGAAAGTAATTTGTTGTAAAGCACACAAAATAAAACTTTGACTAATTAATGTAAGTTTGGTTGATAAATAACCACAAGAAAAAAAACAGAAAAACAATTTAGGAAATGGATCAGGAGAGTAACTTAAAAAGTTGTTTAAAAAAAAATGAAACTACCTTTTTACTTTGCTATTGCAAAACCCAAGTTCAGTTTTTGTCCTTTCTTTGATTACGTTTGTGTGTGTGCCCAAAACTTTGTGGGCACGCTATTGGTCACGCCATATTTTACCCTAAAAAAACTGCTCTACAGGGTTAATGTGTCCTATTGTTTTTGTGTAATATTACATCATAAAAAATTCATTTTTTTGCCACTTTTTTTCTTCTTAATTACTTACAGTAGATTATTAACTACAAAAAAGTTTATGTATAAAAAAACAGTTAACAATAATAAACAGTAGGTAATAGTAATAGAAATTGATTATATAAACACATATCAATATTAGTTTTATTGATCATAAGCATTATAGACGCTAAAATTATCTACCCTGTGCATTGACACATGCATCGTCAGAGAACTCTAATCCCTATCGGTGTCATCGTCATGCAGAGAATACACAGGATGCAATTTTGGAAGGGCCAGGTTAACTCAGTGGTTAAAGTACGCCCCTCTGAACTGATAGGTACGGGTTCGATACCAACCTGGCCCTCGATTTATTCACACAGGAGTTGAATAAATCTGAGTACGTCGTTAAACCGTCGGTCCCGAGCCTTTACGATGTCAGGTACCCGTTAAAGATCCCTACTCTAAATACACTTGAGTTAGGCAAAATTGAGGACTTCCAATGAAGAATCAACAGGTAATGTGGCTCGCCTATTACTAAAATGGGTGCCAAATAATAAAAGAACCGCAATTTCCTCGCTCGGAAAGGTGAAAGCCTCATAAGTGTGGGCGTTGGAAAACAAACAAACAACTTTTGTGTGGATAAAATATCTGTGTCTTAAGAATACGATCTACTGATGATTTAATAGTCGTTAACTCCTGTCTTATTCTCCTTAATGATTTCACGGGGCTTCTATCAACATTTGCTAAAAATACATATAGTTATAGGTGGCAAATTAACTTAGAGCTTAAAGGTTAAATCAAATTTAACTTTTCCTTATATATTTAGTTTTTCACCCATATCTAATTGAAGCTGAAACATTAAAAAAAATTAGAGACGGTTGTTCATAAAATCTGTATTTTACGCGACTTCTGAGACACTCTGATGCAACTTTTGATTAAAAAATAACGCGAGATTGAATGTCTACATTTTTCAATGGTAACCATTTCTAAACATAATTTAATTTAAAAGTATCACCATTTTTTTTAATTTAACACTACCGGAGTACTCATTTACCCCAATAGCAGCTACTTCTAAACTACATTACTCGTATATTCAACAATAACGCTGTGTCATTGTCATTTCAGACAACTTTCAATTCATGCATAATGAAAAATTGAATGTCTTTATCTTCCAATAGCAACAATTCCTAATCAACACTTATTTCAATATAACTTTATATGAATAATCCATTTGTTTCAATAGTAACCCTGCTAGAAAACACTCAAATCAAAAATAACCTGTATAAAATATTTATTTTTTTACTTAACCGTTTCGATCTTTTAAAACTCTCTATTTTGACTTTCATTTATTCTCCACATGAAATAAAGAGTACTGAAAGTATTTCGTTCTGGTCAAAATTTTGATTTCGAGTTGTGAACGAAAATACACAGTTTTGTCTTCTGAGTCGAAAATAGTAGGTTTAAGGAAATGATTCGTTTCTGTGTTGACATCTCGATATCGAAAAGAACTTCAGTTATCATATTTAAGTTACCGTTAGCTGTAAGCCAGCCGGCACCAATATTTCATTTTTTTCAGAGATACTTTTTTTATGATAAGTTTCATTTTTTTGTGATTCGCTAGAAATCTTTGTTAAAAATATTTTGATTAAAATCACTGTGGCTTTGCCGCTTTGTTCATATTTAATACGTATAGAGTGCTATCTGCATGAAAACTCTGCTCTAGTGCCTAACGTTTAGATAACTACGTGCATATTGTTAGTACCACAGAGGTTAGTAAATATAATATTGATATAAACTTCCAATATACCTGGCAACTTGTTGATGGAATCATCTATCGGTTTCAACAATTTATTAGGTAAGTTAAAACTTTTTAATAATATTACGTTTGGATAAATGGTATAGAACCGCTAAATTTTTTTACAAATTATTTGAAATGGCAGAGAGAATTTGGAGAAATACCATTTCTTTTGTAAACAGTCATAGTAAATAATACTTAATTAGGAACTTGCATTCCTTTATACTGTACTCTTAGTGAAAAAGTGTAAAAGCTTATTTAGATTTATTCAAAACTTTGGTATAGATATATTGTTTAAATATTTGAACGATAATAAATTAACTAATTATTCATTTTTATTTGTTAATTCATTAACTAATGAACTATTTATAAAGATTTACTGTTAAAATATTTACAAAACACTGGGAATCTCAGAAAACTCTGTCTATTTTGAATCTACACAAGACACTGTATATTGTAACAGTGATCTTGTGATATTTTCTTACAGAGATTGTAAAAAATCTTTAATGCAATACTTAGTTTTTCTGTTTTGTTATACTTTTGCTTATGAAAAAGATTTTAAACCGAAACGTGGGCAATAAGAGTTTAATTTGTACCAGAAGAATTGGCCGTTTTTTTTCTGATAAAAAAATTATTATATATATATATAATGTTAAAAATTAAATCGTATTTGGTTAAAACGGACTTTTTTTTACGTTTTCCAAGGTTTCTAATTAAGTTTCTTGTTACTACATAACACAAATTATATAATTTATTTCCAATTGTCATAATATTTAAGCTATCAGCAGTCATTATCAATAAATAAATATAGTTATATATATACAACAAGTTTTCACATTAACACGTGAAATAACACTCAATGATCAAACCACATAATGAAAAGGGAAAAAAGACTAAGATCTTTCAACAGTAATAAGCGGTCTTCGTCACAGTCAAAAACCCAACTGGTTTTGGTTTGGCAGTGGGGTTTTTGACTCTGACGAAGACCCCTTGTTATGGTTGAAAGATTTTAGTAGTCTTTTTTCCCTTTTCATTTTGTGGTTTCATCATTTATACATATATATGTATTTGTATTTCAAACAGATAGTTCCAAAAAGGAGTATGTTTAACTATTTATAATGACTGATGACAGTTGAAGCGGGTCGGCAGTTGGAAATATATAACGCACTGCGGATGTAGTATCAAGAGCGTTACTTACGAAACTTGAGAAATGCGTATAGAAGCAGCTTTGAGTCAAAAATGCTCTTATTTTTAACGGTGTCTGTATACTGAAAGTCGGTTAACAAAATTTACAAATATATATTTATATTGTATTAACACTGTTATTGAAAATGTTATTGAAGTTTGAAAATAGCTTCGTAAAATACAGATATTAGTAAAGGAAATGTTTAAGGAAGATTTTAAGCTATGCACGTTTAAGCAGCATTATTGAGACACCAGAATCGGTAATGTAGGTAGAGACAGTTATAATAATGAGGTATCAAGAAGAGGGTAATTTAAATTATAAGACAGGTGAAGGGAAGGGTCGCATGAAGTACATAATGACGACCTGTGCTTTGATCCTTTCTCTACAAGTCTGCTATCATGCTAGTTAAAATTAAATGAATAACTTTCCTGTTTGATGATAATAAGTTTGACTGTTTTGAGTTAAAAAGGTCAAAGAGGTGCAATCAAACTCAAGTGATGTTATCTTTAAATGTTATCAATCTTTATTGAATACTATTTTATCTTGTACATCAATTTAATATAATGGTTTATACCATGTGAATAACTTAGTCAAAATTTATACAAATAGACAGAGAAATCTGTTCCTCTTTGCAGAAGTTTATTAACCCTCCTGAGCAAAAGATTAACAAGCGAGGGAAAGAATGTAGGCCTCTTGCAAGCTGTCACTTGTTTTTTTTTTAAAATAGTTCCAACTAATATTCCCAATTTAAATGTAATACAGGTTAAATAAAATATATATTATTGTCAAATAAGTTTCCTTTATTTTTTATCCTCTAAAAATAAAAGAAACCATATAGATAAAGGATTTTTTAACTGCCATATAACATACATCACTATTTATGAATAAAATTTTCATAAAGTATGAATTAGTTGGACTTTTGCCTCAGCAATTAATATGTGACTACTCTTAACAGTTCAATTTCCTCCAAGTTTTGAAATTGATTTTTCGCGTTGAACACTATATGTTCCCAGAGGCAAAAAGTTCTCTCTGTAAATATACTACATATATTCCTCTTTTCTTTTTGGGTGGGGTTGAGGGTCACGAGAACGCTATCCTTCTGCTGTGATTTTTCAAGGTAATATTCTGTCTCTTTATTGATTCTACATTGAGTCCTCCATTTTGCCTAACTCAAGTATATGTAGAGGAGAGAACTCTAACGAATACCTAACATTCTACAGAATCAGGACCGATTGCTTAACGTTCTCTGCGAGTAACGTAGTGCTGAGATTTTTTCACCAGCTACGTGAATAAATCGAGGGCTAGAGTGAGTATCGAACCCAGGATCCACCAATCCAGAGGTGAGAACGTGAGGCACTGGGCTACCCAGGCCACTAAGGGGCTGATAAAAATATACGAAGTAGTAGAAGAAGAAAGAATAGGGATACAATCCTTCAGAAGAGTTCCAAGCTTATATCCAAGGAGTTACATCACCAAGTTTATCGACAGTCGTGTACTATTTGCTTAGTAATGCTTAGTAATTCAACAGACTGCACCTGGTAATGCCATGACAGCAGTGGTACTTCCTTTATTAATTTAGGGAGTATTTCTTTAGTTGGTAGTTATTCTATGAGTTGTTTCTGTTTAGTGAGTTTGAACTATTTTCGTTCATTTCGGAACATTTTCACAACATTGAAATATTCGATTGTAGAAAGATGACACAGGTCATTGAACCTGTGATATTCCCAAATTTATATATATATATATCAATGATAGAACCACAATAAAAAATGAGAGAAAGGGACTAAAATCTTTCAACTGTAACAAGAGGTCTTCGTCAGATGAAACTGCTTTGGGGTTTTTGAGTCTGACGAAGACCGCTTGTTACGGTTTAATGATGATTATATCACGTGTTTACTGTGAGGTATTTTACATATATATAATGTTTTCACATTAACACGTCAAATAATAATCAATGATCAAATCACAGTAAGAAATGGGAAAACAAGACTAAGATCTTTCAACCGTAACCAGCGGTCTTCGTCAGAGTCAAAAACCCAACAGAAGAGTCAAAAACCCAAAGTCAGTTGGGTTTTTGACTCTGACGAAGACCGCTTGTTACGGTCGAAAGATCTTAGTCTTGTTTTCCTATTTCATATTGTGGTTTTATCATTGATTGTTATTTCACGTGTTTATGTGAAATTTTTATATATATAGTCAAATGAACTATATATATAAATTAGAAGAAAGAATAATCGGAACCTTAAGACAAAAAATAGATGAAATAAAGAGCTTGAAAGTGGGTGATACTAGAGAAGATGATTTGGTGAAACTGATGACACGTCATTGATAAGACGGAATGATGCGCTCAGGCTGTAGGCAATCCCTGTAGGCTGGAACCACTGAACTCCCCTGCAGCAGTCGTGACACCAGACTCCAAAATAAAAACACCACTTTCTCAACCATTTTCTCTTACACAACTTCGTTACAAACACCGCTAGAAATATAAGCTTTTCGTGTTTTAAATAATAATCCTAGCACTTCAATACTTCTTAGTATTACTGAATAGAGGAACAAACTTTCTCAACTGCAGCTACTGTTATAGAAATAGTTTTATTGATCATTGTACTATTGATCCAGATTTTATTAGAATACAAACAGATAGACACACACACACATACATGCACGCACGCACACACACACACACACACACACACACACACACACACACATATATATATAATATATATATATATATATATATAACAAGATTTCACATAAACACGTGAAATAACAATCAATGATCAAACCACAATTTGAAACGGGAAAAAGACTAAGATCTTTCAACCACAACAAGCAGTCTTCATCAGAGTCAAAATCTACTTTTTTGGACTCTGACGAAGATCACTTGTGGTTGAAAGATCGTAGTCTTTTTTTCTTATTTCATATTGTGGTTTGATCATATATATATATATTTGTGTATGATGGCAGCAAATCCTCATGTAAACATGTTTAATTAAAGTACACAGCAGGCTCTGCGTTAACGACTTTTAAGCTGGTCTGCTCCAATTTACAAACAGCCTTGTGGTGGGCTGGTGTTAAAAGCCATATCAATTGCCCAAGAGACATCTTAATTTGGCATGAGCAATTGTTTTTATTCTCTGTATTTGTTTTAATTCATTATAATTGGTGTTTGTTTTTTGAATTGTATTTTGTGTCGTATTAAAAAGTTCTACCTTTCATCTGGATGTTGTGATTTTCTTTTTACATCTGCTCATGCCAAATTAAGATGTCTCTTGGGCAATTGATATGGCTTTTAACACCAACCCACCGCAAGGCTGTTTGTAAATTGGAGCAGACCAGCTTAAAAGTCGTTATCGCAGGGCCTGCTGTGTAGTTTAATGAAACATATATATATTCTGATTCTTTATTGCAAAATGTTATTCAAATAATATATATATATATATGTATAAAGAAAATTGTAAGTTTTTACTAGAATGATGGGAAATAAAAATCTTTATGTTAACCACCACAGAAGTGACCTAATGAAAACTATAACTTCATCGAAGAGTCTTAGTCTTTTTTTCTTTATTTTATATTAGACTTCAAACGTTTATATAAGGATATTCTTGAAATATATTCTAAGAATTCATTTTGCTTGTGGACTAGCACCTAAAAAAGTTATTATAAATCTAACTTCGTCAGAATGACAAAAAGAATGGATGAATGCGGCTCTGATGAAAATGATCTAATAGACTAGACACAGATCAAATAAAGAAACTTATGATGGTTGATATTTTGAATGGTTATTTACCTTCGCGACAAGATCAGAAAAAGAAGAGAGAGAAAGAGAAGCATGTGAAAGAGCATAGAGAGAGAGAGAGAGAGACAGTGAGAGATACATAGATAGATAGAGAGAGAGAGAGAGAGGAGAGAGAGAGAGAGAGAGAGAGAGAGAGAGAGTAAGCGAATGATGATTTCGTGCATTTCGTTTTCTGAGGACTATATGTTTTTTTGTTAATTATAGCTATTTGAACATACAATCAATATATCATGCTATATTTCTTTATACTATGCTTAAAATAGTAGGCAGCCTCTTCTTTCGGTCTACAAGATAAGGACACTGATAATTAAGATTGACCTTACGAAATACCATTATAATACAATAAGTGGAAAAAATAAGAGAAAAAAATGTGATTCATTGTAATGGGTGAATGGAATAGTGGTCGAGGGCGACGAAGGGGTAATTATTTGGCGTCGTGTCAAAGAACTGCACATACAGAAACGAATTAATCTTACTTTTCAAATTTCATGCATGCCTCACACACTCAGAAGGTGTGCAAGTGAGGTCATCCTTGCACATGCAGTGTCTGTCAATCCGGCTTTCTAACTCTTCAAATATATAAATAGCTTATAATAGGTACATGAAAAATACTGTATGACTCAACCATTTAAAACAATGAAAGTGAAACCAAGAACATAACAAATGATCCAAGTCTTAGTCCGAAGATGGTAGAAGTGCCGAGCAAAGATCAGTTATGTACAAGTAATATTGTAAATTAATATGAAACAAGAATTTTTAAAATTGATTTTCAGTTATTGAGATAACGTAGATAACTAAAAAAAGGTTAGAAAGTGGGAAAAAGTAACTAAAAAAGTTACAAGTACAAAAAATGACTTTCTATCTATGCAAGGAATCATTTCATTTATTAAAAAAATATGAACCCTTGACATCAACCCTGCAGTTTAATTACTTCCGTCTTCTGAAAATGCACTAAGACCCACAGATACCTCCACTTTAATAGCTTCCGATCTCACAAAACCAAACAACTGTCTAATTCGAAAGAGAGTTTACTTTGAACATGAAGAACTGACCAAGTACTGATAAACTTGAATTTTGTTTCTATTTCACAGTCGATACTTTTATCAATCTGTATATATATATATACATATATATAATTAAAATAAGCAGTGACACATAAACAGAAACACAACAAAGACTTACTTTTCAATATTTCGACCGCCATTACGGTCGAAATATTGAAAAGTGAGTCTTTGTTGTGTTACTGTTTATGTGTCACTGCTTATTTTAATTGTTATTTGTCCTGCCGGACCGTTTTTCGTTTATCATGGTATACATATATATATATATATATATATATATATATATATATTATATCACTCAAAATTTGAAAAAAGATCCAAACTGGACGCAAATGAGCTCAAAAACGAAAAAAACAACACTCACAAAGTAAGTGTGTCTCTTTCTCTGTGTGTTGCTTTTCTTCGTTTTTGAGCTATATATATATAATTAAATGAAACGGTCCAACGGACTTTTAAATAAAAACCAATTAAAAAAGACAGCACATAGATAGACACAGGAATAACTTACTTCTATATTTCGACCATCGTCGTCATCAGGAGGTGAAGAGTCCCGCAGGACTTTTATAAAATAAAAGTTTTATTTTATAATAGTTGTTACTCTCTACAAAATGGGACAAAGTACATCTATATATATCATATTAGTGTGATTTGGGAGCATCATTTCCATTAGAAATATTTTGTTGATTTAGGTTTTCTATATCATTTTAACCCTTTTATATTTTTTAAATACGTTTTTCAACTTCGCACCTCTTAATTGACTCAGCTGTTGTCCGATGCTTGGTGTTATGTCCGTTATGACATGTTTCGATTCATCTCGAATCATTTTCAGTCTCATGTAACACTTCAAATTCTTTCCAGGTTTGAAATATTTCAACTTTTTTGAAAAACGTAAATTTGTCAGTTACTAGAGTTGAAAATACTATATATATATGATCAAACTACAATATGAAATGGAAAAAAAAAGACTCAAATCTTTCAACTGTAACAAGCGGTCTTCGTTTGTCTTCGACGGCTTGTTACGGTTGAAAGATTGTAGGCTTTTTTTTTCATTTAATATTGCTGTTTGATCATTGATTGTTGTTTCACGTGTTTACGTGAAATGTTTGTATATATATATATAGTCAAGAGATGCGAAGATGAAAAACGTATTTAAAAAATATAAAAGGGTTAAAATGATATAGAAAACCTAAATCAACAAAATACTCGTATTTCTAATGGAAATGATGCTCCCAAATCACACTAATATGATATATATAGATGTACTTTGTCCCATTTTGTAGAGTAACAAGTATTATAAAATAAAACTTGCTTAGAGTGGCAGCATTCTTTTGACTGCTACCCATTAGCCTGACCGCTGCTGAGTCATGTTCCAGCAGAGTTCTCACCCTCCTGCTATCAGATGGTAATTTTGTCCACTTAAACTTTTTACCGTCTTTCAAGACTTCTAGCTCAGAATCAATATACTAAATATATCGAAAATCCGATGAATTTAATTAATGAGAATAGCATTTCTTGAGTGATATACATCGTAAAAATGGTACTAGGGAGATTTAAACCTCCCCACCGAGCTCTGTTCCCCATTCTACAATATTTAAAAACTTAATAAAATATTAAAAGAACAATAATAAACTCAAATCATAAAAAATATGATGCAATAACCAGTGTATACAAATATAATAACAATCTAGACTATGATAATTAATAACTGATAATATATGTGATAATTGATTGTAGCTAAATGATTTTTAATAACTGACAAGTGAATGAAATTTAATAAAAATGATAATTATGATAAAAATATAATGGATGTTTCAGAGACTAGGTTGGTAGGGTCTTTGTACTGTCACACTAATATGTGTTGAAATCCATATTTAACCTTTAACTCCATGTTTGGGCTTTTGCATAGTCCACTCCTTGATAATGATTTATTAACCTCATTTTTTATATTTTTTTACACAAAATAAATAATTTTATTATTAGATGGAGTGGCCTGCAGTCAACTTTATTGTAAGTAAACATAATGTCATAATTCATGGGTATATAATATATAATGTTCCATTTGGGTATAATATAAATGTCTAAATGGAAGATGTTTATTAGTCTTTCATTCCTGAAGGTAGTATAGATAGTGAATGATCCACTTAGCAATATATATGCTTATTTTTGTATATCACATGATTGGTGCATGTAATACCATTAGTATATTAGTATAACTACAGCAGTAGTAACATTTATAGGGAGTAACTATATGAAGGAGTTCTACAAGTTATACAACTATTCAAGTTGTTGAATAGTTATGCTTTTCTTAATTGTTTATACAATTTATTAATGTGATGTTAAAAATAACTAAATCTGAATCCGTATTGATTCTCTTAAAGAACTATAAACTATCTTATATAGTTTCTTATGAAGAATTAAATCTAGAATAATCTTTTTTCATAAGTAGATTCCGTTAAACATCTTGTTTGAACTTTTCAGACAGATACATTTATATTATGTTTTAATATTTTTCACCTATTGATTTTTCACATTGTCTTTGTGAAAGGTTATAACTTTATGTAAATAGATATTTGAATGGTGCAATACAAGTGGGGAAACACTATTTAAGCTTATCACGACTTTTAGGGAATAATGCTAAATATAAAGAAAAAAAAGAAGTTATTTTCATAATGTCAAGATATAGCCAGAAAGGTGAAGTTATAAGATTGTTTTTCAATAAATTTCAGTTAAATTTGTTTTGGGTCAAGAAAGGTGTGAAAGGAGAGAGAAGTAAGTTTCTTTTTTGATAAAGTAGAGGCAATATATTTGAAATGAATGGGCTTTAACGACATGGACAAATCACGATTTGGCTTTGAGAAGAGCTTGTTTGATTGAAAGCAGCTGGAGATTGTCTGGAGTTAAGGAGCCAGATGACTGAAGACGGCGGGGAGTATCCTCGTGCCACCGCACAAACTCTTCCATGACTAAACATTCACTTTGATTTCATCAAACTGTCGAAAAACAGCCAGAAAACGTGAACATGGAAAGCGTTGGTATGTACGCCTTCCTGCGAACGTGTCATACATACCTGTGTAATTGATAATTATACACTCGGAACAATAAAATATGCCTTTTATATGAAGATAACCGCAGCCTCAGTGTAGTAATGTTATCCGAATGTACCGATGGATACCCGCACTAATTTATAGCTTAATTAGCTCTATTTATACATTTACGAACATGAGTCATCACTGTCACTTTGTAAGGGGATGTTTTTGTTGGAAATCAACCAACAAACTTTCTTAAATAATTTTTCTTTCTATTTTGTTCATGAATGTTATTTTTTTTTAAAAAAAAAAACTATTTCTGTAGTATGCTTTTAATATACTGAAATTATTCATTATCAATAGTGTAGCCGTTTGATTCACATAACAACTTTTATCAGGTGCATTAGTTCTGGAAACATGTGATTTTCTAAAACCAAGCTTAAGAAGGACCATGCACTCAAAACAAGTGGTTCATAAGTAACAAAGTTATAACTATAACTAACAAAATACTTCGTCTTCACACGCCAATTTTACACTTTTACAGCTTTTAATATTTCAAATGTTCTGATGATATCACGGGAAAAAATGTTTAAAATAAAAATTTAGAAAACAGAATTTTTAATGAACTATAATTTTCAGATTTTAATAAAATTTATTTTTTTTTAAAAATTTTTAATCCCAAAATTTTTTGTTATAAAAATCTATTGTTATAATTTTTACGGATTTAAGCACAAACACAGTCTAAAAAGTTTTATTCATCTTTATTATACGAGGTGGTTGGAGCTGGTTAGTAAACGTAAGTAAACGTATTTTCGAACATATTCACAATCAAGTTATTGTATTTTTCTATTTTTATGTAGTTACAACAGCACTTAAAACGAAAGTGTTAATGTTCTTATACAACAATTCTAGAATTATATGCAAATTGAACTAAATAATTGTATTTTTTTTTGTAAAAATTTCCCATAAATTAACTAACATTGCGGAATATGTTTAAAAAAAAAATTCATATAAGACAATAATTAATACGAATTTGAAGTTACTAGAATCACAAGAAGAGCAGGTCCGTGTTGCTGCCCGTTTTAACATAAATATGATAGTACTTTCACAAGCTTCAGTATTACCCAACACTAACGGTATTTCGTATCACACTAAGAACTATAGTTTTGTCGAATGAATAAGGATTTGTTAAACGGTGAGACATATATATTTGTCCTAACGTACTTCATAAAGACCCGTCCAATTACAGGCAGACACATATAGTAAAAAATGGGTTCAGTGGACCATAAATTGTGTAAATTTGTAAAAATGTCAAAACACATTTCTTTCATCGAAAAAGTACGTATATTAAAAATTTCACATCTTTCTTGTATATATTTTGCTTATAATGCACTACATTCTGTTCTTAAGAGAACATTTATACACTTCCTTTCTTAACTTTCATAGATCTTAAACTGCAATTATTCTCTGATATTTCTGACGAGCATTTCTTTTATTGTTGTATATATATCTCTATATATATATATATATATATAATATATATATATATATTGTTGAAATGTACCGCAGCTTCGGTATTAACGACTTTTAAACTAAGCTGTTCGAGTCTCCTGACAGTCTTACGAATATAAGGTGGTGATTCCCAAATGAGTTGTCCAAAGGACATTGAGACACTTTTTTGAAACGTGAACAGTTCAGTGTCACGTGTTCATTCAGACTACAGTTGTTGCTAAAATCCACATACCATTTTTCTTTGTAAAACAATTTGTAATGTAATGCTTAGTTTTTCTGTTTCAAAATTTATACTTCTGCCTATGAAAAAGGTTTTAAATAAAGACCGAAACGTCGGTAATGATAGAATATTGTATACTCTAATGGATACGATCAATTTTCCGGATAAAAATAGTTCTTCGTTCATCAATGGCAAGGATTTGATATTATATATCTATATATATTGATCGAACCCCGATTAGAGAACACACCTATATATATATATATAGTCAAACCGCAATAAGAAATGGGAAAAAAAGATTAAGATCTTTCAACCAAACCGAACTGAAACATAATATGGAGAAACATAATGGTGAGGGGTGCATAGGAGTGGGAGGGAAGAGTGGTATATCAAAAGGCTGTAAAATGCAGGAAAGGACAATAGTCCAGGGAGGGATGAATGGGCGAACAAAACAGTACAGTAAGAAAAAGCAATAAGCCATACGAGTATACTAACTGTCAACCCTCTCAGACGAGGTCACCTCCCTCTCTAAGACCGAGCCAAGCTTGAACAAACCGCCACCAATGTGGATAGTACTTGATCCACCAAATCCAATCAAAGAGGATTCCATATGAAACTGTAAGCCTTAAATTTATCCTATCAACTCTACTTAATCAGTTTTCTTATTAATTCAGCTCTCTATCTCAATTTTTCATCCCATTCTGCATTTACACATTTTCTATTCCAATGAATTTTGAATTAAATCTCAATTTTTAAATATATATTCTTCTATATTTTATTTTCCTAGTATTCCGTCATTTTTCCTTGAATTCAATGTTGTTCAACTAAATGCTGTGTTCAATGTTCGAACACAAATGTTTTTTCATTTGAAATTTCCTGACATTTCCTTCCGGCTGATTATAGAAACGTCTAACATCATTCAAATAAAAAAGAATATAAAGAATAGATTTTTCATAATCAAGTAGAATATGAAGAATAGAGTATTCATAATTAAATAGAATATGAATAATAGAATATCATAAACACATGTATTTTGAAAAACATTGAATGTGATGAATGCATCAATAATAACATAGAATATAAAGACTAAAGAATTTTTAATGAAATGTAATATGAAGATTAGAGAATATATATATTAAAATAGAATATGACTATCAGAGGATTAATGGCAGTACAGAATAATAAAGAATGCAAAGAAGTCATAAAAATAATCTATCATAGAAAATATCAATTCACGATTGAATCAATGAAATTATGGGTTTAATTCCATTTAATTGCTTCAACTTCAAAACAATACCACACTGATGCTTGTGTCAAAATACCATCTAAAAACGTTTTTCAAAATTTCTCACCATATACCATTTTTTGCAACTGAGGCAAAATCACAAAAACTATCACTTCTTCCATTCGAAAATCGCTAATTTGTATTTGCTTTAAAAGTTTCAACTGTTATTTTTGTGATCTAAATATAAAATTAACTCATTGAAAAACTTCAAGATTTTTTAAAAAATCTTTGATATATAAGAAATAATTTTCGATTGAGTCACTAAAAATGAATGTAAAGTTAATGTGAAAAACCTAATAAGTAAGACAGGAAAGGAATATTATAAGTTTTTCCTCACTATGTTATGGTTATATTATCTCTTTCAGTGGTCAGAAATTCTTGAATCAGTTGTTATTATATGCTAATGTATGTGATGAAAAATGCATATTTCTGTTATTTTTCAGTTGAAGAAGTACGATTCTTCTTATACCCTTCTTAAAATTTGGAAATTAACTGCCAGTATGCAGAAACGATTGCATCCCCAGAGTGCAGGTCAACTTACACAGACATATTCTGATTCAATAACTAATATAGCCAGAAGAGTGATATAGCTTATCAGTCTGATAGTCGTAACACTCTCATTAACATAATCTAATCTAATAATCTCATAAAAATTAGTCAATTCAAATTTACTTATTTCCTGATGTTTGTTGTACAAAACAACATACTTTGTTGTTAGCATGAACAACACTTGAGGTATGTTGAATCCGGATCTCCTGGTTGGGCACTTTAATGTAGTCTGTAAGTATATTAAAATTTGGTTAAAATAATTAAATTAAATTTAAACTGAAGTATTGGTTAGATGGTTTATTTGTAGGAATATAGGGGAAGTAAGTGCTTTTTCCTTTTTCATCAAAATGATTTAACAACTTTTCGTAAATAGCAAAAAACAGACATTAAAGAGGATTTGCAGTTTGAAGTAACTTGAATGCAGTTTATTAACAGAAAGGTGAACAAGTAAGACAGAAAGATTTCCTGATTTAAAAATGGCTTTAGGTCTCAGTGTAATCTACAATATATTGTTATTTTGATGGTTCCGGTTGCGTTCATAGGAATTCCATTGTGTAGTGAATCTACTTTGCGGTCGTCCCTAGTCGCATGGGGAGGCTGTAATTATCGCCCTCTTAGAGTGGACAGTTGCATGAGCTCAGTTATGTCAATGTGAGAACTGCTCTCAATATAACGTCCACTTTCATCTTTCCTATTATTTTATAAACATTTTTCTCTTCAATTTTGAAAAGTTGTTTTACTATATAGTCTGTTAGATAAGTTTGTTAGTTGTGTGTAATTTAGTTGTACTATCCAGTGAGATTGATCAGGCATCTCCTTTGAGATTGTCTCATTTAGTCTTGTTCAGCAGTTGACTGTACTTTTAACTAGCCTGAAAAACAGTCAATTACAATCCATTCTTAATCTTTTTGAGTTCATCGATACAAGTGTGACACTATGATGAATTTAGCGGATGCATGCTCTTTTGACGTAATAACGACATTTATAAATATAAACTAGATTCACAGAAGAACACATGTAAAAGTGATCACAGAAACGTTCTACTATATTTCGACTGAGTCATCATCAAGAAGTAACAAAAAGAAAATTAATTCATACAAACAGAAACATTTTTTAACAAGACTAAAAATGAACACAACCAATAAAAAAACTAACAACAAAATACAGTATCAACTCATTTTGTAAGTTATTATTTTTTTGTTATTTACTGTTTTCGTTTTTAGTCTGGTAACAACCTTTTTTCTTGAGTGAAATCAGTTTCGCTTGGTTTCTTCTGCTCAGACCTATGTAGTATATGCTTGCAGGTTTACTCTTATATTCCAAGGATTCATTATCTAATACACCTGTTGTTCTGAATTTTTTAAAAATAGTAAAAAATAAATAAAAACTTGTAACATGCTTATTTTTATTAATCAATGTTTGTCACTTTATACTGTGGCACTATAATATAATATTCTTAAACTGAACACACATGGGTAGATTGCTTGACATAACTTAACTGTAAAGTCCACTCAGGGTACAGTATACAGCTCATTACATATAAGCTCTGTCGAAATGAAAATCCACTTGGTTCATCTTTATTGCAAGAGAAATAAACACCGTTGGGAAGGAACGCCCTTTGTAAATAATAAGTTTTCAGCCAAACGCTTTCTACATTATGGTTTCAAGATCTCTCTTTATAATGATGGAACTAAAAGTCATTCATAGATGATTCTTCTACAGTTTTCAGTTAAATATGAAATCCTATATAAATCATTTGAATAAACCATCGTTTGTGATTATTATGCGATGTTTAACTAGAAATAAGTTATTGATATTCCACAATAGATGGTTCATTTAGCAGGGAAATGTTTGCCGGATCACGAAGTGTTCATTCTTTAAATGTTGGTTTATTTTAATTTGCAGCTCTCTCGTCGAAAGCTGTATCAATTCATCTTTCTCACACTCTGCCATTCCGTCTTCTCCTTTACAACTTCTTTACTGTTTTTTTACTGCTATTCTCAAATCAAAATATCTCTTTATTTCTATCAGGAAGTAGTTATGTTATTATTAAAAACTGGCTTTAATACCTACACGCTTGGGTTTTCTTGATAAAAAAAGATAACTCACAGAGTAACGAAACACACTTACTAACTCATATTTTCAGAAAATCCGTGTTTAACATTTAAACGTTTACCTGCCGTTTAGTTTCACTCAGGCCCAGCACGAGTGAGACACTGACGTGGACTAGGGTTGAAAGATCTTGGTTTGGACATTGATTTTTGTTTCACTCGGTAACTGTGATATATTATTCATAATTAAACTCACTGTCTCTATAATCAGACGACTCTTCATCTTTAACTGGTAAACAACCGATAATTATAAAAGAACATTTAATAATTTACTTTAAATATACAGAACTTGAACAAAGAGCAATCAAAAATCCATAAGGTTTCCTTGTTCTTATTTTAACAGAATTTTAATGATTTCTTCGATGTATACAAAGACTCACTTATTTAAGAGACAAACAGCAATCGCAGTCTAAATTGGAAAATTTCATACTTGAAGGAATACTTCTTTAAACTTACCAAAGGTATGTACAGGCAATGTAACTTGAAAAGGTTTGTTACTTCTGTCAGTGGGTTTATGGTAGGTCTGGCATCCTTGCACTAAAAATCCTTGGCTGATTCAGTAAAATGAAACTAATCAAAAATGTAGAATGTTAACTCGTAAATTACAGGGACGATGGAACATTCTTCTTGAATTGCTAATTAACTTGCTTAATTCCTAATTGCTTCTTTAATTGACAGCCTCTAACTACTTCATTAATAAGCCAATTAGAAGAGGGCTATAAGAGTCAAGTAATCTATGAAAAAATTTGAATTTTTAAATTTCATATTATTTAAGAACGACATTGTAACATGTAATATTTTTTTATATATACTACAATATTTAACTGCGTACAAGATTATGCTATGTTCTAGTTTTGTGGTCATATTGTGATAAGTTTCTGTAGTGTTAATTTGTTTAAACTGACAGTTAATTTAATGAAATCTCATTATTTAGTCTCTTCAGTCTTAATTGGAATTACGAAAAATGTCCAAGCTGTCTTGTGACATATAGTATGTACAGACACTGCTGTTCAAAATTACCGTTATTTACTTTAATAAAATAACTTTCTCGTTGGTAGCTTGTACACCGAAACTAGTTGCTGTATTTTAACAACCATGTCTTTGTGAATCACTTTGACAATTCGAAAAGAGATAATAATACCTCATGTCGGGGTGAAGTTTGAAACAATCATATATCGCAAGCCACACAGATTACTTCATTTAAATAGATAGCATTGAATGAATTTTTAATGACTTCAAAGTTGTTCAGTTAGAGACAAAATCTACAAGAAAGCCTGAGGGCTTTTACGACTGAATGCAAATGTCCAGCTTTGAGGGCTTCCCAATCTCATGTTAAACGATTTAAAGAGAAAAGATTTATTGAGCAAGACTTTAGTATGATAAGAAATTTCACTTTTGCTTAATGCTGAGGAAGACCGGAGTAGTTATGATTGAATCCCTCTGTGGTGGGACTAGAGGACAATGAAGGTGTACCCTAGAGGTGTTTTAAGATCATGGGTTTAAGATCGTCTGCAGATCGCCTATCATTGCATCAGAGAATTTTCATTTAAGCCAAAGTTCCTTTTGTTTCATGAGGCAGAGTTGAGATTTACATATAACTCAAGCCGACTTGAAACAATTTTTGCTTATATCTGCATAAATGCAGTCGGATGTGCGTCAATCAAAAATGTTGTAAACACTATACAATTACTGGGTTTGCCAAAGCTGAATGATATTTCAATTTATCAAAAACATCAAAAGTTTCTGATGTAAATAATTCTATAATTTTTGGGTAATACTGAAGCACGATAAAAAGTTCATTACCATGTTTTATACCAAAACACCTACTGATTTCAACTCCCTAGTTAAGTTCTTCTAAAAACTTGAACATTAAATGTTGAAAATATAACACTACTATTACGAAAACACTTCAAAAAGGAAAACTATTAATTTCCTCTAAAATTTAATTACTATAACCGATATTATTGGTGAAATAGAGAAAGCCAAATTCAAATAAATTTGATAATAAAATATTGTACAGTGTGGTCATAAGATTTTCTTTATAGTAAAGTAGAGTGTAAAAAACTACAAAATGTTCCCTATATAATATATATATATATATAATATATATATATATATATATATATATATATAATATGTGTGTGCTTTATCAACTGAAAAACGATATACAAAGGACAAAAAACGTTGTTGGGTCTACAACCGTCGCTTTGTAAGTGCGCTTGGTGTCCCAATCTCTTCTCTTGATGACGGTTCAACCGAAAATCAGAGACTGTAAGTGTGTCCGTCCCTCTACTTTGTATCTAACTTATATATGAGCTTTATCATTCCTTTTCCGTTTTAGACATCAGACTTTGTTCCCCGTTTATTTTATTTTACTTTTATTGATAGCTCATCACCATTCATTAAATTGCCAGTATATATATTGTTTTCATCGACTATTAGTTCTTATTACTTTCCTATAAGGAAGACTCCTTATCAAGAAGGCACCCAACCCAAAAAGACTTATGCAAGTGGAACACAAGATGAAATTAACCTGACAGATGCTGGTTACAAATATAAAAATAATCAAAACAGAAGGTAACCACTATAAACTGCTTTCTACAAAAGAGTGTGACAATCCATTTACATTATAGATAATATTAAAATAAATGAAAATATTAAATTGATTGCCAATTCATTGACAATATGTTTACTTATAATATAGTTAAGTGTAAACCACTCAATTTTTACTTTATTTTTACAATTATTTTTAATTGACAAAAAGTTATATTTGTATTTTGTAGTTTTCAAATTCACATTTCATTTTCAGACGTACTTGCTGCAAAAAATTATTAATGCCATCTACAAATGTCGACATTACGAGACAATTTATTATATAATCGTTTTATGTTGTGTTCCCTATCAGAGTTGAACCTTCTGAATTTTGACAACAGCATGGATTACTGACAGGATCTCTTTGCTATATGTCTTTTACATGTCTTTCAAAAGTTTATATATTTTTCATAATTTTAAGTTTCATTAATATTTATGACTTTTTTAAAAGGGAAAGACCATAGTTTTGTATCTAACTATACGCATGAGAAGTAAGAATTATGGCAGGTCATGATATCTAGTATTTCCACAATCACAATCTTTCTGCATGCATATTTTACATGTTTACGTTGTTATTAATTAAAGTTCATATCCTTTCACTAAGATCAAGTGTTAAGTACTTTTAAACTAAACTAACAATGGATATGGAAGAAGTAGGGGAAAAAAAGATACTTTCACTAGTAAAAGAATAGATGGTATTTAAAACCTTCTATCTTTACGATGTATAATGATAATTATAAAGTAATAATATTTGAATAAGGATTTGAAAAAATACAATTGCACCAATACAATTGAGCATAGCTAAAAAGTAAATTAAATGAAAATGTCATATGTGAAGGAACAATATTAAACACATCAGAGACTGACGACTAAAGTACTTAACAATCAGCACTAAAGTCCTTAAATGACAAAGCTGCGCCAATCAGAATAGAGAAATACATATTGAATTAATAATGTCAACCTTTCAAGTGTGCCTTCTTTAGCTTGAATAAAAAAAATGAATAGAATGAGAAATCATTTGCATTCTTATATGATTATATTTTGATTGTGTAGTTTAACATTTTTCAAAAGTGATGTCATTAATAAAATTTCCTAGAAGATTAGATAAGATAATATGTAAAACTTTACCTTATAGTTTTAATAATTAGATGTCACTATGTATCAACAGTGTTTTTCTTTTCAAATCTCATTTATTTAATGTAAATGAATAATTTGCATGAATAATATTGCATTGTTCTTTATTTGTTGCAAATACAAGGAAAATAATTGAATGTTTGTCAACGTGGCATTACTAATAAATGGATGCATTGTATAAAATATTTTCATTTCTCTCAAATATAATTTATAATACTTAATTATTTTTAAGTATTTTTTTCAGTAATGAGGGTTTAAATGAGTTTGGCCTAAGTGTGCTGAATCCAGTTTGGCACGTGCCATGTAATGTTGTTCACCAAACTTCTACACGTATTATGGCGAGGCACGTAGTAGTGCTGACCACTTGTATGCATACCCTGTACGCATGTGCGTACGAAAACCCTTGGTGCACGCACACTTCTTAAAGGATGACCCGTATTGTTGCTGATACATCTTGTACGTATTCTCAAGTTTACATACTTATATTATTATATCTGAGCATATTATTTCCAGCAGATAGTCATGTTTATTTGTCTTAAACGTTTAAAAACATTTGTGCGAACGTATATTTCTGCCTCGTAACTTGTACGCGCGCCTGTTTTACGTGACATCTGCATTATTTCTTAGCGACGTACTCATATTGACTCAGACTCACACGGATTCTGCCATTACTGGTATACGTACGTTCAGACCTATACTGCCACTAACCAGATTTTTACGTGTACCGGTATTCTATACGTGTATTTTTACGTGCACCGGTTTATACATGTAATAAATATGTATTATTATTTTACAAAATTGATAATATTTTCAGAAAATCGACGAAATGAATAGTGTGAAGATTTACGGTGACAATTACTTTAAATAAACAAAATGAAATTAGAGCTTAGGAGGTACACTATTTTACATCTGCATGAAAGAAATATTGGTCTCCTGGGACCTTGCCAAGATTCGAACTTCAATGTTCAATACTGAAAGGAGCAGGCCACGTTTTAAACCACACGTAACCCTAACTCTTTAACCTGGGTTATCTTAATATGCCAGTAATTGCGGTTCTTACGTTACCTTATATCTTTATACAAACATCTGGTCAACCCAACGATTAATCTTCAGAAAACAACTCATTCACTTCGGCACCTAGGCTTATTAGTTTAGAGATCTCTAGTAGTTTTTATTTAATTTTTATATACATAATACTTGGTCAACTACGTAATTTAAGGCACCCAAGACATGGCGGTAAGAGAAAAATTTGAACCCAATAAAATGCAGCAACGACTAGTCTTAAATGAGTAATCAAGTTCTCAAATCCATAATTGCAATTTTTCTCTTCTATTATATAAATTTAAGTGTTGAGTAAACACATTTAAATCTTGTGTGTTATTTTTTTCGCAACATTACAATTACATATCCTACTATTACTATTATACTATTACTATACTATTGCTATTACTATACTATTAATATACTATTACTACTACACTATTACTATTACAATTTCATATCCTACTATTACTATACTATACCTAAACAATTGCTATTACTATACTATGAATATACTATTACTACTATACTATTACTATTACTATTATAATTACATATCCTCTTCAATAGTAAAATGGAAAAAACATATTCTTGGCAATAATTAAATCGGACCACTATTCAATTTGATCAAGTTAAATAAATTCTCATTGAAGAGACAACAGAAGCAGCTTATGTTCACTTTGATGTGATAGAATGGTCTTTATGAACAGCTCAAGAGAAAAGTGGTTACTGTAGGAACCTGGCCTCTTCTAGATAAAATATTAAGCAGTAACGAATCTTATCCACTTTCAAATAAGTAAATAACTTCGTATTTAAAATTGTTTACAATACAAATGTATTAGCTATTCAAGAGATTTTGTTATTGACTTTATAATTTGTTGAAACATTTGAAAATGTGTTTTTTTTTGTTTCTGTTTATTGAGTGTTGGTATTTTAATATATTTAACAACTTAGCATTACTTTAAAAAAATACTATTTTAATTGAGTAATTGACACAATAATTTCTATTTGCATTAGATGCAGTAATTATATTCTAATTCATTTATTTTGTTATTGTGTTGGGTCGTAATATATTTGATACATTAAGAGGTGCATTATAAAATAAACATCCTAGAGGTACTGGTTTGAGTTCAACTGCAAATTAATAATTGGTAACTGAACTGACAAAATTAAAACAATCATAAGAAATATTTAAATGTTTAGAAATAAGATTAATCTTATAATCATTAGTCATTTAATTTTTCATATATACCTATCAGAATCATTGAAATAGATAAAATGTAATTAATTTGTTTAAAAAAAGTTAATTACTATGCTCACTTCCTTGATTGAAAGTCTGAACAAAAAGATGTATCTTGAGCTAAGATAAGCAATTGTAAAGTAAAATACAGTGATTATTACAAGAGAGACGGTTTAACTAAAGAGAAAGTGCATTTGGTGCATCCTCTGCACTTAGGTCAATAATTATCTTCTAATACATGGTAAAAGATGGGAAAACATTTAAACATTATTTTATACTTCACTCAAGTATATAAGGGATGATAAGTATATTTATAATAAAGTATAGCCATACACAACGTCAAGTGGTTTGTACACATCGTACCCCACCACTCGGGCATACAAACCTACACACGGATATACAACACTACATCCTTACACACACACGTTTGTGGAACATGCTGTTATTAAATAAATTCCCCCATGGCAAGGGTACTGCCCTTGGGGAAAAACCAAAAACAAAACATGCACACACACACACACACAGACAGACATGCAAGTAGTATATGATGTACTATATACATCTCAATTTACATCCTGAAACTGATATGTATTTGTTAACAAGAGATAAATGAAACTTATAAACAAAGTACAGTTATTTGTGTGAATGAAGAAGTCACACAATGTATTAAAACAAGTGAGTGATTATTATATTAGAATACATTATGGCGCAACGAATAAGCACTGATAACCAAAAAAAGAAACGAAATGTATACACAAAAAGTGCTGCAATAGTTGTTCTGTAGCGTAGGAAATAGCCTCTTAAAAATCCAAATGCAGTCTCTTTAATAGACATAATAGGAACTTTGTGTCGATTTTTGCTATGTGCATTATTTAATTAAGATAGAAGATTTTTTGGGTGTTATATTGATAAAAAACTGAGAAAGGACAACTAAATGCAGCATGTAGTAAAATACTGCACCAGCAGACTAAAATATGATAAACACTGTTGCGAAGGAGACTTGACAGCTTGCATTATTAGACTAAGCATATTTTACTTAATTACTATAATGTATTTAAGTAGAAAGAAATCATGAAAGAAAGTCTAAAGCATCTAATCAAGCAGAAAAACTTTAAAGTTTTTACAAAGACAGCACCAATAGCTGCAGTGTAGACATCGCTGAAGCGCAAACTCTGACTTGTTGATGTGGAAACCGAAAACTGATACTTTGTTGTGATTCCACCCTCACCATTTGTAGATTCCTTTTCATCTATTTAGCTGTAGAGCATAGTTGTTAGCACAGATAATGCCAAAGATGGATCTCCAAATGATTCCTGCTTACAAAGGTATACACTATCGGAGGACGTGGAAGTTACAACTTACGTCATGAGTAAGAAAAGCTAAGTCACTAGTTACTCTCGAAACAGGTACATTAGAAATAACAAAAAAAAAACATCACAGTCTTGTAAAATTTACAGATGAGTAAAAGTGCAAAAGGGTAATCTGGTGTGTATGACGGTCTGGGAAAGTTTTATGCTCCAAATAGTTCCAAATCTTGTATTGAATTCAATGTAGTTGAGATCAATACTATCTTTATGACTGTTATCAGACTGAGGAACCAATATATGATTATGACGAATTTTAGCAGTTTCGAAGCAATAAATGGCCCCTTACTCACAGACTACTATTGTAAGTTAAAGTAGATGATGGTGTTAAATCATCAATTTGGAAGTTCCAGTAAAATAAGTAACCTCTTTCACACCTAACCTAACACCTCAAAATTCACTTAAGAGATACAAGTGGTAAAAGTACAGTATTAAAGTAAAATTGCCTGAAAAGATGAAGAGTCCTGATACGGGCAGACAAATGTATCATTTGCAAAAAGAACCCAATAATTTGCTGCAAAAGTGGGGAACAGGCTACGTAGTGACATAAAGTATCTATTCAGATTCAAACAGAGCGGTTGTTCACAATGTACAAAATGTTTAATTTTGTTTACAGTTTTAATTTTGCTTAATTATAAATCTATAAGTAAAGGGAGTATCAGTAATCCACAAAATACATCGACTGTATTTTTGTTGAAAACCCGTCAAAGTCGTCGCTATTGCATGACTTTGGATCCCTGATAAAGTAGAAGATTAGGAAGAGTCCTAGGGTAGTCGTTGAAAAATCTATAAACCAAAAAATACTTTACAATTCCTGTTTAAACTCTTTACAAAACTGGATATCGTACGTTATTATATTTGTGCGACAAAAAATGAAACATTGCTTTGTTCAGTTCTTATAATGGTTTTGTGCTTGCTTGGAACTTGGGTTAACTAAAGTATCTTGGTGTTGTGTTCGATTTCAGCCAAGATTCCAGCTTTTTAACATTTCTCGGCTTATTTCCTATGACGTTTAATGACTGAAAAATTTTGTTCACTTAAAAAGTAGTGAGGCCAATTGAAAATAATGACACGAGTAGGCAAAAGCACTTGGCTCATATGACAGAGTTTGCTCCAGGAAACGAGTAACCTGGCTATACTGACTTCAAAGTTAGATTTTAGAACAAGGTGCTGTAATAGTGAACAAATCCTAAAAATATACTATTTTTGTTCAAAGTAACTTATTCATCAGTAAGCCTTAGATAGTGTAATGCCTCTCGGTTTTCAATAACGAAAACCTTGGTGCGGCCGGCTTGAAAAGGCGTCTATGTCGTGTACACTTGGCTAAACACTGGAAACACGCCGTCCTGAAACTCCACAGATAACGGATGCTCAAAAGAAACAAGTTATTAGCTCTCAACTTGCGCTTGCTTTCACCTTATCATGTTCTTTTTAGTTCTTAGCAAAGTCAAGGTATACCATTGCTGGAGGCAGTTCTCGTGAGTCAGCACTTTCCAAACAGTTCTTACTTTATTACCAGATCCTAAGCTTCCCTTCTAGCTGCTTTCTTTACATTTCATTACTTCTTGGAGATGTAGACTGTTTTATAATATGGAACACTTTCATAAACAGTTAAATTAAAATAAATAAGACAAATGCATATTTATATTTAAGCATTTCTCCCTCTACCCATGTACCGACGTTATCTGATTAACTGGATTTTGTAATTCATACTTTTGCAATTCATGCCTCAAGGCTGACATTGGGTTTTATTTTAGACTATATATAGATATTTACTTCGAAAATATGAATGAAATTATTTGTTGCATAGCAAAAATGAATCATTCTAAATTAAATTACAAAATATTATATGCATTTATTCCATTATATAAAATGATATACTTTTTTCTGTATAATCTGACTCCGAATACATGTGCGGTGCTTCTGTTCGTGCCCGAGGATTCTTCATACCTGATCTTCTTCACCTCTCTTTAAAAATTTTATAAAATGAGTAATTACATTTTTTACGTAAATAAAACCAACAAATTACTCTGTTTTAAATAATTTAATTTTGTTTCATCTTTGTTTGATTTGTTTTTTTCTTCTTTCCTTTCAATTTTCTCTGTAACGAGTTGTGTCTCTTTATATCATTTTATATTTTTTTCATCTCTGTGTAGTTGCTCATATTAAATGTTGATAACTTATATGAACTTCAGTAGGTGTTATCAGGTTCACTTTACTCTAAGTCAGCTATAGAGATAAAGGAAGAAATCATTTTTGAAATTTTGACCGGTAGTTTTGGATTGATTGTCTACATGGGTTGTCAATATCCAAATGTAGATATATGTTCGTCACATATAATTGAAATTGATAGGTATAGTCTTATAAAAAAGAAGTACAGAATAAAATTATTTCTGGGAAATATTATCCCATATAAAAGCTATTTTCACGTACTTCTTAGTGAAATAGATACTAACTTTTTTCAAATGAAATGGTCATTATAAAACATTGAAATTTTGTATTCAGTGTCTTTTGGTGAATTGCTCGTGCTAGCAGTACCATGAATTTTTCATTTTCGGAAGAGGCAATGTATATAAACATTACAATTGAAGCAATACAACTAAAAAGAAAAACATTATGTTCCACCTATCATCATTAAATTTAAGTTTATTAATGAAAGCAATAATAACTAATAACTTCATTTACAATAAAATGTACTCAAAATGCAAAAAAATAACAAATGAATAATTATTTAAATATTTGTGTTAATATTAATTATAACTTAGGCAAAACGGGTAATATATTAATTTATAGCTCATCTTAGCTGTTTTTTTTGTTTTTCTGTTTTTTTTTTTAGTTGTTAATTTACAGCTAATTTGGTAACATCGCTAATTTCTATATAATGATTATTATTATATTTCAATTTATGTTAAGTCACGGGATTATATTCTTTTTTTGTTTGTTTTATATTTATTAATATATTACAACTACTCTTAGTGAGGTAACAAATAATAGTGATCCTTGCTAAAAGATATACAAATATCTTTGTACTGAGAGATACAAGTTGAAAATTTAGATACATTTTACTTTTCCTTTACAATTGAGTCAAAAGAGCGACAATACAGAATAACGTTGTTATTCTTTGTTACAACTTTGTTCAATCACAAAGCAGATCCACGAAAAGTAGTTAAAATTGGATATATTGGTAGGAATATTTAAAAGCCATTTCTACATAAGCACTACAGCTCTTTTTCGAAAGTGCTACCGTTTTAACGTCCTTTATATTAGCTGCTGATGTACTTTATGAAAGGTCACCAGTGTTGTAAGAGAGCACTACTTAGGTGAAGTAATAATTACTGGATTTATGGCATGGCTTTCACTAGGTATTAATAGTATTACAGATTTAATGTTGCCAACATGCACTCAAATGGAAACAGCATTAATTTTACTAAAAAATCTAATCATTGTTTACTAGCATAATAGCATTATTTAAGAAAAGTGGTTTCGAAAGATGCCTTGATCATTTCATATACTCGTATATATAATCAAACCACAATATGAAATGGAAAGATCTTAATCTTTTTTTACCATTACATATTATGGTTTGATCATTGATTGTTATTTCAAATGTTTATGTAATAACTTGTTTCATATATATTATTATATAATATTATACACATAAACACGTGAAATAACAATCAAGATCAAACCACAATAAGAAATGGGAAAACGAGACTAAGATCTTTCCACCGTAACAAGCGGTCTTCGTCAGAGTTGGGTTTTTGACTCTGACGATGACCGCTTGTTACGGTTGAAAGATCTTAGTCTTGTTTTCCCATTTCTTATTGTTGTTTGATCATTGATATGCATATATATGGGTGTATATGTTGAAAGATCTTAGTCTTGTTTTTCCATTTCTTATTGTGGTTTGATCATTGATATGCATATATATGCGTGTATAAGGGTTATACATGTAGACAAAAAGAGAGGAAGATAAAAAATAGTCTTTAAAGTTAATAGTGAAGAAAATAAATGTAAAAATAAAAAAAGATTGTAAACATGGTTGTAAGAACAAAACTTTGAGAAGTTAAACAATATAAATATGACAGTAGGACACGTGTGTAAACATGAACCAGTTAATTATCATTATTCTAGGAATATTGAAGTGGGAAAACCAAATGAAGCTGATACAAAAATCAGAGAAGAACAGAGTCAGAATAAGAGGATGAAGCAATTTTATAACACATCTTTACTATTTGGAAATATTTCAATAAATGAAGTTAATCTCATGTTATTCTCCATAACATAAATTTTACTTTTGTATATATTTTACAGATGTATATACTATATTATATACTTATACTTTTGTTTTAAGTGAGTCATTCGGCAATCCTAAATTGATCAATAATTCTAAGAAATAATACTAAAGTTTATATGATGATATATGCAAAATTCGATATTTTTTTACTATAACTAGAAAAGTGAGGAAAAAAATATACTGATTGCAATATAAAGTTTGATACGGCCCAAAAACTGTTTTTGTTTCGTAGGACTATTTTGTATTTGTTTTAAATAGAGAGAATCAGCGATGTAGCAAACTTCATGAGTGCTTTTACTCCCACTCATATAAACATAGATATGATCAACAGAGAAAGTTAGAAATAAATTCAGAAGGTTTCGAAACATGTAAATCCATCAAATAACCAAATCAAATTTCTCTCGAGTATTATATTTTATTTATAGTAAAGAAGAAAAGAAAGGTATGAAAAAGATATAAGAAGGGTACATGTCAGAGCTCAGGTGGTAAGAGAGAGTAAATAAAAGAGAGTGAAAGTGAGAGAGAAGTTAGGAAGGGGTAATACGAAGAAAGAGGGAGCAATATGATCGATGAATGAGAGATAAAGAAATGTAGGAGAGGAATAAAATATGTTTGAAGGAAAAAAGTAATAATAATTGCAATAAATATTAATATCTTATACCAGGTATTGAATCGACATAAATGAAGAATAAACTAATAGAAAGGAAGGATAAAAATAAAAAAGTTAGTTAAAAAACAATAATTTGTCATATTATAAATATTAGCTAAATAATACTTTTTAATACCACAAATATCTTCAATATGATGAAGACTATTCCTTTTATGTATTATATCTTTACTATTTATGAACAAGTAATTTACCATAATGAAAATTTTCAATTAGAAAAATAAAAATAATAATATAAATGATTTAGAGTTAGAAGACAATCAGGAAATTGATATAGAAGATAATAATCGACATTTAATACTAAAATAAAACAAAAAAAAAACTGCAAGGGAAAGGAAATGCAAACAGCGAAGAGACATCAAACCAGAAAGGTGAAAAATACATGTTCACGAATCATGATTGTTTAATTTGAATAGAAGTTAAAAATAAAATCAGGAGAGCAGAGAGTGAATTATTCATCTGAAAGCAGTGAAAGAGTATTGTAATAAGTTGTTTGAAATGAAGTGGAGATTTGGTGTGTTTAAATTGTCAGGAGAAAGGCTTAAGTTCGTGAGGTGAGAGGGCAGGGTATGCCGGAGCGTATGCACTCAAGAGTATGATCTCGAGTTGTCTAGGTAGACAGCGAAAGTGGACAATGCACAAGGCTCTATCTTCATACAAGTCTTCGTCCTAATCAACATATTTATCTAATAATAGAATCTTTGCGTGTCAAATTTGATAAACTTGAACCAACACTGTAAAACAAACCGTTTATCTATGATTTTTATGTATATACAAATTTTATATTACAACTTGACAGTAATATAACAATTTAGCAAAAAGTATAATTCAGTACCTAGCCGGGTATCAAGTCTAATTTGCTACAGGATTGTGCTCATAAAGCAATCATGAAAGCCGGATTTACATGTGAAAGTAAATTAATCAGTTGCAAAAACCCAATAAAACTCCCATTCCTAGATAATCGTACATTCACGTGAGTTATCTCCGAAAAAAGTTGTTGGTACTCACTATAAATACAATTAAGTCGTAAAGAAGTTATGTTAATTATTTAAAAGCAATGCTTTAAGTAGATTCCAAAATTGTCATACAGTTGCGGGTGAAGTCTTGATGCCGGAGGAAAGGAAGGGAATTCCAAATTAGTCCAAATTAATTAGTTTATTCGATTGCTCTAGTTTTGATAGTTTCGCCATACTTTGATCATAGGCAGTATCACTCTGTGCAAGTAATGATAAGTAAGAGGTTTGTCCTTATCACTAATCTATTGACATGCTGACAGTAATAGAAAATCCTGTGGCAAGATAGTTCATAACAGAGGAACGCAGAAGTTACATCCGCTATTTTGATTCACACGGCAAGGTACTGATGACAGAATAACTGTAAATCAACAAGCCCTTTGTACAACTAATGCAGTGTTTCCCAAACTTTTTCGAGTGACCGCCCCCTTGGGTCCATAAACCTATAACTCAACATTCTTGAATAATAATCAGATGCCTAGACTAAATAACCAAATGAATAGCATTTTAATAATTAAATTAAAATAATTACTAATCGAATATTTATTTAGAATCCAGTAGATGTATTATTTCATAGCATATTTATGCAAAATAATTAATACACAATACAAGAAACTTAGGTGAGAATATACTTTTAACATAAAAAAGAATTATCAAGACAAATAAATTTAAGAAACCGTTTCCTAGAAGTTTACATGTCGTGTTTTCACTTAAATTTAGAAATTTTATTGCATGAACATTTTCAATTTATAGAAATAGAATCCCCGGTGCTTTATGCATTACCACCCCCCGATATCAAAGCACCACCCCCAGGGGGGCGGTACCGCCCACTTTGGGAAACACTGAACTAATGCTTTTGCTGAAGCACGCTTCAAGTCACCACCTATAATGCAGAGGTATTCACTGGTTACTTTCTTTTCAAGTTTAATCTGTCATATCAAATACAGTGTTGTTTCCAAGTATTTCTTCAAGTTTGTCCACAAAATAAGGTAGAAATTAAGACCGTATCATCCATGGATCGACGACCCATCGGGATGGGATTGTAACTAAGGAAACATAAGGAATGGCAGTGATAGCTGGTCGCTAGTGGCAGGAGTTGATACAGCGCAGGATAGAGATCACCTCGTATCAACGACCATCGACTAACGAATATATCCGAGCTCTATAGTGCACGTCGTAACTAGCAGTTCCAGACCAGAGGCCTTCAACTGTTTGCTTGCTGTGCTACTATAACTTGGAAGGGTATGTTGACACTAGCAGCGTAGCCACGACACTGTCCTGCAGAAACACCACATCGAGGCCACCAAATATTAGTGTTATTTTATTGTACTGTTTTATTATTACTATAACCATAATTGCAATATATTTTTTATTATTCTTTTGTTTTTTTATTACTATTATTATTATCAATAATATTATTTATATGAAACTAGTTCTTGGTAATCTCTGGGTGTAAATCTTAGTTATGTAATGTAATTAGTTCTTATATTAAAAAGTGAGGAACCTGTACGGCACATCTGCAATGAACCCTGGGAAATAAATGCCCTTCATAAATCATTTATTTATGTATTTAATAGGAATACAGAGCCATAACAGTCTTTGCCGTCAAAGCGGACCCCAGGGTATATGGGACCTCTCACCTAGGTTTGGGGTCAAACCGTTCTGTCAACCCTTGAGTATTTTTATCCACCTTCTGTAGAAATGACGCAAACCCCCCCAGCCCCTTAGATCTCTAGCCACGGCGACTGCATTTGCTAAGCCTTTACAACAACACCCTTCGCATACTGATCAACCGTGACGCAACCCTGATCGTCATATGTCAGTCTCGAAATCGTGAACCTCTGCACCCATCAAGGACTCCCGCCATAAAACAACTTGATTCTACCAAAAACGTGATTCACTTGACTCCAAAACCTCCTTAAACATGGACAAACATTTTATTTCTTAACTCTCTAATATCAATCAGCATCTCTTTAACGCTTTAGTTAAATTAAGGAAAAAAACTCTAAATTTCACCGATGATTTTTTAATTCGATGATTTTACCAATGGATTATAAAGACTAGAAATCATAAAACACTTTAGTAGTAGACATTTAGTCAGTACCATAGTAACTATTTCATTTGTTAGGAATAACCCGGATTTACTAATTGATGTTCCATTTTAAAAATAAATTATCACCGATATTTGTTCATAACGACAATACAAACTAATGATCTCTTTTATCGACAAAGTTATTTCAATTAGTTAGTCCTTGGTATAGTCTTCCTTTTGACCTAATTAGAAAAAACTGTTCAAATATTTATTAGATTTTTTAAAAAAAAAATTAGAAATTTATAATATATGTATAAAAAGATTTCACATAAACAGGTTTTTGACTCTGACGAAGACCGCTTGTTACGGTTGAAAGATCTTAGTCTTGTTTTCCCATTTCTTATTGTAGTTTGATCATTGAATAATATATATATATATATATATAAAAAGATTTCACACAAACACGTGAAATAACAATCAATGATCAAACCACAATAAGAAATAGGAAAACAAAACTAAGACCTTTCAACCGTACCAAGCGGTTTTCGTCAGAGTCAAAAACCCAACTGAGGGGTTTTTGACTCTGACGAAGACTGCTTGTTACGGTTGAAAGATCTTAAGCTTGTTTTTCTATTTCTTATTGTGGTTTGGTCTATTATATATATATATATATATATATATTATATATATATATATAATATATTAATTATATATAGCATTATTTAGTTGAAACCATTATTATTGTATCACGGTATCAATGAGTACCATTAATTCTTGATATTAGCAATCATTAATTGTTATATTACATTTTTGTTGTTGTAAGTTAAAATAAAACTAACATGAATTATTATAAAAAATAATTATTATTAATTTCTTTAATTAATTTTTTAGCTTACTAATTTATTTCGTTTTTTTGGATTAAATTTTATTTGTTATTGAAATATTCTATTCTATTTTATTATATTTCTAACTTTCTTCTTCTTCAGCTATTCCTACTACTTGTTTCATTTTGCTGAATCAACCTGTACATTTTCCGAGAAGCTGTTCAGTTCGGTTTCTTCTTTCACCGTCCTATTTCCTTTTCTGACGACAATCGTTAAAATAGTCAAAATCTTCTAATGGAACCCTATATATTATAATATATATAATTATATATATATATATATATATATATATATATGTTGAAAAAAGATAGAATATATATCTTTTTTATATTTGGTGATCGTCAAATATATACACCTTTCAAATAAACTTTCATCAATGACAGTTGACTGTCCTCCCTCCGTCAATTCACTTCTTCTCCTGAGGACAACCGCCATTATGGTCAAAATATTGAAAAGTGAGTCTTTGTTATGTTTCTGTCTATGTGTTGCAGTTTATTTTAAGTATATATATATATATATATATATATATATATATATATATATAGAGGGAGAGAGAGAGAGACAGAGAGAAATATCTATGAGTCTGTGTATCTTTTAGCACAAAAGAAATGTTTCAATCAAATGATTTGTAGGGAAGGGAATTGTTATTTTCATGGAAATATTCATACCAGGTTATGGTGTGAAAATTATGAAAAATTATTTCATATATAATATAATATGTGGTGTGAGACTTCACACGATTTCCATTTGTCCCATTATAAACTGATAACTTTGCTTTGCAAGGGTGGCCAAAAAATAATATAATATGTACATAATTTTACAGGTTTTTTGTCTAAAATACTGTGATTCTTGTCTCGCCATTTCTCTATCGTGGAGTATCTGCTTTAAATTTCAAGTATATGGGAACTTATCAGGAATAAACGGTAGAAAAAATACTGTATTTATCACTCATAAATTAAAGATGATCAACAGATGGATTATTAAGGTATTTTGAAGCTATTTTGGAAAAGATTTAGTCCGATGTCATAAGATCCGGCTGGAAGCACAGATCGTCGGTTTGCTTTTTTAGTTGACATTAATGATATACTGGGAGATTTCAAAACAACTTTGACAGAAATCGTATCAAAAGTTTAGAAAACTGTTTTGGAATAGAAACAAATTTACTTTTACAAAGGTTTGATTAAGTCCGACTCCATTGAGAAGACTTTGCAAACTACAGTTTCTTTCCAGTTTGAGCTCATATTAATGCTAAATACACTAAGAATGTGAACTGATCGGTTAATTATTGTGTTCATACCAAAAGTATTACTAACAGGATCATGGTGCCGACATTTCAAGCAAAATGGATCCTTTTCCGCCTCGAAGTATGCAATTAATACTGACTGCATTTTTAGCACTGGAATAAATCGATAGTTTCTTTTCTATTAAATCAAGAATAATAAATGTCTTACACAATCTTACATAATGTCATCTAATTTGACTAGAATACCACAAAAAAAAAGTTCAAAGAAACTTTCACTTGAATCTCAATTTGATGAATCAGCATTTTAATTGACAGCTTTGGCCGCCCGCAACCATATTAGTCTTGGAATTTTTTAATGATATGTCCGCATTAAGCCGATAACGCTTCGTGAACATCAGGAAACAATAATTGCTGTTATAATTGTCTAAGGATATTTGCAAATATATTTTTGTTTTTCTCTGTCAGAACAATACCTAAATTATAAAGTTAATATAAGGAAACAAACTTAATAATGAAATATTATTTACATTTACCATTTGTATGAAACGTATTTGTGGTGTGTGTGTGTGTGTGTGTGTGTGTGTGTGTGTGTGTGTGTGTGTGTGTGCGTGCGCGTGTGTGTGTGTGCGTGTGTGTGTGCGAGCGCGTGCGTGTGCTTGTGCGTGTGTGTGTGTATGGATGTGTTTTTAATGAACTTTACCTATAGCATGATCCATATTACAAAACATGCATATAAGAAATCACAATATGAATATTTCACAATAAAATAATAGTAATTATAAAACACAATCACGCTCCACCAGAGCGTCAAAATCAATAACAGTAACAAAACTAAGATAAAGAAGGCAAAAACTGTGATTTGAGATACTGAGGAAGATGTGTATGGATGTGTTTTTAATGAACTTTACCTATAGCATGATCCATATTAGAAAACATAAAAAGATTTCACATAAACACGTGAAACAACAATCAATGATTAAACCACAATAAGAATGGGAAAACAAGACTAAGATCTTTCAACCGTAACAAGCGGTCTTCGTCAGAGTCAAAAACCCAACTGAAAGTTGGAAAAACAACCCAACTCAGTTGGGTTTTTGACTCTGAAGAAGACCGCTTGTTACGGTTGAAAGATCTTAGTCTTGTTTTCCCATTCTTATTGTGGTTTAATCATTGATTAGAAAACATGCATATAAGAAATCACAATATGAATATTTCAAGATTTCACAATACACAATAATATAATAGTAATTATAAAACACAATCACACTCCACCAGAGCGTCAAAATCAATAACAGTAACAAACTAAGATAAAGAAGGCAAAAGCTGTGATTTGAGATACTGAGGAAGATGGGCTGGTAGCCAGACATGAGAATGCTGTACGACCTGACGAATCATCGGGGTCTTAGTCGTATCCAGATGTGGACGTGCCCTTCGGTCTAGGTGGCTCTTTTAGAGCAAATTAGATTGAAATCGCTCTTTTATGTCTTTCTAGTTTACGTTAAATAAATAAACTATCATTCAAAACAAATTTCACAGAAATTGCACTTCAGAATAAAAGTTTAGAAAACCGTTTTGGTTTTTATCTGATTTAATTAAACTGTTGGACAGAAACTAAAGACTTGTGTTTCGCAATAATATTCTGACTATGTTTGGAATCTGACATCAGTCTTTCTATCAGCGAGAACGAAAAGGCTTGGCTGTATGAGAAATACACATTCTCAGTATGACAGCAAGTCATATTAAGAGCCAAATAGACAGTCTTAACTTGTATACTTGAGGATAGAGAACTCCTCAACTGGTTTAACGACTCCTAAAGCAGTATACGAGGTATGATTGTTCATTTACTCCACAGTATGCTTTTTTTCTTGATAAGGTCTAAAGGCTCTTACTCTGTTATGAATTCTCTATTACTTAATACATTTTAGTAAAATATAATTTTTCAAAGTGGTAGTTATTATTCCTGGAAGTTAACAATTTCTTGTCAGAATTAAAGTCAAGTCTTTGTATAAATTTAAGTAATTGCTTTAATTTAATATATGAAAAATTTCTGTGTTTGTAGTCAAGTATATATCAGTTGCCAGTTTATAGTCCGGCATCTGACAACAAATTTTATCATTTCACAAAATTTCATCAATAATTGAAAAAGTAATTTGGAATCTTTAATAAAATACTACAATATTAATACAATGTTTAAATACTGAGATAAAATACAAGAAATAAAATCAACACGCAGTGTTTACGATGTCATGAAATGACTGGTGGGAAATTAATAGTGTTGCTTCATTGTGCATACAACAATTTTTTTTTTAGGTCCTTGAATTTCTAGAGTTCTTACTAGAATGATTTATTCGTATGACTATAAAGGAAAGCAAGTCTTTCCTAAAGCTCTAAGAAAGAGGTTTCATTTTGTTTGTGACTTAACCAACTCTCAACTGCTTCCATTTCAAGGCTGAAGTGGTTACATTGGAGTCAGATAAACATTCTTGAATGTTTAGTTTGGAGTTCTTTAAGTTGATATATTTCTTTTTTAGACCTAACCGATAGTTTTAACTTTTAGAACTGATATTTTAAGTCCTCACATATTCAACACTGGTTTCCAATAACAGTTTTTTTTATATTGGGGTCACCTTTGGTCTGTGAGACATTCACAAAGAAAGGTTCAAGTATTTCATACGATGAAAGTAATTCAACTTTCCTAAGAGTTGAGTCATATGTTAAAAAAAAAATGGCCTTGAGAAAGGAGGTCTGTAGAAATGTTGGATAAAGTATTTTGGCTCAGTTGTTGAATGAACCCTCTACCAAGGGTTTATGTAGAGGTTTATTTGATCTTGAAAATGTGAAGTAACCTGTGTTTAAAATAATGGCTCACTAGAACTGAATAAGATAGAGAAAAGATCGACTCAAATATGTGAACATTTACTCTCAATGTCAACAAAAAATAATATCGTTTTGGACTCTACAGGATCTTTCAAAAATACTGAATGATGGAACGATCAACATGTGCTGTATAAAATATAAAAGCGCCACAATATATACGGGGATGGGTTGCAACACCTAAAGAGACAAATATCTGAGTTTTTTATCCTGGAGATTGGAGAAATGGTTTAAGCACCGGGAAATGCAATGTTTAGCATGCATAGAAAACTGATAGAGGAATGGCATATTACAAACTTTTAGTAGAAGTCAAGAACAAAACATATGTATCTTTTTACCTACATGAAACTATTGCTTTTGTGACTTAATACACCAGGAAAGCAGACTGACAATTTGATATCACGGACATTTTTAATATCAAACCTCCTGAATAACTTTTAGTATTATTTTTTCCATATTAGTGAAAAATGCTTCATAGAGGTGCATTTTTAATTAAGTATTCTTCCAAGGGAATAACTGCAATCAAATATGTAAAGAGTTACTCTCAATGTTGACAATAAATGATATTAGTTCTTTTGTGCCTTAATATACCACGAAAGCAGACTGACTATTTGATAGCACGGACATCTTTAATATCAAAAGTCATCCACTGTAGCAAAAAATAACAAAGATATTTTTCAGTGGATTCCCGCTCACTGCAGAGTCAGTGGACATGAGTCAGCTCAAGAAGTTGCAATTGAATTAGTGGATATGCTTTTTGTATTGCAACAGTACAGCGACTAAAATGCTTAAACAAGAATGGAGAGACAGATGGGTGAATGTGACTACCGTGAAGTGACTGTATACAAACAAGGTCTACAGTTTAATCATCGAAAGAAAGAGATGGGATGAAGTGAAAGAGCCTGTTTGCGGCAGTGAGATTCGTCAATTCATTGTGTTTTGAAATTCTGAAAAGTCAGTGTCAGTAGGTACTTCTCATGAGCGCATTCCACAGTCAGACCACCTGAGTTGCAATTACACAGGAAGCTTCAACCAGAATGGCAAAGTGGCCATTACCTCATATCACATGCAAGCAATATAAATCAAACATGGCTAAATTATATGGTTTAATAGAACATACTTAAGAAAAAAAAAACAGATTAAAATGTAAGATATTTTTCATGTATTCCACATAGCTTGGTAAAAAAAACGCGTATACTGATATAAATTTAACACGATTTAATATGCATAACAATTATCTTAAATAATATTTATTAAAATATTAGCACTATCTCTCAGTAATTTAATTTTTTTTTAACCACAAAAATTGATTTCGAAAACAGCATCTACTGATCAACTTTCTTCTGCAGAAGATGATCCTTCAAATACAAAAACAAATCAATAAGAAGAAAGATAACATGTATAGGCAGTGCTTGATATCAATGGTCAGTGAACGCTGATATCAACTAGAGTTCAGTGATAGATGTTATCTTTTTATTAAATGTACATAGTGCCTCCCATTCTTTTGCACCTCTAAAATGAAAGCAGTAACAGATTGGCCACAATAGCTTTTCACTTGATGACACTAAATCAGTATTTAAAAGAAATAAAATGTTTAAAAGAAGCAAAAAACAGAAAACAATCCAAGAGACACTTTTAAGATTGGCCCCTTTACATTTTATTATCTTATATTTTAAAGTGGGTGATTTAATAGTGTAGAGTAGAGGCCACTGATTTCACTGGCGAATACCGCTTCAAATGAGCCATAATATTTTTAAGGCTTAATCACAAACAATAAAAACTAATTACTGCAATTATTATATTCAGTCAGAATTAAGAGAAAGCGAAACTCACTTTATGTTTAAGCATATATATATAATCAAAACGTGACTTCATCACTTGAAGCTTCAAAAATAGTACGATAGCAGTTAAGAAAAAAAAAAACAGGGACTCAGATAAATCAAAGTCGAGGGAGGTAGAGGGAGATTTGATTTGAGCGAGTAATAAGTGAATTTAATGGGAAGGCGTCATTAGAGGCGATTAAGATTTCCATCTCGTTACTAGGAAGTGGCAGGATGGAAGGCGATGCATTAGACTGAATGGCAGTCGACTGTTCGCCCAATATGGTTTGCGCTTGTGTCTCAACCAAGCCTTCTCCGGAAACAAGCGAAACTCACATAGAGAAACCGATTCTTTATTTAATTATTAATTCTTAACCACCATTAATTATAGTTATGGGAGAACTGCATTATGTAATTGATTCTAATTTGGCAATTTTGCCATTATTTTGGTTTATAAAACTTATTTTTTAGCTAACAATTATGATTGGCTGCTGAGTCAGTTGGCTAGGCGCTGAGTGGTGAATACGGACTTCTGTCAGGAGCACATTATCATTGGGGTTGTTGAGAGCAGTGCAGCCTTTGAGGTGCTCCGCTGTCATTGCCTCGTGGGTAGAGACATTCTAGAAAAGGTAGCACTGCAATGTGCTGGAGATAGGGAGCTTGATAATCGTAGCCGGTCTTCATATATAAGACTACGCTGTCATTGCCTCGTGGGTAGAGACATTCTAGAAAAGGTAGCACTGCAATGTGCTGGAGATAGGGAGCTTGATAATCGTAGCCGGTCTTCATATATAAGACTACGCTGTCATTGCCTCGTGGGTAGAGACATTCTAGAAAAGGTAGCACTGCAATGTGCTGGAGATAGGGAGCTTGATAATCGTAGCCGGTCTTCATATATAAGACTACGCTGTCATTGCCTCGTGGGTAGAGACATTCTAGAAAAGGTAGCACTGCAATGTGCTGGAGATAGGGAGCTTGATAATCGTAGCCGGTCTTCATATATAAGACTACGCTGTCATTGCCTCGTGGGTAGAGACATTCTAGAAAAGGTAGCACTGCAATGTGCTGGAGATAGGGAGCTTGATAATCGTAGCCGGTCTTCATATATAAGACTACGCTGTCATTGCCTCGTGGGTAGAGACATTCTAGAAAAGGTAGCACTGCAATGTGCTGGAGATAGGGAGCTTGATAATCGTAGCCGGTCTTCATATATAAGACTACGCTGTCATTGCCTCGTGGGTAGAGACATTCTAGAAAAGGTAGCACTGCAATGTGCTGGATATAGGGAGCTTGATAATCGTAGCCGGTCTTCATATATAAGACTACGCTGTCATTGCCTCGTGGGTAGAGACATTCTAGAAAAGGTAGCACTGCAATGTGCTGGATATAGGGAGCTTGATAATCGTAGCCGGTCTTCATATATAAGACTACGCTGTCATTGCCTCGTGGGTAGAGACATTCTAGAAAAGGTAGCACTGCAATGTGCTGGATATAGGGAGCTTGATAATCGTAGCCGGTCTTCATATATAAGACTACGCTGTCATTGCCTCGTGGGTAGAGACATTCTAGAAAAGGTAGCACTGCAATGTGCTGGAGATAGGGAGCTTGATAATCGTAGCCGGTCTTCATATATAAGACTACGCTGTCATTGCCTCGTGGGTAGAGACATTCTAGAAAAGGTAGCACTGCAATGTGCTGGAGATAGGGAGCTTGATAATCGTAGCCGGTCTTCATATATAAGACTACGCTGTCATTGCCTCGTGGGTAGAGACATTCTAGAAAAGGTAGCACTGCAATGTGCTGGAGATAGGGAGCTTGATAATCGTAGCCGGTCTTCATATATAAGACTACGCTGTCATTGCCTCGTGGGTAGAGACATTCTAGAAAAGGTAGCACTGCAATGTGCTGGAGATAGGGAGCTTGATAATCGTAGCCGGTCTTCATATATAAGACTACGCTGTCATTGCCTCGTGGGTAGAGACATTCTAGAAAAGGTAGCACTGCAATGTGCTGGAGATAGGGAGCTTGATAATCGTAGCCGGTCTTCATATATAAGACTACGCTGTCATTGCCTCGTGGGTAGAGACATTCTAGAAAAGGTAGCACTGCAATGTGCTGGATATAGGGAGCTTGATAATCGTAGCCGGTCTTCATATATAAGACTACGCTGTCATTGCCTCGTGGGTAGAGACATTCTAGAAAAGGTAGCACTGCAATGTGCTGGATATAGGGAGCTTGATAATCGTAGCCGGTCTTCATATATAAGACTACGCTGTCATTGCCTCGTGGGTAGAGACATTCTAGAAAAGGTAGCACTGCAATGTGCTGGATATAGGGAGCTTGATAATCGTAGCCGGTCTTCATATATAAGACTACGCTGTCATTGCCTCGTGGGTAGAGACATTCTAGAAAAGGTAGCACTGCAATGTGCTGGATATAGGGAGCTTGATAATCGTAGCCGGTCTTCATATATAAGACTACGCTGTCATTGCCTCGTGGGTAGAGACATTCTAGAAAAGGTAGCACTGCAATGTGCTGGATATAGGGAGCTTGATAATCGTAGCCGGTCTTCATATATAAGACTACGCTGTCATTGCCTCGTGGGTAGAGACATTCTAGAAAAGGTAGCACTGCAATGTGCTGGATATAGGGAGCTTGATAATCGTAGCCGGTCTTCATATATAAGACTACGCTGTCATTGCTTCGTGGGTAGAGACATTCTAGAAAAGGTAGCACTGCAATGTGCTGGATATAGGGAGCTTGATAATCGTAGCCGGTCTTCATATATAAGACTACAATACTAACTGCTCTAGGGAGGCTTGGTCTAACGACTCTGGGTAATGGAGTTTATAGAAGGGTTAAAAAAAAATAATACTTGGAATAAGATAGCACGCAGGTTTGGTTGCCGTAGCATCTCACAAGAGAAAACACATAACCCGAGCATTACCTTTTGTGATACCACACAATGAACATTCTACACTGGGACTCCTAAATTTTATCTATCCCAAGTGTATTTAGAGTAGGGATCTTTAACGAGTATCCGACATCGTATAGGCTTGGGACTGACTGCTTAATATCGTCTCTGAGGGAAGGTATTCTGAAATGTATTTACCTCCCTCGTCAATATCGAGGGCCAGAGTGGGTATTATTAAACCCCAGATCTTTCAGTCCAGCGATGAGCACGTTGCTACTGGACTAACCGGCACACCCTATCACATAGGAACAAATACAATTCAAACAAATAGATAAATAGTTGTCTATATATTTATGATGATATTAATAAATTTATAAAAAAATAATTTTAACAATTATTACTCATAAAGTGACGTTTTTTAACTTCACCATTGGACGAAGTGCAAAGGAAAAAAAACCATAAATCTTAAAGCAACAAAAGTAAAAGGAAATTGAACGTTAAGAACAGCTGTATCACTGTAGCAACTAGTGATACCTATCACTATTACTATAGATAAACTATTTACAAATGGCAGGTTTAGGATTTTAAAACACAGAGAAAAAAGCGAATGCATGTTTTTACAGAATAAAAGTTGTAACAGATCATGTGTACTCAGATTGTTCTTAATACTAAAGATTTTCGCGTAAATATTACTAGCCCCAAATATGAGAGTCGGATCAGGTCATGCCGAGAAGTGGACCTGGATATAGTGTTCTTGATTACCCCTTAAGTTAAGGGGCACCGATTAACAAATGAGTAAACTTTCCGGCCCTCTGTGTTGCATTGGTATCGAGTGAGCAAAAGAAAGTTACATCGCTAATTATTTTTGCTTGATAAAGTAGTTAATGAAACAATTCATGGTGCCAGGCTGCAAGGTGAAAAGTGTATTTAATGAACTGTGGAAGGTATTGAAGCCTAAAGGGATGAGTGTCGGGAACTACATGAATACATGGCTTCATGCTGAATACCATTTCTATAAAAATATATTTAATGAAATATTTCTACGATCTAGTAAACGAATTGTAAAATGCTAGAGAATGTATTAATGTGTAAAGATCCATTCGCAAAATAAATTTGACTATAGAAATTGTAAAGAATAATATTGAAACTCTCCTAATTATAAAAGAAAGTGAATAAGTAGGCATTATTTTGCAACCGTTAAAAAGATTAAAGTGAAACTAATTGTTATTATTTGGACGTATTTGAGTTTCACTTATAACCTTAGCGAGGTTATAAGTTCAACATCAGATAATTTCAGGTAATTCGATTGGCTTAGAGATCGCTTATCAACTACTTCCAGTAAATGCAGTATAATCGTTTCTTATTTATTCTTCATGCTAATTACAACTTGTATACGGTTAATATTAATATTTCCTTAATGATTTTCTTCCCCAGCAATAGTTCACAGGTCATGTCGTTTATAATCAACATTTGGTGTCATACAGGATAGACAAACGAAGTTTTATGTAAATCCAATTTCTACATAGAAAAGCTTAACAAATTTAACCTAATGTAGATAAACTTGGTTTATATCGTTGACATTATACTCGTATAGTGTAGACTAAGAGAAGTGCAGTCTTGTAGTATTTCTAACGTTGTGATTCTTGGAATGTTATTTGGGAGCAGCAGCTTTTTACAATAACATGAGGACAGTTTAGTTAAATCTGTTTGCTTCCTGTTGTTTAAATCAGGACGCACAATAAAACTTAGAACTAGACTACTATCTCAGTTTATGGCCTTAAACGACTTTTACTCACCATATGATACAGAGGAATAAAAGTATGTTAAATTTATGTTAAACTTTTAAATAAAATACACCTTTTTAGTCCTCTGAGTTCAATAAAATAGGTTGAACAAACCAATATATGTGAGAGACTTATCAAAGTAGGGAGAGAGAGAGAAAGAGAGCAGGATATTTGAAAAACTAGAAGAATTTATTATTTTACTTTCTAGTGACCCTGTTATCAAAACTGCTAATGTAGCGCCAAAATTGAACTTCTTTGGTTGTTACCTTATATGGAGAAAATAGATTTGAAAATTATTAGAAATTTTCCACCTGAATTTTTATTCAAATCATTGCTATTCTGGGTTTTTGGTTTTTAGTCAATACTTCATTTGATGAGGTGAAGTTAGTACCTACTAGTCTTCCTATTCAAATTAACAATGTTTTACAATCAATAATATATCTAAGAATTTATTCATGTTTTTCAAAGACTACTATTTTTGAGGAAGTACACTTATCATGTGGTAAATAATTTTTCTCATTTTATTTTACTTTTTTACTGTGAAACTTGTTATACTAGTACATATATATAATATATATATATATATATATATAACAGCTGAAAAACGAAGAAATGCAACACACAGAGAAAGAGACACAGTTACAAACTCAAATTTTCGGATGACTCGTCTTCAGGAAAAAATAGAAAGGGCGACCAAGCACGCCAGAAACACAACGGCAGGAATTTCTTCGTTGTTTTTCTTCGTTTTTGAGCTGATTTTCGTCCAGTTTGGATCGTTTTTTTCGAATTTTGAGTGAAATATATATATCTATGTCGAAGTTTAAGTGACAGTGAGAAATTCAGATATGTGACTAATATCTTTCAAGCAAATCAAGCGTCCTATTTTATCCAAACTTTTGTTTACAAACTACTGACATAACAGTAAAGAAAACCCAAAAAAATAGGACCTTGCCTAGCAAAAAGATGAAACTGCAACCCCTTAACCAACGAGCTGCTTTACGTCATTGTTTAATTTAAAAAAAGTTCGTTTTTATTCATTAGTTTAGTTCAAGTATGTGCTATAACTCTAATTTATTTTCTGAAGATGGTAAAAGGAATTCTCTAAACCTTTCGAAAAAACTAGTCAAGTAAAAAGAACGTTGGTCAACTCCTTTTTTGAGTTAAAATTTCCAGGCCTGAAGAAATCTTTTCAGATATTCAAAAAAACTGTCAATAGAACTAATCAAAAGTAAATCTGACATACATTTTTAAATGAATATATAAACTGCATTTACAGAAACAACATGGATAAAATATATCGCAAAAAATCACTAGTATATTTCGACCGCGTCATCATCAGGTGGTGATTTAGTCGCTCCTAAGTCAGGCGACGACTGAAGTCTTGTATAGTACTCCTATTATATGCATTAAAAGGGAAAACTGATAGACTTGTGACGACCACAAGAGCTCCCATTGGAGTTGTGCTACGTCCCCATTGTGGTTATTCCTTGTTGACTACGCAAAGATATGCATGTGACTTTGTTATTTTAAAAAAAAAATGAACCATGAACGAGCTATCATGATAGCTGAAAGAATTTGACATGGTCTCCGAATCGGTGAAAGAGTGGTAAACAAGAAAGAACTGAATATAAATCAAGCTAAAACAACCCTTATACTTCTCTAGAGAAAAAAAGGAAGTAGGCCTCGAATACTTCGGTAACAGAAAATACTGAACTAGAACTCTCTGAAGTATGGAAATACCTTGAAGTTTCTTTTGACGAAACACGATAGAGGAAAAGACATCTAACAGATATATTCCTGAGAACCTCGGTTTAATAATAACAATAATATATCAGATTGTTATAAAATTTTGTTATAAATGACCATACTGTTCCGGACTCAATAGAGCAAAGAAAATCATTGAATTAGTTAACCATGGATTTGATAACATCTGCACGATAACGACAATCAAGAGAAAACTTAATTCATTGTGAACGAATTTGATGTGACATTTACTTACAATAAAGTTGATATTTGTCGATTCCTTTTCCTAGTGTTTTTACAGTTTTTGATTCAAACACTATTTTATTGTGAATAATTCTGATAATTATATTCTGAATACAAATATAAAACTGTGTGTTTTCTTACTTTGTTTGCTCTCTGATAACATAAAGTTAAAGGCCTCAGAGTATTTATTTCTTTTTCCTTGCGGTTTAGACTTCATTGATTGCATCATGTGTTTAATTGTGATTTTTCTGCATGTACTGTGTGCGTGTGTGTTTGTATTGAGAAGGACACGATATGTGTATTTATAATTTTAACTTTTCGACTTTATTTGAAATATTGAAGGACAGGGTTTGTTCCAGTGAAATGTCATGATGTTGGAGAACATATGATGTTAATAGTAGACTGTGTGCTTCTTATTCCTCTTAAACATTTGATAGGCAAACAATACCTGGTGATTCGTTATTCCCATTTTAAGAAAGGCGAGTGTTTATGTTTTCCACCAGTCCCTTAAGCTACCGGCATCTCAACCACCACCACCTGGCTGTAATCAAACTCAATTTGATTCGAATTTCTCCTCTAAGATCGGTTTCGTGCACCTCTCTGTTCTCTTCCGTTCAACAATTTGAAGCAATACGTGTAAACGATGCCTTAATATAGGGCATTAACAGAGGGCCCATGATAAAAGGCATTCACTTCTAATCCATCAATCGGTAAATGCTTCAATAAAAAGCTTTCTAGCTGATTGAGAAACATATAGGAAATTGGATTGGTTCTGTAGCCATACTGTTTTGATGTATATATACATTGTGATTCACTAGCACAAGTGAATGGAGTTTTTACTTTTTGAGGTCGAAGTATAACGACGTGTTTATGGTCATTACTCCGTGTAACATAATCAATAGCGCCACGGAATACATTTAAGACGGGCCTCGTGGCAAGAATCACCTCTAACTTCGCATCAGTCAGCAATAGCCATGGACAATATATATATATATATATATATATATATATATATGATAACAAGGCACCTTATGTAAGCAAAAAAGAAAATTGTATTTCTTTTAATATCCATAAACATAAAGTAACGCTTTTTTTTCCTCTAATGGTTCATCTGACTATCCTTTAACCTTTTTGTTTATTATGAATTAATATCTATGAAATCTTTCAGATTGTAACAAAAAAGGTGTAATTGGGGAATTTTATAATAATTTCAACAGAAATAAATCTAAATTATAAAACCTTATATACAAAATTTACAATTATAAACTATGAACATGTTTAAACTTCATAGATTGAGTCACTGTTCAGTGAATGAATCCACTATTGAAGATATCTTAAGTTATAGTAATAAAACAATGTGATTTTCACAGTAATTTTTTTTTAAACATTTTTACACTCTATTGCTTGGGTCTTCTCAAAGTGACAGTTTAATAATTAATTTTTGATGCAAGTTAAATATGAAACATATACCATTTTGTTGAATTTGTCAATTTCAGTATTAACTGTAGAGATGTACTAACAATGTTTACATATATTAATGCAAATAATTATAACTTATATTGACTTGAAATATAGTCACATCTCTAATTTAATAGCATTTGTAAAATATGTCGATGAATCTCATCAATTACGTATTAGAATATCGTAATTCAAAATACTTGAAGCAAGAATAATCATAAAGCCAAATGTACGATCAGTATCAGTATCGTAATTATAATAAGTCGTGTTATTTTTATCTTTAAATAAATTTTGTTATAGTAATTATAATTCTTAGATCATGAAATTGTAATAAAGAAATTTATTTTTACAACAGCTGTAAGTATAATGTAATGATGAGATAAATTAAGAGACTTGAATGAAATATGGGGATTGAAAAGTGTTACGATGTTGATTAGCCAATGAGGAGTTTTAATGACTGTTTAGGGCAGATTAGAAGAGATAACATTGAAGATGAGCCTGGTGGGCCTGTCAAAAGGTCACTAGTGGCGGTGAAAGGTGACTGTAGAGGTCACTACCCTCAGGTTAAATGGAGGTAAAAAATGAGAAATAGACTTGTGAAAAAGACTTATTAATGTCAGTTAGTGACTGTTACGTCTCAATCTAGTGGCCACATTACTTGAGAAGGGATTCGCTGGCCTCTTGAATAACGCCCTATCTTCCAAGTCTCTATAATAGCTTCACACTAATTAATGAATACCAGCCATTATATTTACTACCAACTTTATTGCAAGACATGAAAACATAATACATTTTACTAGATGCAGGAAATTAATGGATATATATTTCACTTCTTTTTTTTTTAATTAAAAGCAGTAAATGTTTTCTCCTGTTTATAATTAAAAGCAAAAAAAAAATAGTTACAAAGGTAAATTATTCTATAGTAGTCTTCTAAAATAGACTACTATCGCTTCTTATTAATGCATAGAAATTTATTTCAACTATGATTCAGCAAGGACAAATGCTTGATTTAGGTATTCCCGATAGTGATAAATTGTATAGAAATTTATGTAAGGAAATCTATGTATGTGTAGAAATTTATAAATAAAATCTATATAAATTGTCTGCTATTTATCTTTTGGTAATGAAGATTGAAAACTGTTCAAAAATCAGGTAATATTTTTTCTTAATATATAACAAACAATCGGAAATTCATTAATGATGAAGCCGCGCAGCTCTTCAACGTATTCCATAAGTATATCAGACTTTGGGAAAAAAATTGACAAAAACTGACAAATTAAAGTTTAGAAATATACTTTAGAAACAAATAAGCTGTAGAATTTTAAATTGAATACAATCATAACTCGTAAATCTCTCGTCTATTCGACTAGTTGTGGAAATACTTACATTTTTAGAGAGCATGTTTCAATTCAATTAAGTGATGTCTTCATTGAAATCACTCTGTGAAAATGGAAGCAATTTTGAAACTGGTCGAGTGGGTACGAGATTTACGAGGGATGACTTTATATTTTTCCTTATTTTTTTTTTAAAAAAAGACAACTGTTGTATTAACAATAAAACAGTATCTTAAAAAAATATTAGAAATTTTCTTAAAGTTTTAAACATAGGGGATCTTCAGGTAGGACATGTGGCACTAACAATATGAATGCATTTAAATAAATGACACAAACGCATTTATGGAGTCAATTTTTTTAATTTTCTGATGACAGTCTCCTAAAATTAAGAACTATGCTCTGTCTCTTTTTGCTTTTTCAAGTGTTTTTGTGACCTATATATACATATATAATTTTCAGTTTTATAATCGACATCGGACTATTCATCATGAAACAAAAAGAAAAACAAAAAATAAAAATAAATAATAAAACAAATAATAAAAACTAAGTAATTAATAATATAGAAGCAAACAGAAAAATAAAACAACTTAAGAATAATAATATATAATAAAATAAGAAGTACAAATATTAAGAAAAAGGGAAATGAAGACGTAAAAGTAGGTAAGGAAGGAAAAAGAAGGTAGGTATTAAAAACAGGTAAGAAAAGGAGAGATAAACACAGGAAGAGAAAGTGGCTTGTGCACAACAACAAAACTTCAAAGGCGGTGAAATGTTCACAAGTGACCAATTAGATGAAACGATTCTTCGAACTGAATAAACTAGAATTTTCAAAAGAACACATAGAAAAGAAATCACTAAACTCACTACTATATTTCGATGTCCTCGTCGTCATATATATATTCAGTCGTCATATATATTCGTCGTCAGTCATATTCAGAGGCACTCATCCTTAGTTAATGCCTGAGGAAGAACACTACGTGTTCGAAACGCGTTGTTTATATCATTAAAATTTTTATAAGTGGAGACCATTTCATTAGATTTTTACCCTACAATGAGTAAATACCACATAATAACTGATTGCACTACATTAGAATCATATATATATATATATATATATATATATAAATTAAAAGAAACGGTTTTTTAAATAAAATAAATTCAAAACGAAGGAAACATACAGAAAGTCACAGACAAAACTCACATCGAAATATCGATGTGAGTTTTGTCTATGTCTTTCTGTATGTTTCCTTCGTTTTGAATTTATTATATATATATATATATATATATATTATATAATATATTTACATGTTAACCAATAAATAACATGATGAAAAGAACACGGAGAGTTACAGATAAAATGCTTCGATGAGTAGGCTACTTAGTTCTAGTACGACTACTCAAAAATATATATGTACATCTCTTGGGGACAATGCATTTTGAATTTAAATAAAGTTTTGTCGGTAACTGTCCGTGTTTTTTTTTCATTAAGTTGTCGTGTTTGTTTTCCACAAAAAATACGAAATATACGAAAAGCCGTAGCCTAACCAGATTTTTTTGATAACTATAAAATTATAAAAGGCATATAGAAAACAAAACAATTGTGTGATTGATATTTTAAACCATTAGTTCACCATCAGTGGGACAGTAGGATAAAAGTTTGAGAGATGTATTTAGTTATTCAAAAAGGATACAAAGGGGATAGGATAATCAAGAAGGAAAATAATGTGGTGTGCATGCTCTTGCATATTACGGTCGAAAAAGGCTGATAAAACTAAGGAGGTATCGTAATAAAGAAACAAGGAGGAAATGTGACAAAAGTGAAAACTATAACAATGATAAAAACACAGAAGGAAACGAAAAAAAAAGATAAATGTTAACATAACGTTAAACAGACCTCAAGTAGTCAAATTACTCTTTTCGATAGGTCTATGTAACTCAATATAAACTCAATGTAACATCCTACAATCTCTATGTATCTGGTTACTTGATGTTCTTCTAACATCCCAATTTTTATATCTGATGCTTGCATTTGTTTACATCATTTTTTTTTAAAGTTTCTTTTATTTTAGTTCTAACTCTTATTTAAGTGTAATGAATATCTGTTTTCAATTCAAACATGAACATAAACAATATGAACATTCATAGTACAAGTTTGTAGCAAGTATGATACGGATGTTACGTGACCGACTGGCTCAAGTGTTTGTTACATTCTAGGGATGCTCAAATATAGTTTCTTAAAAATAAACCTTTAAATATGAAATAGCAAAATAAAGCACCTATTAAATTTCAAAAGTTAATGACGATAGTTTATATTTTCATATTTATATTTTTAACAGTCTTAATAAAATGTAATATGGCTAACATTTCTCTCTGGTTGTCAGACGACTACCGACCTGCCAGTAACATAGTTTTGAAAGAGTCAGAAATATTTTCATATATTCATTCTTAGTTAAATATTACAGATTAAGTTAAATCAAGCAGCATGAAAGCCAGTCCATCTAAAGATTCAAACTTTTCAATAATTAAAATTTTTTGAATAAATCCAGATAGAATAAATATTATTGTAAAATAGACAGATACAATCAACGAGACAATAAATATAAATGTAGTCTTTTGTTATTTAGACTTTTTGAGTTTATAAAACCACAAATAAGTGAGTATTTAGCCATTGTTTTCAAAAAGAAAAGTAGCCAATAGCTCGTTTACTCTTTTTCTTAAATCCTAAATAGGAAAAAGCATCCAAAGCCATTTTTTTTTTGAGAACCTACAAAACAAATATTCAATTACAAAACACAAGAAAAGCCGACTTATATAAGTAGACTGTTTGTCTAGTTGGTGCATCCAGTTCCCAACAGATCTTCCTTGCAACACGTTACAAGCAACCTTGGGAATTTCTACTTCACTGTAATTAGAAGTAACAATTGAATCAGAACTCCTCTCTTTGTTGCATCCTTTAAAGTAACCGAGTCACTCTCTTTAAACTAATCAAGAAATGCGTGTTTTCCTTCAGGTAATTGTTTCATTGTTGTTTTATATGAAAAGAGTAATCTCTAAATATAACAGTGCATATATATCTATATATAATTAAAACTACAATAATGGCAGTCCAAACGGACTTTACAAATTGCCCAATCGAACAATCAGATAAGACAACTGTAGGCAATAAATTAACCCACTCGGCTTGGTGAAACATATCTCTCCCTCTTCATCTCTTCTTCTCCAGATGACTTACAATATAATATAATACGGTATTATACAAAATATTAATCATAAAAGTGTATTGTTCGGTGTAATTTTTAGTTTATATATACATTATATTATTATGTTATATATTATAATAATAATAATAATATTAAATATATATTATTTTATTATTATTATTATATTATAATATATAGTTATATTAAATATTTTATATATATATATATATATATATAATTAAAAGAAATGGACCAGCGGACTTTTTTAAATAAAATAAATTCAAAACGAAGGAAACACACAGAAAGACACAGACATAACTCACATCGATATTTCGACGAGTCACCGCCCTGCCTTCCTGCGGGACTCTTTGCTCTTCACACCTCCTGATGACGAAGATGGTCGAAATATCGAAAGACAAGAGGGGGAACCAAGAGCACTGGTTCAGTTCAGCAATGTCTCTGAACCAGTGTGCTTGGTTTCCCTCTCTTGTCTCTCCTGAAGACGGTTCAAACCGAAAATTAGAGACTGCCAGTGTGTGCTTTTAATTTTTCTATGTTTCTTTTTCCACATTGAACTATATTTGTCCGTTCCGGATCGTATTTCTAACAAACTATATATATATATATATATATATATATATATATATATCATATATATAGTTCACAAAGGAAAGAGAAAAACAAATAAAGACACACACAAAAAAGACTCACAACGATATTTCGATAGTCGTCGTCATCGGGCAGAAGTAGTCCCTTTGAGTAGCTGAAGTTAACTGTATATATACAGTATATTAAGTATATATATATAATCAATGATCAAACCACAAGAAGAAAATGGGAAAACAAGACTAAGATCTTTCAACCGTAACAAGTGGTCTTCGTCAGAGTCAAAAAACCCAACTAGTTGGGTTTTAAAAATAAAAAGCAAAGTTTCATTTCCTGGAACAATGTACTCGTGCTAGCTAAGAACTGTTGTGGTAAGAACGTTGCACAACGTTTTCTCAAAGTTTTCATCTTCTTTGTTGAACTGTATTAACACTGGGAAGAATACAATTTATAAATCGTGTTGGATATTTGCGTTGAGTAAACTTCTTGAGTTTTGATTCCGACTGTAGACTACGTAACGGAACTATTTATTCGTCTTCAATTCAAATGCCACTTTCTTATAAATTGAATTTATGTTCTTCTATCTTAGTGGCTTAGTCCATAAAATATGTGTTTTAATAAAGCTTTAGTAAACAAGAAACTAACAAAAGCTATTTGTTCCTTAATAGGACTTAATAGGATTTGTTACCCTCTTCCCTATCCTCATGCACTGTACACAGCCTTTCTTTTTGTAGTGCCAGCATCTGATATCAAAGCACTACACATTTTCAACAATAGTATTTTAAATTGTTGAATACTTTCATTTAAAGAATACCTGAGCAGGTTGAAAATAGCTCCTAGTTCATCACGCCCATGTAACGCGAGACACCCCAATCTCCTAGACACTCGATGTATGAGTGCTGTTTGAGGGAACCACAAAGACTGGCTCTCATACGGTCTTGGTTTGTGGAGAGGAGTGACTCGTTAGGCCTTCCTCATTAATTAAAGAACGTTATTATAAAGAATTTGTAAAAATTGTGTACAGTATAGACATTTAAGAAAAAATATATATATTTGTTGAATTATGAATCAATGTAAAATAAGTTGAAATAAGTATTTTGTAGTGCAAATATAAGAAGTATTGTGTACAATTTGACGTTAATGCATGTAATACACAGTGGAACATGCTGGAATAAAATATAAAATAAAAAAAAGATTGAAAAAATTAAATTATTGAAGTGCTAAGTTGTTGATTTGCATAATTCATTTGAACATTTTCAACTGAAAAAATCTTCTACTTTAGAGAAGTCAAAAATAAAAGATAAATGAAACTTAGTCCCAACGGCTTCAACTCAGTGCAACAAGAGATTGACTGTCTGATATCTTTTTTCTTTTCAAATAAACTAAGGAGATTCATTTTTGGAAACAATTTTCATTCCAGTCAAAAATGACTACAATACTTAATTCAAAAGATAGCAGTTAGATCAGAATCAAACTCCAGTTAGTTCGAACTGATTCGTAGTGCCACATTTAGGCAAGATCTAACGTTGAATATTGGAAAATATAAATAAATAAATAATAATCAAACCTGGTGACATTTCGGATTAATTTTAAACTGTCAATTAGATTAATTGAATCTGTTGGTTATAACAAATTCGGAAGGGGAAACTCTATCTACTACGTGAATTGAAGTGAGTGAGTGAGGCCAAGTTTTTCTCACATGGTGAACTGTAGTATGCTTTCAGAAGAGTCAAAGGTTCCAACTCTCTATTCTTCCATGAGCCTGAAAGACAGACAGCTAATGTGGTGTATACAGTCGCATTTGCTTTACCACTGTACTTATTAAATGATATTTTCTACTATTCTACTTAATAGAATTTAGAAATTAATTTCTAATGATATTTTTGAATACCATGTATAATCAAATTTTTGATTGCGTTAAATACAGGTACGCTTGCTAGTGTTTCCATAAAACGATTCATGTCAAGTTAATGTATAATATGAAATTTTACTTTGTAGTGTTTGTAGAAGTTTCAATTATTATCCACTTTGGATAAAGAATTATGATGTACTTTTTCCTTGTTTCCAAATTACTTGTATACCATACCATATGTATGTATATGGTATGCTTGTATACCATAAGGTTTCTTCCCACACCAAATACTACGATATATGAGTGTTAACCTCTTCAACAATTCGTCAAATGCTGTGGAATGTTTAAAATATTTTTGACAGACAACAAGTAGGCAACGTTCAGGCAGGCATGATGAATAATGCATTCATGGGGCGTATAATAACCTTTAGACCCATAGAAATGGAATTTTTTTTTTCTTGCACACAGTACATTATAATAACCAACTGACAAATAAAAATGCCTATATTTCTCGAGGAAAAATTAATGCTTTAAAAGTAATGGTTCATAAAATGTAACATGAACTTTGATTACGTATCGTGCTATATTTACAATAAAAATGTAAACTATATATCAAACATACTTAAATTATTTTAATAATTATTTAAACCAAACTATATGATAATGAAAAATTTAAGAGCCCGTAGACCTCTGAAATCATCTCAAATGTCTGACGCATAGGTACCTATCATATTCGATAAACACTTTTAAATATTATTTACTTTTTACATACCAAATCAACTCATTCAAAGGTTTAAAGGTCATTTAAATATACTTTAAATTCTAATAAATTTGATTTGTTTGATCATGATAGAAAATTATCCAATTAATTTGAACAATTTGGGATGTGATGTTTATTTACGCAATTTTAAACAGTACTGAATTTGGTAGGGGAGGGATAGTTGCATCGCAGTGGTGTTGTTGATGATCTTGGTATTTTTATTTGGTATTATAATTATACTTTACTGTCTTTTGCTTAATATCCGAGTCCATGTAAACAAAACTCTCTTAAGAGTTTGTATTAGTAGCATTAGAAAACACTTTTAACTTCTCACCCTGAAGTACAATTTTAGTACGCGTAGCTTTCTATGCATATTAAATCTCAAATAAAAAGCCAAAACAACAAACAATTTTAATTAATATAATGGTAATAAATGTTCAATAAAAAGAAACATAAATAGATGTAATGTACATTTAGTGATTTTCATTTTTAAATCCCTCCTATATAAATTTATTGCTTCCTTTAAAAATGTATTGTATACTAATTTTAGATTTAGACATTTTGTTTTCTAATAATTTAACTGATTTGAAAAAAAAATTCTGAATTTATTAAATGTGCCCCATTTAGTCAAATTCCGAAAAAAAAGATATAAAAATCAGTCACTCAGATGGAACTATTTGTGGATGTAATTTCAATAAAATCAGTCAAACGGTGTGACCAGTATCGTGTCCACTATCTTTTAGGATCGCTCTGTAAATAACATTATTACATTTTAAAGCAATACTGACCAACGAGTTGGCTGACCAGCTGGCCAAAAGGGCGGCCCAACAGATAAATACAGAGCCAATCTACTCTCACATGCCAAACACTGCCCTCAAGCAGTGGGCCCATGAACGTAGCATGGAGTGCTGGCAGAAGTTGTGGGAAGAGGCGACCAATGCTCAACTTACAAAAAGATTTCTACCATCTATCAGTCAGAGAAAGAAAAAGAACCTCAAAGTGGACTGGAGACTGACCCAGTTTCTAACAGAGCATGGGAGATTTGGCCACTATCTCCACCGCCTGAAACTTGTCAACTCTCCAGGGTGTAGCTGTGACGGTAGGTCACCTCAAACAGTTCAACACCTCCTGTTCGAATGCGTTGAGTTAAACTCAGAGAGGAGTAGGATGGAGAGAAAAGTGGTGACTGCCGGAGGTGCGTGGCCCCCGCAGCTTGCAGCATTGTTGGAGGAGGGCCTAGTCGGTGCCTTCGGGGAAGTGGTTAACAAATATTTTAATTTACTGGGTTGATTATGATAGCCTGTATTATCTGTGTGCTCTGTTGTCATTGTGGTTATTTTGTTGTTGTTTAAGCTGTATTTGCATAGCATGATGGAGATTGTTGTGTAGCATTGAAGATTTTGATGCGTGTGGTGCCTTCGGGTGGAGCATGCTGTTTTCTGACAAAAAAAAAAAAAAAAAAATACTGACCTTTTAGTTATTAAAAAAATTCTCAGTTTGTATAGTTTTATAATAATTTTAAAGCTACAAGACTCTAGAAATAGCAATTTAGGAATAAAATAATATAGGTTAAATTCACATATTGGCCAAATAAGTGACTTTTCCACTATGAAACATTGTCCAAAACCTATACAGTGCTTTATAGTTTATAGTTTGAATTTTTGGGTGAAATATTAATTTAATCTATCAAACAAACTTTTGAACACGCACCGCCACAAACAGTCATCACCAAATAAATGTCAGAACACATACTTACAGATTCTAATTTTTGGTTCAACTGTCATAGGGAAAGAAGAAATAGGGACAAGTTGCGAAGTGAAGGTTGGAGACGGTTAAAATTGTATGTGTATGTTATTTTTTAACCTATTTTGTATTTTACCTGAAATGTATATGTATATATAAAATAAATTCAAAACGAAGGGAACACACAGAAAGACACAGACATAACTCACATCGATATTTCACACCGCCCTGCCTTCCTGCGGGACTCTTCGCTCTTCACACCTCCTGATGACGACGATGGTCGAAATATCGATATGAGTTATGTCTGCGTCTTTCTGTGTGTTTCCTTTGTTTTGAATTTATTTTATTTAAAAAAGTCCGCTGGACCGTTTCTTTTAATTGGAGATATATATATATATATAAATATATATATATATACACTTTTTTTCGTTGGAAATACGATCCAAAACGGACAAATATAGTTCAATATAAACAAAGAAACATAGAGAAATCAGAAGAACACACTTACAGTCTCTAATTTTCGGTTTGAACCGTCTTCAGGAGAGATAAGAGAGGGAAACCAAGCGCACTGGATCAGAGACGGTTGGAGACCAACAGTGTTGCCGCATGCACGCCCGTTCACAGAAAATAAGGTAGACAGGAATCAATTTATAATTAATTTATAATTTATAATTACATTAAATTAATGGAATATGAAAACAATAAATATATAAAAAAGAAATAATTGAAAAAATTGAAAAAATTGAAAAAAATGTATCAATTTCTCTGTATCAATTTCCCTTATTTTTTCAATTTTTTCTTTTTTATATATTTATTGTTTTCATATTCCATTAATTTAATGTAATTATAAATTATAAATTAATTATAAATTGATTCCTGTCTACCTTATTTTCTGTGAACGGGCGTGCATGCGGCAACACTGTTGGTCTCCAACCATCTCTGATCCAGTGCGCTTGGTTTCCCTCTCTTATCTCTCCTGAAGACGGTTCAAACCGAAAATTAGAGACTGTAAGTGTGTTCTTCTGATTTCTCTATGTTTCTTTGTTTATATTATATATATATATATATATGAATAATAATCAAAATAACACTTGATATAATAGATGGATTAATTTACCACAATGAAAACATTTTTTTGAAACAATGCTCTAAGGCCTTTCGTTAACACATCTTCGGAGAGCAAGTGAACTAAAAAAAAAACAATAAATACTTGTTAACTTGGCTGATTGAAATTTCCAGAATTGATGGCAACCCTGAATGTGTTTAATGATGAAGTCTTCATCTGTTTAATTATCCCGTTAATCAAAACTTCATCTAATTTGTAGAGTCCTAGGCTATTGTTCATCAACTTCTCATAAAAGTTCTTTATGAGTGCACTTTCCACAATATTTCTTCTTCTTTCTGAAGACATGTATATTAATTCATTTGCTTCATTCCAATTAATCACATGATTACTGTTTCTTATGTGTATGAACAAGGCACTCTTTTCGTCCTCTCTTCTGATGGAATATTTGTGCTGTTTTATCCTTGTAAGAAGACCTTTGCTCGTCTGTCCAATGTAAGACATTTCACAGTCAATACATGGTATCCTGTATACACAACAGTCCTTTCTTTTTGGCTTATTATTGACAAGTCTGTTAAACAAGTTACCATCATTACTGAACACAACAGAAACGTCCAATCTTTTCATAAATGAAGGCATATCTTTCAAACAAGGACTATATGGAATGACTAACAAATTCCTTCTTGTGAACTGTTTTCATTATTTAATATATATATATATATATATATATATATATATATATATATATATATATATATATATATATTATATATATATATATATATATATATATATATTATATATTATATATATATATACTTTTTTTTATTTAAATACGATAATAAGTTTACAATAACAATGTTACAACCAATCTAAAAGGTTTAGCATTAATTGTTTTAATAAAAATTTAATGACCATAGTACATTAAGCTTCCAAATAAATTTGAAAAAAAAAGGCAAGTAAGAACTATAAAAGTTTTTACTAACAAGTATGTGAGAGTTGATATTAATTTTTAAGGTCATTTATCTACTATTGTTCATTGAAGTAAACTTTTCCAGACAAAGTTCTGATTATTAGTGTACTAAGATATAATGAAGACAATTAGAGTAATACAGATGTCAAAAGGGTTTATCAATACATAATTATAAATGCTAATCAAACCCACTTTGTTGTTTGAGATGTGGGTTAAATTTGTTATACAGGAAGGAATGTCCGGAGAAAGTAGTTTTGTTCGGTGAGTTCAAAGCACCATTGAAGCTCGATCTTGTCAAGCAGTAAATTGATGGTTTAAACAACTAGGCTAGAGTTCAGAGCCTGAAAAGGAACTGGCCTAAATCACGACTGGTTTAAAAACATTTGTCTTTGTCGAATTTTTTAGTGATTTGAAATAAATACTTTTGAAAGATCAGCAGGAACATTGGGATGATAAGAAATAAATGAGTATTGAAGCAGCGGGATAGACGAGCTACACTACAATAGGATAGTGCGTGCAGGCAGTCATGTGAATGGAATCAACTTTGTTATTGATTACTGCTTCCTGACCTCGTGTCAATCACAATAAGGCACTGCCTTTGATCAAAGATACTAACAGCTGTCCTTTGCTGTTTGACTAGTGCAGCACGAAGTGAGGGCGAAGCATGGCTACCAAGTTAGACTTTACTAAAACAGATTCCTTCTTAAATAACACCACCGATGTTGTTCCTTTGAGTTAAAAAACAATCAGAGAAGTGGTGACTGACATACAACAGGCATTAGTTTTGAGATTTTCTTTGAGCCTGACTTAGTTGAATGAAGCTATTCATCATTCCAGGCCAGTAATCTATCATATGAACCTTACCTACTGGTAGCTGAGAAAAACTATCACTTCATACGATGCTAATATCCAACCAAGAAGATAACTGCTTCCCAAACAGCAACTCCATTGCTATTAGAGGAAAGGTGAATACGTTTTCTGGGAAAAGAAACCGCGCAACAAAACGTCCAACAGCAAACGACAAGCACGTGCATGCTTAGGGTAATCCTTTTCTCCGTGCATACTATCCGGTAGCCATGCACTCTATTGGCATTTAGTTTACACCTAAGATCACAAAGTTTTTCCAAAAACTATAATTTTTCCGAATACTGGTCGAAGGAGGTTCTTATTTGACCTTGAAATCCTATGGCAAGGAACTGAGATCAGGTATTGACCAACGAGTTACATTATATATGTAATACAAGCTGACTAAAAGACATTGGTAAAAGGCTCTCTTACGATCTATGACGAAACACTAAAATTGGTTGTGCATTGACAAATATCGAATCTGATAACAAGAGTTGAAATTGGTTGTATTTGACTTGAGAGTTTTGATATCAACAAATGTTGGTAGACATCTAACCCGATGTGACCTCTAACTACCACAGGACACTTAAAAAAATATAGTTTTTATTTTCATCATGCATCTTGGCACGATGAACTCATAAATATTGCGTAGTTCTCGTAAACTAGGATACTATAATAAGTGTAACTATGTCTTTACATTACTATTAATTATTTGAATTTTTTAAACTATGATTATGAATGTCATATCAAGCAGACGTACAAATAATAAGCAACAGAAATGAGTATATTTTTTTTCTTATATTCTCAAGGATTCCTATATCTGGCACACTTTTGACAAACTACAGACTTACATTATACTAGTATGCTAAGGTTATAGTGATTTGATAGGTAGTTCTAAAAGAAGTCGTTTTGTGTTATAATAATGAATATTTGGTTTGGAGGTCATTGAGATTGTTAGTAAAGGTTTTCTGACTATAAAGGCGAATGGTCACTCCGAGCACTAGGCCATTAAGCTCTGTTGTTTACATCCCACAATGACACTTCAGAAACTTAAAAACTGCATGACATTTAAATTAAAATATAAAGAAAAAAAGAAAAATAACGTCAATACTCAACATCAACATGTGAAACGTGTTAACTAATACAATCAACAATATTCTTGGTCATATTATATTCATTTTAATAAATTTTAGAATTTTATATATATTTGTAAAACAAATGAAAAAATCAGTCATGAAAAATCATTATTTCAGTTATATTTTTTGTAGTTCATAAAAAGTTTGATGTATTGAATATATTTTAATTAACATGTTATTATATTTATAATAATGTATTTTTAATATTGCCATAGATTTTTAAAACTTACAATCATTTTTTTAATTTAGTAACTCTAATACAGAATTTTCATCGTGATAGGAATGTTACAGTCACTGGGCAATTATTTCTCACACACTAAGCATCCTGATCAATAATAGATTTTTTGATTGAAAATATAATAAACACAAAGTTGTGGAAGGCAAAATAATACGAAAAGGTAGTTAATTGAATGATGCAACATCAAGTACTTTTGAGTTTCTCGTGTCAGAGGTTAAAATCATTACTTAGGTTGGCTGATGCAAGCCATGCAAAACTTGTTTCGTTTCCTTCGTAATTCACTCTTTAAACCTTCAATATTGTTAAGAAACATTAATACTCTTTCAATCAGCTTACTTTTTTTGCTATAACTAACTAAGTAATATAGTAAAGAAATTTAAAAAAGGGTTAAGATTATATTTCTGACTAGTTAAAATTGATATCCAATTTGTAATTTTATATTTTAGAACATAAATGCATTTTGTTTTAAATAATTAAAGAATAGACGTTACAATTAAAAATGAAGTTATAGAAGAATGGGCGCTTGTTACCGGAGCAGTACTCCACACCAGATGCGCCACCCGGTGTCCTTAATGTGGCAACACAGGCATTGAACTCTAGTGCATGTCTTTACTTAGCAACTCTGTTATTCTAAATTATGCACTGACCATCCTGGCGACTTAAAATACATTGAGAAATCTAATGAAATTAGGCAGTTTTTCTATTTTTGTGATTTGAATATACTAGAACTCAAAAATGGATCATAAATAATATTTGAAACCAGTGCAAGAAGATCGTGTTCTTCTGATGACAATCTACGTTTCTTCCCAACACTCCAAATACCTTAAGAGCTTCAAAAGAAGCAGATATTAAAATATTAATATGTAACATATAATATTAACATCTTGTTCCCAGATCAACCATGGGAATCAATCTTTATGCGTGATAATTTTTTTATGTTTTTTTTTAATTTTCTTTAATTCATTTGTTAATTCTTTGTGTCTTTTGTATTTCTCACTCAATCTATCATTTTTATTATCATATTCTCCCTGTCGCTTCCTGTCCACAGCCACTTCTCTTCTGACGTATGTTGAAATATTGAAGTGTGTTGCTCTGTAATTTAATCTGTTGTTCTCGTGGTCAGTATCATATACATCAACGTCGAAACCGCAGTATGAAATTCACGAATAAAGATAAGCAATTTCGACCAAGTACTAGCTTTCTGCCAGAGTCAAGCACTGCTTCCATATACTTCTATGTACCTTATATACATAGAAAACATAAAAAGATAACACTTGAAAAGTATACAAGAACTTACGATACGATATTTTGACAAAACGTTTCATCAGAAGAGAAGGTTTGATTCCCTTGATAAATACTGAATGTGACCTAGATTATGAATAGTGCTAGTGTTACAATACTCAGGAAGAAAAAATGAATGAATAAGAGAAATAAAAATGAAGAGAGAGTAATAAGTAAATATAACTGTATAAACAAACAAATCAAATTAGTAAATTCAAATAATTTTATACAATATAAAGTCATAAAATAAAAATAAATGAAATTGAAAAAGAAATTATAAAGCATAAAGAATAAAAATTATAAAGAATATAAAAATTATTAAACAAAACACTTTGGGAATGATCCTATGAAAGTAGGATTATGGTATATATGCTGTAATAAACATAAGTATGGTAAAACATAAACCTACCATTATTATAAGTATGTAAATATGTATGTAAAATCGACGCTATATATGGACCACGAATATAATGGGCGCCAAATTGTTAATGAGACTATTTCTGGCCTTAGAGTTTCACTGTAACTGGAGCTCTATGCTGTCCTTGGAAACTAAAAACAAAAAACTCTTCTCTCTTTTACCACTTCTTTGTCTTACTCTTTCTTTTCTACTCTCTTTCTCCCTTTAAGTCTTCCTCTCTGTCTCTCTCTCTCTCTCTCTCTCTCTCTCTCTCTCTCTCTCTCTCTCTCTCTCTCATTCACACTTTCTCCCTCCTCTTACTTTCGCTATCTCTCTCGCTCTTTCTCTCTCTCTCTCTCTCTCTCTCTCTCTCTCTCTCTCTCCCTGCAAGACAGAAGAGAGAGAGAGAGAGAGAGATATTTCTCTTCAGGACGGAAAATTAAGACATATGTCTTTTTTATCTTTCAATATCTGGTGGTGATTGTTATTGGTTATAATATCTTCACTAGATATATGCATATAAACATCTTAACCACAGTAACAAATCAGAAAAATGACTAAGATATTTCAAGATATATATGGACCACAAATATAATGGGCGGCGTACATATATATTAAAGTTATTAAAGAAACAGAAAGAAAAGATAATATATACACTTAGAGTGTTTAATTTTCCGGTTCAAACATCTTCAGGAGAGGAAAGGAAGGTTGACGAAACGCACTACACGGTTATGGCTGGAAACTCATATATACACATATGTAATATTTAACCCCGATGGGTAAAACTCAAAATTTAAATCTTTAAGTATATAAACCTATTGTGTGTGTTTATTTAATTTTTAGAAGTTATATATATATATAAAGATTTCACATAAACACGTGAAATAACAATCAATGATAAAACCACAATAAGAAAATGGGAAAACAAGACTAAGATCTTTCAACCGTAACAAGCGGTCTTCGTCAGTCAAACAAGCGGGTTTTTGACTCTTATATTAATGGGTTTTCCCATTTTCTTATTGTGGTTTGATCAATATATATATATATATATATATATATATATATATATATATATATAACACCCACCATCCACCAACGTTCTACCGGAGCGCTGTGTCTTCCCTGCTTTCTTCTTCCTAATATCGGTCAAACTAAAAATTTGATGCTATAACTGAATGAGTATGTTTTTTGTTTACTTTTTAGAACTTTTAGTATCTATTTTGGATCAACTTTACGATTCTTGAAAAATATAAATAGTCGTTATACGGCGACAAGAATATAAAGAATAGCATATCAGGAAGTGTTTTTCTTAAAGTTTCGATGTTTTTTTCTCTTAATTAAGTGACTAGAGCTTCTACAATAATTTTCTGCAGTTTTATTAGTAGATAATAATCCCCGTTTAGTAAGTGATTCAAGGGAAAAAAACCGCTGAAGTTAAAAAGTTGCATAATTTGCTAAGTTATTGGTAGTTTAAGAGAGATGGGATGAGGTGTTTAGTTGGAGCTCAATCATAGGCAACATCAAATAACTTTCTGCAGCGCATAAGAGATGTTCATCGTGTGGCAGGCCTTTTCGTGAGCACTCTTCAATTACTACCCTATCCTCTACACGACCAAACACCGTAATAAAACCATTGCATAACTTGAAATACAAAACGAAGGTTTTAGCTTAAAAAGAAACTTTATCAATATATAAGGAGGAATTCCGGAAGTAAGAATCAATAATGCGTCAGCGCCGTGGGAAGGGTGTTGGATCGGCCTTCTCACCGACCGACGACCTCTGCCACTCCAGTCACTTTCCAATTAGCCACAACTCGGAAATGATGACGACAAATTAAGATACTTAAATAACTCTGCTAAATCTTTGTTTTTTTATATCAATTTATTCAATCCAGTTTTCAATAAGGAGGTTTATTGCTTATTCTTCTATCCGCTTTGGAAGAACGGTACCAATTGCTTGAATACTTTATCTACTCTGAATATAATGAATATGTCGCATAGATTTAAAACCAATACATAAAATACACCTCGCACATGCTTCAAGAACGGTAAGTTTGAGTCTCTGAAAAAAGAATAAAAACTGATATTTTAAGTAAATCAAGATGATAGAATTGGTAATAGTTTTTTTTTTAACATAAATAGGAACTAGTGGAATAAAATTTTAGCTGAAAATGTTAAAAAATTAAAACAAAAATTTACTATGGTAAGGACAAAGATTTCGCATATATAAAATTCAATATAAATTACTCTTTTAAAACCACACAACGTGGTAGGCTAATACAAAAGAGTACAGAGACACTTTGATGTGCAAACAGAAAAGTCACAAAGGCTAAATTAGAGACTTTGTGTAGCATTGCCTTTAGTCTAACAGACAGACATTTTCTATAAGATTTCTAAACAAGGCATCGAGAAAGCCGGTTGACCACATCATTACCATACCTCAGCTCAAAGTCTGCATTGGTCATCCACATAACAATACACACATCTTTGACTCACATTCAAACACACAAAAAGATAGGAATAATTTATCACTTATGATAGACGTCCTACTAGAGTCATGGATATTTGACTTCAGAGCATTAACGAAGATAAGAACACACGAACTAAAGAATCTTTAAATTCACCAGGAACTAGGTACATCAACTCACCAAACGTTTTGTTTTCAATGCTCATATTTCTTCCGACGTTTCGGTCGTCTTCGACCATCTTCAGGGTGTAAAACGTATACACAATATCTAAAAAACTATTGAACATTTTTTAAACACTTTAATATAACACTCAAAGTTCATAATGAACTACTACATAGAATTGAAACATTTAAACTGGCCGGTTGGAATTTCCATTCATTATGAACTTTGAGTGTTATATTTAAATGTTTAAAAAATGTTCAATAGTTTTTTAGATATGTATATACGTTTTAAATCTTGATGATGGTCGAAGACGACTGAAACAGAAGATATATTTCGGAATTTCTGAATATAAGCATTGAAAACAAAACGTATGGAATTGATGTACCTAGTTCCTGGTGAATTTAAAAGACTCTTTAGGGATATGGAAAAATTATCTAAGAAATTAATTAATAAAACAATAGGCCGTAAATTAAATCTCACTTGCATTAACAAATGACTGTTTGCTAAATATTCGAATATATATATACAAGATTTCACATAAACACGTGAAAACAATCAATGTTCAAACCACAACTGAGTATGTTGGGTTTTTCCTCTGACGAAGACTGCTTGTTACGGTTGAAAGATCTTAGGCTTGTTTTCCTATTTCATTTTGTGGTTTGATAATATATATATATATATATATATATATATATATATATATATTAAAAATTGTTAATGTAAAAAAATGTTGCTTCTTTAACTGGCCTTATACCTAATAAGTAGCTGGTGTAAGGAACTAATGAACTAAGTAAGAAATGTATATTTCTAAATAACGTTTTTACTGGTTTTATATTGAATAGTTTTCAGATCAAGTCGCAATATAAATCTATAGAAGTTATACGCGATAAAATATATGAAAAAAGTCATTAAAAAACATTTACGAAAAAACATTTATTTTACAAAGGAATTACTTGAGAAACCAAAATCTGAAACCTTGATAAAAAAATGGTCCCTCATTTTTTTCTGTGACGTCATTTAATCTCTGAAAGTCGAAAAAAGGTTATAAACTGTTTTTCTCTTCTATGAAAAGATAACCCAAGAAAATAGTCTAAGCTTGTGATTTTGAATTTGTGATAATGTGTAATGCAATTGAAGGCCTTTTTTCTTTTAAGTACTAATATCTTTTTTATTATGTTGTGGGTATAAAATAAAGAAATAACTGCTGTGAACAAACTGGAAAAAATATTTCAACAACCAGGAAATTATTATCATCGATATATGTTGATAGACTTGGTAAGAGTTTCTGTCATTCATAGGTTATAATTTCTTTAGGTGTATACGCTATAACGCGATGTGTGACACATCGTTCAACCATCTTTCTTTATATAGACATTATTTTATAAAAGCATGACATCGGTGTAGAATCATTATTTGAATTTGACATAATGAAAGACTTTAAGACACAATGTTAAACTCTTTTCCCTTAAAGACCCTCTTTTTGGGTAAATTATAATATATTTCCTTGAATCGTGTCACTATATTTGATACTAACGAAAGCAATATAATGAACCATTAAATCCATCCTATGATCCCATGACGTCCAGCCCAAACTTTCATCAGTAATCACACCCCCTCTATTACATCACGCTTTTTTTTTTCGGCTATTTCTAAATTCTTCTTCTTCATACGAACATCCGGGGCACGTCTCTGATGGCTCCATGTTTCATGTATGTTTTACTACCCAGTGCCCCTACAGCTTTGACACTCAAAGATTTTATTTATCGTTCCTTCTGGTCCCAGTTTTTCTTTGAGGGTTTTCTGAAGCCTCAGCAGAGCAGAGTAATTGAGAAGGATGTGCTCTAGCGGTTTACTTCTCCGCTTACTCATTCCACAAAGTGCGTTACTTGAATAGATGTAATTCATTGGTCTTGACAAGTATGAAATCTGCCTGCCTTGAACTCTGTTAAGATTGCGCGACCACATTCACACCATGATCGTCCTCAAAACAAAGTTAGCCCATGTCTACAAATTATTATTAACTGTATTCTTATTTGTCATTGTTAACATGATTTATTCTCTGAAAAATATGTTTAATATGTTTTGAAAATTGACTTCTCTTTAAATATCAATTATATATAAGATTTTAAAAATATTGAAAAATAAATTAAAAAATATAACATCTGAATACATGAATTAGAATATCGTGAACCATAATGCATTTAACTTCTTTAGAATTGCTAACCATGAATATATGTAGACCTAGGAAATGCAATATTAAAATGTTAATATAAATACTTTTAACGAGTTCAATGAAATAGTATAGCTAAATAAAATTGAGAAATGCATGAAATATGAAGCTCCATGGTGATTCCTAGCATTGATATACTAAGTAAACAAAGACTCAAGGGAACACCATGTTTAAAAGATTTGCTCTAATTAGCCATGAAAAGGGAGGGGAAATATTAACACATATTAACCAGTGCAAATGTATACATGCATGACTGTGTTGTTAATACCAAGTTAGCAATCACCATTGGAATTAAAACCATTATGCTTGAGGAAACGACGAAAAGGTGAAATGCTGAAGCCAATGAAAGATGAAAATAAAATCTACGATTTAGAATAAAAGACAGCAAGCTAAGGTGTTTATACTCGCTATGGTCAAAGACGGTAAGGTAGAGCGTCAAAATATCCATTACCACAAAAAGCTCCTTGATTACTTAGTTCAGGCATAAAAAGACAATGATTTTATGAAGAAGTGGAAAGAGTTTCAATATATGGATAGGTGGCTACCCACAAGAGGCTGAGTGATAGAGGGAACAAAAACCGAAATTCACGGTGTCTGTTTCTGTGGCATCATGCAAGCCTTAAATAATACAAAAAATGTTCCTAACGCAGTTTAAATGGCACAATTAAAATAAAGAGAATTGTGATTTACTCTTCATTATTATCAAAGTTTTTGCAATGTAGTTTTGTTCGAATCATTATTTAGAAAGTTAGTCGCTTTTTCATTTTCCTTTGATTCAGATATGATTTGTGTTATTATCATATGAGCTAGTGCTAGAGACATAATCACATTATACTTTGGCGATTTTCATCAAACTGTTATGGTTCTAAATAACATTTCTAAAAATCTCGATAAAGTTTTGAATGATTGTTGTTTAATGGCAAGGAAGTTTATTGATGCCTGATGCCTGCAGTGAAATCGCCATTGGATCGTGACCAACTCGGTAAAACCAAAAGTGGACAGGAAACACGAAGCAGCTAAAGACTGTTGGCAGAACTGTCAGCATCATGATCCCTGTTTTTGGTCTTATAGCCATCTGTCTTAGGGCCTGTGTGGGGACGCTGGTCAGAGGAAAGGTTCTTCACGATAACTGCAGTTTATTGTTAGATTGGGTTCTGCTGCACTTTCTTGTTATATCGAAGACACGACTGGAAGTACTCCTTTGTCAAGAGCAGATCCTTGGAAATCATAAAATACTAACTAAAGCTTTTAAAAGAATGATTTTTTATAATTTATATAATGATACGCTCGTAAAAATTTAGAATTAAAGTTTTCTAACTGCAGCTGATATAAGCTTTCACCAGTTTATATACTTTAGGGAAAAAAAAAGAGTCGCTCGTTTTTTAATTATCATTCCCTAGTTATTGCGGAGTTACATTTTCTGTTTGATTCTGCACCAGAAGCCCTAAACTATGATTTATTCAAGTGCATTAGCCTAGGAATCCTCACTTGTCCTTTCGCTTGGGACTGACGGCTTTATACCCTCTCCCAAGTAAGGAGTGAGCAAGATTTCATCTCCCACATTGGAAAACTCACAAAGTCATAATTAAGATTTGAACCTAGAATCTTTGGTACTAGCGGCAACAATATTACTAGATTTCACAAAAAACGAAGTAAAAATATAATTCACTAAATACATTTGTGCTTTTCAGGAAATAAAAACAAATTTCAAAGCAATGGTGAATAAATGAGCTACTGTATGGTTTACGTATGACGATACCAAAATAAACCACAACGAAATTTCAGTTAGCATCACCGAGACAATTGCCCTTGTATGCAATTAAGGATGGAGGGTATAGGTTTAGCTTTGTTTATTTAGTTTAATTTCTAATGATTATAAAATTAATTGTTCTTAATTTATAACATTTTCTCTAATTTAATTTGTTACAAATCAGTTCATACGTAAGTGAAACGGGTAAGCTATCATTAAAAAATATAATATGCGTATTTTACCATGATTTTATTTATTTTATAATAAATTATAATTCGGTTCAAATAGTAGTGTAACAAAAGGCTGTACATCTGGGTTCATAAACATGAATTTATTTATTTATTAATATAAATTTGTTATTATAAATTGATGAGTTCATTTATAATTATAAACAAAAATATATAACATTGTGAAACTTCTTAGCAACGAATGGGATCAAGACACAAGCAAATTGGCCACTTTCAAGACAGTTCGAAGCAGCCATTCATTCCGGGTAAAACGTTAATAGTATGTGTCTCTGATATTACCCTCTCAGTTACGGCCAGGGTAGCCCAATGGATTGCTTGCCTCTGGACTGGTAGATCCACTTCGATTTTTTCACGCAAATCAGATTATGTCATCCCTCTGAGAAGATGTTAAGCCTTCGATACCAAGCCTGTACGATGTCAGGTACTTGTTAAAGATCACTACTCTAAATATACTTGAGTTAGGCAAATTAAGGACTCCAATGTAGACTCATTAGGGATACACGATATTCCCTTGAGGTGTAGCTTTCTTTCTTGCAGACCTCATTCCTCCGTACCAAAAAAACAAAACCTCTCAGTTAGTTTTCTTCTGATAGGAATGTTAAATTCAATGTCAGTTAACCTAAATTTTAATTTGATGTTAAATGTTGATTTTATTTAATGTATTAATTAAAATATTTCAAATTTAAACAGTGTGTGTTATTAGTTTTGATGTCAAACCACTAATGAACTTAAATGAAGTGTAAATTTCTTGGACGGTGAACTAAAGGTAAAAATTAGTTTTACTCGTATCCTAAGTAATAGTAATTTATTACTAAATTATCTGGAAATGTTAACCATTTGTAACATGAAGCAAATATTACATTCATGAATTTATGGTATTTCGATTAATGAAATATTAACTATTTTCAGTCATAAATTTAATATGTTTGCAATCATCTTGGTTGAAAGCTTTACACATTTTATAAAGCTGACAATTATTTGTTTGGCAAACATTGCTAATTTGTAGGACTGAATAAGGGAGGCGTGGCAGGGTATGTGAAAGCATTCAACCAGGAACAAGTAGTGCTTCCTCATTGCTGCAGTCTCCTTGCATTAAACACTTACATCATAGAGTTGACAATGTCTTCTGCAAAAGAAAACAGAGGAATAGATGTCAGTAGAAAGAAAAGGAAAAAACAACTAATATGAAATCGAACTTTAACTTTCAGTATCACCACTGTTCTTATACTCGTATCTCTCTCTGACTGCTGGCTATACATTCCTAAATGACTTGAATAATCTTGATTATTTTACAAGCTTATTGAAGTTGACCTTGTAATGTTTTATTTAGGTTAAAGTGACTGTAAGTCAGCCGTTAATTGTCAAAAACCTGTATTCTATGTCTTTAAAGGAAACAATACATTTCTAATTCAACTTTAAAGATAGCAAAATGAGTCGCTCAATAAATAGCTTGAAAATATACCGTAAAACAACATCGGTAACTTTTCCGACTAGAGCTGTCCGACTTACGAGGTGTGTAAATAAAGTAGTGAGACTGATTTTTTTTAAATTTTCTATTCAAATATAATTACAATGTGATATTGTCACCTTCAAAATAGTTCCCTTCGGAAGCCACACAGCGCTGGAGACGGTCCTTCCAATCATTGTAGCATTGCTGGAACTCGGATTCTGGAATGGCCTTCAGCTGGTCGGTTACAGCAGTTTGTATGTTTTGTAGTGTCCCGAAATGAGTTCCCTTGAGGTGATTTTTCAATCTCGGGAAGAGGAAAAAGTCACAAGGACTCAAGTCTGGTGAATAAGGAGGCTGAGGAGCAACAGGAATGTTTTTACTGGCCAAAAACTCGTTTATTGAGATGGCAGTGTGACAGGGCGCGTTGTCGTGATGCAACACCCACTTGTCTTTGATGTTTGGTCGCACACGAAGGACTCTTTTTCGAAGTCTTTCAAGGACCTCACGGTAGAAGTGCTGATTAAGCGTCGATCTGAACGCACAAGGTTCCGTACTCTGTTGACATTTTCATCGGTGTTTGCACTTGAAGGCCTTCCGCTTCGTGGTTCATCTTCAATCGACTCTCTTCCTTCTGAAAATTCCTTAAACCACCGAAAAACCTGTGCCCTTGATAAAACACGTTCTCCATAGGCCTCCTGAAGTTTTTCAAAAGTTTCGGTTGCATTATGTTCAAGTCTGAAGCAAAATTTGATTGCACACCGCTGCTCAACTTTGAGGTCACTCATTTTTAAAACGCTCAAGAAAAAACCATTTCACGAAAACCAACGCTACGGACAAACAAATGACTGTGGCGAGTTCAGATTCATACTGGAGGCGCATCACACGTGCACCTGACGCTACTCAAGGCCACGCGTCTCCAGCGTTGCCAGATCGAAAGCGACGTTGCCAGTCTCACTACTTTATTTATACACCTCGTATAATATAAGAACTGTAAAGCACTACCTAGCAAATTTCAGTTACACGTGAAAAGTTTGAACCAATCATTTTTTTTGGTAAAAATGTAAGACGTGATTTCTTGAAATCCAGAAAACTAATCTGTGCGAGCAGTGCCGAGTACAATGTCGTAGGTCACTGCTGACATCTGCAGAAGGCTGATAAGTATAATACTTGTCTTTAAATGCAAGCAGACCCCCAAGCTTGTTACATTAGATTGAATGAATTGTAAAGTATCCTTAGTTTGGGTTACCCCTAATTTCATTAGATGTTTACATTTATTTTCTAAATAAGTGATTCCTCTGAAATCTCTATTTCATATTCTGTCCAGATGCTGACACTAGACATAACACGTGCCTTGTTATATAAGACCGGGGAAAAAAAAATATTTGTTAGTTTCACCAACAAAAAAACCTGAACGTCATGAATCTATTTTGAATTCAAGACAGGTGGAGAAGCAGACAGACCAATTTTGGTTGCAGTCCCTTTGAGTCTGACTTATAAAGAGTTCAATGGGCCAATTCACACATGTTAAACAAAAACTTATTGACATGTTAAAATCAAACACAAGCAAGATTAAGCAAAATTAACAGAAAAATCACAACTGTAATGCGTTAAATAAGGGAAAAAAAATCAAAATTCATATTGGACTTGGTCACTGCACAACTCTATTATAAGTGAACTTATTAAAACTATCAGTAATAAATATAGCAGTTGATTTATATGAAATAACTGATTATAAAGTTCATTAAATGCTTTTCTTCCTTTAAATGTGTTTAAACTAAAGTAACTTTACATTTGAAATGTTTAAATCCATGAACTATTGAGAAAAATACTATGCAGAAGTATAGATCCCGCGTACCATTCATGACCTATATGCTAATTAGACAGAGATATCATATCCTTATTTAATAATATATGTTATTAAATGTGAATATAATAATATATATACATTTTAATTAATATATATTGTTTATTGTGGTATTTAATTCATATATTATATCAAGAGTTATTGTTGATTATTAATTTTTATGTATATACGTTTCACGTTGAATTACAAACACAGAATTAAGGAACAAACACACTTACTGTCTCGAATTTTCGGTTGAACCGTCATCAGGAGAGTTGAGAAGGGGACACCAAGCGCACTTGTGAAGCGACGGTTGGAGACCAACCGTCTCCATAATATATATATATATGGTATATATAAATGGAAAGTAACACAAATCAAAAAAATCTGGAGTGGCCTACACTCTACTTTACTATAAGTAACTCAATGTCAAATTTCTTGAGTATATAAAATATAACGTATCATTTAAGCATAACATAAATATCTAAATGGGATATAATTATTAGCATTTCATTCGTGAGGTAGTACAGCTAGTGATTGAAGGACATATCACTTTATAAACTTATTTTTGTACATCACAAATAATTTATTATTTGCAAATAATTTCATTAGTATAACTACAGCAGTAATAACATTTTGAAAAACCAATGTCAACATTTCTTGAAACGAAATATTATCCTACAAGAGAACATGGCTATTGTTCAAATAGCCAGTAGATTTCTTACATTGTTTACTTGACATCCTTCTACATTGAATATTAATGTAAAATTTTCAAATTTGAAACAGTAAAATACCCTTTTTTTCTCTGAAAAACATCTTAAACAGCGAAGAAAATGTTGTTTTAAGGTGATTTGTTAATTAAAGATGTACGATAATTACAGTTATTAATCTCTAAACGAAAGATTTATATTTTGAATTATCTTTTACATTTTTGGATTTTAACAGAAATTATTATACTGGGAATTTTATGGCTTCTTAGTATTTAATAAGATCATTTTCCTTCCCTTTGTCAAATAACATATATACAAATTTTTTTTAATGAGTGTTATCATTTACCTGCACAATATTATTCCTCTTACATCTCTTATAAGTCAATAATATATTTTCATTTTTCCATTAGAAACATCAATTTTATCTCAGTGGATTCGCTCAAAAAATTTCTAAGTCAATATAAACAATGTAAAAAAATACAAAAAATTCGACAAGTATAGCAGGTGATCTCTTAGTCTAGGATAAACAAAGAGTTTTTATATCGTTATTGCTCTTTCCCGTAATTGAAACTTCATGAATTTTTTTTTATCAATTGCTAATTTTTTGTTCCATTTTTGGTCAAAATTTCATTATTTTTTAACGAGCCGTTTAGCGTCAAAAAAACATTTTCTGAAAACACAAATCGTACTGTAACCCCCGTTTAGCGAATGTAATTTTGGAAAAAAATTAATCTCAACTCATTCTCCATATAATGTTCTATTTATAGGCATAGTTTCATTCTTGTCCGTCAAACAGTATGGCTTGTATCGCTCTCACAAGGTTTGAGATTGAATTATAAGTCAAAATTTTTACATTTTAGTGAAAAAAAAATATTTCCTGTTGATTTAAAATTCTGAATATATTTTTCGTTTGTTGCATTTGAAACCTTAAAGATAATGTCAAAATTTCAAAACTCTAGGGTTATTAGTTTAGGAGAAATAAAAGTTTTTTAAAAAACGGTTTTTGGCAAAAAAAGTGACTTTCCCATCATGCATAATTCTTCCCAAACAATAGGGATCTTCGTCTAAATGGGGCCCATTTTTGTGTAAAATATCAACTTGATCCATCAAAGATTCTGGACCGTAGCGTGGTAACAAGCAATGCTAACACACGCATCCACCCACGCCACCCACCCACCCACCCACACACACACAGACATCATCGTAAAAACTTCATAAAACGACTTCTGGGACCTCAAAACATGTAATTCCGTCAAAATCTCGAGATCGAATTTTTTCACGATCACTATACTTTACTTATAGTAAAGTAACTAGATAGCAGGATGAGCTCTGAATATTTTGACTCTTTTAATGGTCGTCCTCAGGAAAGACCAAAAGACGAAAGCCAACCACAATATATAGGTATATAGGTTTATCTGACTTTTTGTAACCGAAATGATGAGATTATAGCAACCTAAAAAAATCTGGAGTGGCCTACACTCTACTTTACTATAAGTAACTCAATGTCAAATTTCTTGAGTATATAAAACATAACGTATCATTTAAGCATAACATAAATATCTAAATGGGATATAATTATTAGCATTGCATTGGTGAGGTAGTACAGATAGTGATTGAAGGACATATCAATTTATAAGCTTATTTTTGTACATCACAAATAATTTATTATTTGCAAATAATTTCATTAGTATAACTACAGCAGTAATAACATTTTTGAAAAACCAAAGTGAACATTTCTTGAAACGAAATATTATCCTACAAGAGAACATGGCTATTGTTCAAATAGCCAGTAGATTTCTTACATCGTTTACTTGACATCCTTCTACATTGAATATTAATGTAAAATTTTTAAATTTGAAACAGTAAAATACCCTTTTTTTCTCTGAAAAACTTCTTAAACAGCGAAGAAAATGTTGTTTTAAGGTGATTTGTTAATTAAAGATGTACGATAATTACATTTATTAATCTCTAAACGAAAGATTTATATTTTGAATTATCTTTTACATTTTTGGTTTTTAACAGAATTATTATACTGGGAATTTTATGGCTTCTTAGTATTTAATAAGATCATTTTCCTTCCCCTTTGTCAAATAACATATATACGAATTTTCATTTACCTACACAATATTATTCCTCTTACATCTCTTATAAGTCAATAATATATTTTCATTTTTCCATTAGAAACATAAATTTTATCTCAGTGGATTTGCTCAAAAAATTTCTAAGTCAATGTAAACAATGTAAAAAAATACAAAAAATTCGACAAGTATAGCAGGTGATCTCTTAGTCTAGGATAAACAAAGAGTTTTTATATCGTTATTGCTCTTTCCCGTAATTGAAACTTCATGATTTTTTTTTTAAGAATTGCTAATTTTTTGTTCCATTTTTGGTCAAATTTTCATTATTTTTTAATGAGCCGTTTAGCGTCAAAAAAACATTTTCTGAAAACACAAATCGTACTTTAACGCCCCTTTAGCGAATGTAATTTTGAAAAAAATATCTCAACTCATTCTCCATTTAATGTTCTATTTATAGGCATAGTTTCATTCTTGTCCGTCAAATAGTATGGCTTGTATCCCTCTCACAAGGTTTGAGATTGAATAATAAGTCAAAATTTGTACATTTTATTGAAAAAAAAATATTTCCTGTTGTTTTAAAATTCTGAATATATTTTTCGTTTGTTGCATTTGTAACTTCAAAGATAATGTCATAATTTCAAAACTCTAGGGTTATCAGTTTAGGAGAAATAAATGTTTTAAAAAAAACTGTTTTTGGCAAAAAAAGTGACTTTCCCATCATGCATAATTCTTCCTAAACAATAGGGATCTTCGTCTAAATGGGGCCCATTTTTGTGTAAAATATCAACTTGATCCATCAAAGATTCTGGACCGTAGCGTGGTAACAAGCAATGCTAACACACGCACCCACCCACGCACCCACCCACCCACCCACACACACAAAGACATCATCGTAAAAACGTCATAAAACGACTTCTGGGACCTCAAAACATGTAATTCCGTCAAAATCTTGAGATCGAATTTTTTCACGATCACTATACTTTACTTATAGTAAAGTAACAAAGGCCAGAGTTCAGGATTGATCTGTATGAAGAGAATAACTTTGAAGCAAGGGACACAATATAGTTAGCTCATATAAATGCGTCTCCTTCGCTACGGCATTGTAAAGATTTTTGCCACTACTTTTAATAATACCAATGCTTGTATCCTGAACACGCGTGAACAATTATAATAGAATGTGAAGGTTAACACTAGTGGTTTAATGCTGTATTATAATACAGGCGCTTGTGATTCACTTTTCCTTTGACCCTTTGACTTTTAACTAGAAAGCCATCTAATTGAGATGTATTGCACACTGATTACCTGTATTGTTTCCTTCAAATTAATTTCAAAAAGAGATGATATGAAAGAAAGCCCAAAACAGGCTAAAGGTGACGAATTTCGATTCATTTCGCCGCACGAGACCTGAATAGTATTAACTTTCCGTCCTGCCTGGCCTCACTCTAATCCGCAGCATACTCCGAAGTTTCACCGACCTCTCACCTCCTCGTCCGACACCTAATTGACTTTTTTTTATTACGACTTGTCCAGGTATATTGTCCTAACTCGAACCCGAATACAAAATGTGATTTAAAATCCATTCTTAATGTCAAGCTTTATGGTAATTTATGAATTAGTAATGATAATAATATAATAGCTTTGTAACTTGTATTTCATGGGTAGAACATTCAATTTATTACATTCATCCTTTCTGATTAGTTTTATTCATATTGTATTTTACTATTTTGGTTGTCTTCTGAGTCAACTCTGCCACTATATTGCAATTTTATAGCAAAAATTTACTTTCTTAGTATTTATACATTTTTATGTAACTAAAAGAGGTTTGCATATAAAAGTATATATATATACGTTTTGCAGTAAATTATAGACACAGATTAAAGATACGAACACACTTAAAGTCTCTAATTTTCGGTTGAACCTTCATCAAGAGAGTAGAGATAGGGACACCAAGCGCACTTACGAAGCGATGGTCTACATTTCGAGGTTGGAGACGGTCTAGATTTTTTTAATACATTTTAAATACCACATTTGTTTTTAAATAAACGTTTTCTTTAATTATTTGGCAAGTTTTCGTCTTAATTTTATAACTTTCACTATCTTTTGTTTATTCTTTACTTGACACTTGCTCTTATTTTCATTGGTATAAAATGTACGCACTCTCAGTGTAGCTTCATATCCCATAATAATATAAAACTATTCTGCCATCTTGTTTCCTATTACAAATGAAAGTTCAGTATCTGAAAATACAATGTTTCCTTCAAATGTTTAATGATATGTTTTCTCACAGACTACAGAATCGTGTTTTCTTCGAGCACCAATTCAACCTAATGTCAATTTCCAGCTGTTTCATTAACTTCTATCATTTTTCCACGCCTGATTGCTTTGACTATTCAAGATATGTCAATACTGATCGCTAATATTTTGCTTATAGCATATCATTACAAAATGATTTCAATTACACACTTACTAATTCCCATTTTATCAGAATACCACCATTATGATGCCAATTATTACAGAAGAGAAATTTTATTTTAATCATGGTGGTTTATGACTATGAAATTCAAAATTATTAATTTCATTTTACCTTTTTTAAAGATGAAGATGTACTGCATCACACACATTATTGTAAATGAAACGATATAAATTTAGAAGATCTGGTTTGGGCTATTAGAAAAAATAGAGGAAACATTTAAACTACTAAGAATATAGTGGGATTGAAGGTTCAATACTTGATTATTATACATTTCAACATAAAAAATATTAATTTAATATAATATTGCTAGTAGGACTAATATCCAGCCTGTGTTCCAACTCGTTTCACATGTTAAATATCATTCCAAAATGATTACCTGCTCTCCCACGACAAATGCAGCATTAAACATCTTTTCATGACTTGAAAAGAAGTAAGATCTGCAAGCTCTAATCGGGAGCCAAGTAGCACAGTGGCAACGTGCCCACCTCTGGACAGACAGATCCATGGTTCAATACCCACACTAGCCCTCTATTTATTAATGCGGGTGGTGATAAATCTGCGCGTCGTCCTTGGAGAGGACACTTAACCTATGGTCCCGAGCCTCTACTATGTCAGGTTCTTGTTAAACATCCCTACTCGGAATGCATTTGAGTTAGGCATAATTTAGGACTCCCGATGTAGAATCAACAGGTGATTGGGATCTCTCATTACTTAAATCGGTGCTGAATAATAAATGAGCCAGAATTTCTCGCTCTAGAACAACAATAAAAAGGTGAAAGCCTTATAAGTGTGGGTATTAAAAAAAAAACAAAAGAACCTCTCGTTAGCAGCCTTAAGCCACGGAAGTCACTTCTCGGTACCTCACTAGGTCATTTCTTCAAGAGGCGTACTTTTAGAATTAAACTAGCTTAGGAGGAATTACCGGAAGGGGCTTTTATAATCCTAAAAGTTCTTAATGTGGCCCTCAAGAGAACAATATTTTTCATAAATTATCTTTGTTTTAAACAAACTATTTATTAAATTAGAAAATAAGTTACGGAAACATTAAAGTGGGATAAATCGATAGGTAGCTAGTCTAACAAGACATTTAGGGATTGGAAACGTTTGGGCATCACGCAAACGAGTTGATCTGAACTGGGAATAATACATTTTCATTTCATAAATGTTTCGCAAGAAAACTTGATATTTAGTAAGTACCTGCCTTTGTAGAGGCATGAGCAAAACATTTCAATCTACCTGTTATAAAATTCTAGCAGTATTAAAGATATTAAGTATTATAAATGGAAATAACTTTTGCATTAACTACAAGTGGAGCCAACCTAAAGGAAAGTCTTTGCTTCGGAGTTGAAGTCCTGATTTTCAAGTCCTGACTTTGAGGGATCTTTAGAGCTAATTGAATCCCCTTAGGCCATATACAAAGAATAGTAATTGAAAACTTCAACAGATGGACCGAGATTACTCTCCTCTTAGCTATAAGCTTTAAACTAAAATATAAATTCTGGTTTATAAAATGAATAATTTACAAAATGATTATTATATAAGTCTGAAACTTGATAGGATTGTGAAAGACTGTTAGTTTTCTTCTTTTTTTTTTATATCTATTAACCAAAGTGACAAGTGGTTGTTAACAGACCGTATTAATTGGGAGTTTGTTTTGGGAGAGAGTTGAGAATAAAGTGAACAGTATTCAAGGTCAGTGATTACGTCAGCAGCTGTAAGAAGCGGTAATCTAATCTGGAAGATAAGGAGGTCCCAAGAGAAAGCACACAGGTTTGTTCCAGGAATGCTGGGCATACAGTGTAATAAATCAGTGGTTGTGTATATCAGGAGGTCAGGAGCTGGAACAGTCTATAGGGGAGGACATCAAACAAAGGCTGAACAAACTCAACCCTGCCTTACAAATACTTGACATAAGTAATGATAAAGAGCAGAAAAAAGTAGTTTTAAAACCTTCAACAATTAATCTCTTTATATAACACATTTCTTTTATTTCCTTGTAACATTCATCCCTGATTTTTAGTAAAGCTCTCCTATCTCTACCCTGTAATGACAACGACTTTCAGTCTCAACTGCGTTTTATTCTCAAGTTAAACTTTTTTCATCAACCGTTATGTTCTTATGACTCATTTAAATTTACATATACATATCAAATTATATAAAATTAACTCTATACTCTATCAGTGAATATAAAAAAGTGAATGACTTTGGTCTTAAATGTCTGGTCAGTCTTTTGTTAGAAATATCCCAGTTCATCTGAAAATGGTTTGACTAAGGTTTATAGCAAAATTGAGAAAAAAATTCGATTTATAATAAGATCATACTACTTTTTGATGGTTGAATGACTTTCAAGATAATAAAAAAAAATAGCTAAAGAAAATATATATATAGAAAAGTGGCGATGTATTTCACGAAATTACAATACACTAAGTGGTATTTAGCGATTTGGGTATAGTTGTTTAATTCCAGGATAGTTTACAGGGGGCTTGAGGGCACGCGAGAGTAACCGAATCATAACGGCGAAATCATTCCGAGGCGACTTGAGTTTCCTTGACCGCAAATTGTTTTGTTGCCTGGTTTCGCGATTCTTCGATGGGTTGATGTGATAAATAAGGCCGCGCTTTGTTTGCTTTAGAGCGACCTTTTAAGAAGACAGATGTCTGGAAAGCTAGGCCGAGAGCTTTGGACTTTGATGCAGCACTGCCGCGGGCTTTGGCCTGACATGACCTCGCTCTTGGACCTTCACTCTTCTATTGTTGACTTGATGCCTCTAGGCCCAAGTCAACACTAAATTCCCCTCATCTGCCTCAAGAAGCGCCTTTTTTTTTGTTTTTTTTTTTATGTAAGTGCGCAGGTTAGAGATGTTGTGCAAGACAATTGCGCAAGGCTGCTATTAACTGCAGATAGTTCTAGACGTCTGTGGCCAACACAATCTCGCATGTGTTCCTCCTCCCCATTACTATTCCATTTGTCCTCCACTCAAAAAAAAAAGCTCTGCAATCCTACTTCCTCATTTTTTTAACAATATTTAATTTTAAGAGGCTATATTATTCATATAAAGAAAATATTATTTTCAGTTGTAAATCTTTATGTATCACTTTCTATAATTCTTTTTAGATGATGTTCCTGAATCGGATATAAAAACTCAAAGGGTTTAGTGCTATCGTAATTCTCCCTATTGGTTCCGATTGCGTAGTTCGGTTTTCAGTTTTTTTGTACTTTAACTGAGTTGTTGCTTGGTTGTTTGGCTATATCTTTTAAATATTGAGTTCCCAACGATATATCCTCTGTGGGCAAATTAGTTTATTTTTAGTTATATCAGCTTTAATATAACTGCCGAGTGTGCACATATTAGCGAAAGAAAAACACAGCGAACACTCACTGAAACTACATTAAGAAAGGAAAGAGAAGAATATGATTAAACTATTATCTTCATTTAGTAACTAAATTGATCGTTTTATTAATTTACTAGCTTATCTAAAACACGTTTCTCAACTTCAAATAAATTTTATACCTACATTTGCTAATATAACATGTAAATTATATATATAACAGATTCAATAATATATCGACCGTTTGATAGAATAGGTATGTTCTCTAATCGGGATTCGGTCTAGAAAATCCTAGAAAATTGACTGAATCCGGATTAGAGAACATACCTATATATATAATATATATATATATATATATTATTAAAGTAGTAAAGTAGCAGCTTCCGCATTCACGACCTTTTTGCTCGTGTTTTCTAGTTTTCTAACTAGTTTTCTTAGGTAGGGAGTGATTTCGTGAAGGAAATAGATTGCGCAATCAATACGTTTTCTTTTCTTATATTTATTATTATTATTATTCTTTTCTTTATTTTCTAACTAACTATACCTTCTCTATTAATTCTTACTCTCTTTCAACTCTTTATTTAATATATCTTTTCTAGTTTACTATTAATCTTAATTACTATTATTATTATTAATTATTATTGACATTATTATTATTATTATTAATAATAATAATTTTCTTAATCTATTTATTCTCTATTAGTCCAGTTATACCGTTGACCTTTCAACTCTTTTATTCTAACCGCTTGTTTCTTGTTGATTATTGACCTTTGACCTTCTCTTTATATTAACCTGTACTATCCTTTTAATCTATTTATAGCAATTACTAAGCATGAGTCATCGATTTTAATTTAACATGTCACTTGGCCAACTACTTTTCCAGTTGAACCCTGTTAGCAGGAGGTTAGTTCGTAGGATCGAATCTCTCAGTCTTAAGATCGTGAATGCCGAGACTGCGGTTAATTTTAATAATATATATATATATATATATATATATAACTGGATAATTAATCTAACATAGCTAAACCCTGACAAAGACTCTCTTCAATATTTGAACATATGAAGAGAGACATATACTCCTTTGAACATATAGGAGAATAAACCTATGACTTAAAAGGTAAACTATGGCTGCTTTCGGCTCACACTGGTTATTAATTATATGAGAGAAAAGGGAAATTAACTAAGCAAAAATTAAAAGTATAAAATAAAAGAAGCAAAATTAATACCTTTATTTATTATTAATAATAAATTTATTATTAATACTTATTTATGACGTCCCAGATTAATATTTCAGCTCGAGAAAGACAAACGGATCTCCTCAAAAGCTTTTGAAGTATGATGATAACATAATAATTATTTTATGGCTCCTTGCTAAAGTCTTTAACTGAAATGATGTTATTTCTAGTTTTCTCCGAAAAACAAGATCAGACTTTATGAGGTACTCTCTAGTGACTAAGGTATTGCCTCCCATAGTCCAGCTGATTTGATGAATCAGCACGCTTGTCCTGTAAGAGTATACATGATATGAGCTGAGCATACATACATGATTTATAAGACTGCATTTATAAGACCTTGTCTGTGCAAGTTGCTGATTTTGTGAACGTCTGTAAAGCGTCTTTACACATTCTCTTTCACACAATTTTGCTCTGTCATAATATTTTAATGGGAATAAACTTTACTTCTAAGACCAAGCAATTAATTTTCAAATAACACACGCAAACACTATTACAATTCCTGCATCAACAATAAAATGGTTGTTACCGTAGATAATATATTCTATATTTGCCAATCCCAGTTTTGCCATAAGTATTGACAATAAGGGTGCATTTCTCAATACTGAAGCACTCTTTACCTCAAAAGTATAAAACTATTAATCCCACTTTAATTAAATTAAAAAACAATCCTGCTATTTTTCAAAGAAAAGAAATCTCATAAAATTAAAAGTGACATATACATATAGTTATATAAACAGATAAGGATTGACCTCTCTGCCTGATGTCAATTTTATTGTAATGAATAATATAAAATTATATACTCCAAGTTTATCTGTAATTATAATCTTTAATGTTGGCGCCAAACACTTTCTCTCTTGTTTTCCATATATCGTGCCTAGTTATTCTAAGTAGTGTTTTATTCTATTTATAATATTCCTACTTAATCCAGTGATTATTATCTTAAACATTATGTAATCACTTGTCTCATATCATTGTAATAAACTCCATATAGATTCAAAGACTTAATCAATATGTCACGCAGAAGTAGTTATGCAATGATTTTAGTCCATTTGTATCTTTGCAATTCCATTAATTATGTAAAATTTAAATGAATAGCCTTTTAATTAATGATAGCTTGAGAAAACATGTAATGACCTCATCTGAGTGTGCTCACGTTCAAATTGAATAACAAACTATTTCGAACTGAAAAAATTCTGTACATGGAAATTTCAATTTGAATTAAAAGATAGGAGCTTGAAAAAATTTATTTATTATTTTTAGCAACCGAGTAGTAGTTACAGTCTTTCATAGTTAGTGATTTTCTAGACTGTATGTTTAGTTTCTGTGGAAAGATTGGCTTTTTAAGTGATAATAAGAGGTTGATTGTCCGCAGTACACGTATCATATGCTAACACATATTGAAACTTTGCAGTTATAGATATTTAATGTACCTATCTTCTTTCAGACACACTAAAATTGTCTTCAACTTCGCTTCGCTTCTGTCATTTCTCTAATGACCAACCACTGTTTTAAATCCCTATACCCTAAACCATTTTATTCTATATGTTACTCTATACATTTTAATTCACCTCTTTAAATCATCATTTACTCATGTATGAATAGCAGTTTATCTTTGTAGACTTATAAACCACAAATAACCTCCCACATCACAGATGATAGGTTTCTATCTAGATAAGTGAACAAAAAACTATGTAATGTATGCAAATATACTTTAGCATTTTTAGACTACCATGAAGGTCATAATAATAAAAAACCTATCGTTTATTATTTTGAATATTACACACAAATTTAATAGAAATAATAGAAGATATTTGAAGAAATATATAGATGAAAAGATATGTTTATATATAAACGATATGCTCTAATAAGAGAAGATAATTATATTAGAATAATTGTTATTATTTATTTTTTTGTTGAGTCATACTAAATGATTATGGATTTGCTTTAGCTATTCTTTTTGATGAATAATTTGTTGTCTTAATTAAAGATGAACTCCAGAAGAACTTTTGCTTTTTGACTTTGCCTTAGCTATTTGTTACAGCTGAAAATGTAAATCAGCTTTACAGAAGCTGTTGTAAGATTTTTCTAGTTTGTGATATTTATGCTGCTGATATGCAAGTTGTTGGGGAAGTGAAACAGCTTCCAGTTAGATTTTTATAGGTTCTACAGACCAATTCTTTTCAATTTTGTGGTATTTCAAGCAAAATTTAACTGCTATTAACCAAGTCCTGAGTCGCTAAACCGATTAGTATGTATCTAATTTTGAGCTGTAACGCAAAGATAAGCGCTTAGCAGATCTGCTCCTGTTTTGCATCCAGCAAAAGAGAAAAACATGAGAATGACTGTTGGAGTCAGTGATAGAGACTGTTGAAGTCTTCAACAAACAAGCTATAGGTGGATATGTAGTCAGCTAAGATGTTTGTGTTTGGCTTATTCCCAGGTAAGTTGTATTATTTTGAAGTAGAGTTAAATTATTTTGAAGTGCTTGTTAAAATTCCAGACTTTCACAAAATCTGCTTCTAGTTTATTGATACCGTTCAAAAGTTGGCTTTTGATATCTGGCGGCTTTCCTTGACTATGCAATTACCGTATCTCCTAGTATTGGAATATTCAGAGTTCTTGCTGTTAGACTGGCTTTAAAAATGAAAAGCACATTTGATTCAGACTTACGAAGTGTGTAAGCCTTTAAGAAGCGTTTACGTTTGTCGGCGTGACTCTCATAGGAGCAGTTTTGGTTGAGGCATGATCGTCTCTCAATTTTCACTATGATTGCATAGTTTTAGGTAGAATGTGTGCAGGTCGTTTGGATTACTCAGAGGGCACGACTTGCAGGTAAGTTTCTTTACGGCACAATTCATACATTCATATTTAGCATTCCCACTAGGTTCTTGAAGAAGTATTCAAATATTCAGTGCCACACCATGGAGTTTTGTCATGTAGTTTAGACAAGTTAAATGTTAACGTTGATTCAGTCACTTACCACTAGTACGAAGCAGTCAAGGTAAATGAAAAGAGTTACTCAAAGATATTTTCACAACTCTGTCTTTAGACTGTGCGCTAGTGGTTTTCTTCGCACGTTGGTCTAGTGTCGTGATATTTCAACATAAAGTTTAATTATACACTAAAACTGTTAGAAAGTCAGACCTGGGATGACAATGAGGAACACAAGTTAAAGTTGGTTAATTAGCACTTGAGTATAAGAATGGCAAGACAGGTGCATGCAAAGTGCACTGTGGACTGCATGCTAAATTAATGTTGCGGCTGGGCAAGGTAAAGGCCAAAGACCACACATTAGCACTCCAGTCAGGCTGCCGCCTCAACTCTGCCATAAAAGTGAAATCCATGTCCATCTCACTTTACTGCTTCGTACAAACATTCCGAAGCCTGTTTTATTGAACGAATTCCTCTCTAAATTAGCAGTCTCTCTTACGGAACTGTATTAATCCTAGTTTCCCTTGACATTATTATTCCCTTCTTTCAATAAAAGGTGTCTTGTAACTTCTTTAACACATGCAAATTACATAATATTCAATTTAAACTGTTTTAGTCAATAAAACATATTTTTTTTACGTTTGACTTAAAAAGTAGTACATCTGTACATCTATGAGTGTGTAGGTACATATTTCTTTCGTTATACCTGCATTTAAAATGCTTTATTAAGCGAAACAACATACATAAGTACGAAACTAATGAACAGCACTTACGTTACAAATAACCTTACCTTAATTACTTACTTCGAAGAAATTATTTACATTTCTGCGTTTCAGAGAATAACCACGCGCTATCGTAATAAATTGATTGAGCGTAAAAAAACACTTTTGTTTAAAATATGACATCCTCATGCATAACAAACTATTCAATCTGTATTTCCTTCAATCATTTTTATTAATTATATCAGTATTTTGATTCTAAAATATATTCTCTTGAATCGTGAAGCTCCTTTAAGTTCAATGTTTCCTTCTACAATATACACGAAGTCCTTCCTTTGAAAAAATACTTATAATTAATGATGAAATATCAATTTAGAAATAAAAACAGTGCCAAAAAGTGAATTCTTAATTCTCTTAGAGATGACTTCAAGAACCTAGTTATTAAAATAATTTATCTTTTAGTTGTGCTTCTGTAACGTTTCTATATTTTTATATTGATCGTTACGCATAATAACCTAGCTAAAACTCAAATACATCAACTTATTTTTTATTTCTTAAATATTTATTTATTTTATATATTTTTATAATCACTATTGTTTATTTATTTTTATTAATATTGTCGTTCTTGTAATTAGCAGTGCTACTATATGATGGACAAGTGTGGTTCAATGTTAATTCGCTCAAATTTCACTTAAGGACGAGCCACATACCCAGATGAATATAAATTCGCGTTACACGAGTTTATTAGAGTAAGGCTGTTTAAAAAGTAAGTGGCAGGGGAGGAACTTGGTAATGACAGCTCTGCTTCCCTTTCAAAAACATATGAAAACCATTTCTCCCGATCTAATAGTTAGGCAGGATTCAAGTCCACTCTAGGCCACGCATGACTCCTGCAATAGGCAATGTACGTACTTTCCACCGTCAATCGTCTTTTTTTCCACTAAAACGTCATAAAATCAGTCACCATTTGTTCTAACAATATATATTGGGAAAGTTTCCTTTCCTTATATGTATCAAAGCATTACTTTCAGCAAACAAAACATTTTATAATAATAACAATAACACACGATGAAGCAGGTGTTTACTTCTTTAAGTAGTTTCACTTTCGTAATGAGTGTTTCTGCTTCAGACAAAGTATGCCTCATGACCTCAGAGTCACATACATAAATCACATACCTATTTCATTAATAGTCCCTGGTTTCTTAATGTCTGCGTTACGTTATTCATTTCTATTTTACTATTCTCAGAACTATAAATTACTAAAACTATCAATAAACATAATTTTCTATGTATATTTAAAAAGCATTAAATCCATGTTTAAACAGTTTAAAGAGCACATTATTTTTCAAGGTCACACAACAAATCAAATTCATCTACATATATCTCAAGGCGAATGAATTTTAATGTACACAGTACATTGCATGTACAGACATGACAGCGATGCTAAGATGTCATTGACTCACGTTTAATTTTTTTGCATTGCTTGGTTCTTTTTTCAGTTCTTATCTTATGGTATTTCTACCTTACCATAAGCAAAGAAAAGTTATAACGAAATAAAGTGATGTGAGATAAAATATTAAGTTGATTGAATTGAATGTTTTTGAGTTCTCTTGAGTTCATTATTGTGATTTTGTTATCTACATGTGTAAAGGCTTAGGAGGGTCATCACTCTCAAATGACATCATTCGATGAAACTTATTAACATTTTTTAAACATACATTCCTTTATGAACAATTTTACTGTACTTTTTGTTTATTAGTTTTGTCAATATTGAATCGTGACAAAGGTACGTATTCCACTTTACATCAAAACCAGTGCTAACTTTCGTACTACTCTTCTAGTTAATCTCGAGACTTTAATAGTGCATTTATATAGTTAGTTTATGATAAAAATTCAGAATTCTGGACCCTTTAAAGAGTAATATAACACTAAGAAGCATAAGGATTAGATTTCAAAGAATTCTATGGATGTGTATTGGATTCACCTTAACTTTATTAATATCTCAGAGTTCAATATAAGCATTTATTAAATGTAACATTATTATTTCTTTAACAAATAATAATAATTATTATTATTCAATAGTTAATACTATAAATTTTAGAATGTAAATTACAAAGTGTAACTTTGAAGTGTGATGATGTGAGATACAGCGTGTAAATAAATGCTGATTACAATGCGGCGGTCTTTAGCTGTACTAATGTGGACTGTCTTGGTAATGGATACCTTTATGATTCGAGATTGGGTTTACCATTTAGCTGCATTAAGCGAATTATTACTGATAAACACAATAAACTCCCTTATCTAAACCTCCTTGTTCAGCCGTTAATGTAACCTTGTCTATCAACGAGAGTAAACAAATCATCATTTACGAGTTTCTCAACCAAATTTGCATTTAGCAATTTCATTTTTTGTAACATTTAATGTTTTTTATCCTGAGACTAGTGTTGTATTGGGAAACATTAATAGTTAAATGTGGTTTTAAATAACCTAATGATAATGCTATACAAGGAGTTATTATTATAACCCAGTTACTTAAATATCTAGACAAGGGTCAAAATTCTATAGAGAATTTCTTCTATAATGACATGCATAACTTATACACATTTAATATTGTTATTAACAAGGATACTGGTTGAAATCAACTTTGTGTTTGTTAGTGCGTGCGTTCACACTATAGAAATGACCAAGTGACATCTAATTTGAATGAAAAGAGTTTAATTTTCGTCGTCAATATGTACTGTAAACAAATTTCGTAAAATTAGTTTCTATATAATTAGAAACAGTTCTGTTGAATAAAAAAATGTAGGCACTTTATTTTTGATCAATTTACGAAACGTACTTCCTGTATGTACAATATTACTAAACCAAAGTGTATCACACACCTTGTGTGTACGTTACCGATACAACAAAGTTGGTTACCAATTTTAACAATTTATATACGTCTTATCGCTTATAACTTTTAAAAATTTTTAACAACACGATTTGTAAAATCATCTACAGAGAGCTTACGAAGATATAATAAACGATATTGATGTGGGCAATTGAAACCGTATAGTAAGGAGTTAATGTGTACAAAAATCAAGGATTTGACTAAGATCTTTTAACCAAAACAAGTGGACTTCGTCAGAGTCTCACTCATACAGATTATACTCACTCATACAGACTTATGCTCACTCATATTCAGTACGAGTAAGACTAACAAACACTACTTGTTTCGGTTAAAAGATCATAGTTATATCTCTGGTTTTCTTACTGTGGTAGGTTAGGTTAGTTACGCAAGAATACATAGGCCAAATATTGGCCTGTTGTTATACCGCAAAATGAAAATTCTACACTGGGAGCCCAATTGAAATGTAATTAGAAAAGCGACCTGTTACAAGTACAAGTCATAGTAGAAGCTTGGGATCAACAGTTTAGTATCCTCTCCAATTGACGACGTGTACAGATTTTTTTCACCTCCCGTATGGATAAATGGAAGGCCAGAGTGGGTATCGAACCCTGATCTACCAGTCCAGAGGTGTGTATCGTAAGCTACTGGGATACCCTGGAGCTCTCTCTTATTGCAGGTAAGGCGTTGTTATGTGCAGTATTTTATGTTATGTTTGTTATATTTAGTTAGTATATTGGTATATTAGTATAGTATAGTTAGTATATTAGTTAGTATATTTAGTTAGTATAGTTAATGTTATGTTGTATTTTCTGTATAATGTAAGGTGAATTAATGATCGTAATGTACATAAATTTAATAAGGTTTTTTGTTTTTGTTTTGTTTTGTTTTTTTCTTTAAACTGATTCCCAAGCGGATTAAAACGTCAGCCCTTTACGGTCTTTTTATTTAATTGGGGAGTCCTCCATTTGACTAAATCAAGAGTATTTAGAGTAGGGATCTTTAACGAGTACCTGACACCGCACAGGCTCGGAACCGTCTGCTTAACGTCCTCTCAGAGGGACAACGTACTCAGATTTATTCACCTCTCGCGTGAATAAATCAAGTGCCAGGTGAGTATCGAACCCTAAGACATACCAGTTCAGAGGTGAGTACGTTAACTACTGTGCTAAACTGGCCCCCATAGTAAGGTTATACTATTATATTTTTATAGTAACTACTGACACATAGTTAAACATGAATTTAAATATGTTAACTGGCTGCTTACATGGTGCATCATTACTGCAACTAGTAGAGAAATGATGGCTCGACCTCTTGTGATGCTTCATCTGGGTAATACAGTCATGTATAAACTGAATATAAAGTACACTGAACAATTATCTTCTTTATCAAATTAGTCTCTCTTAAAACCAAGCAGAATAAAGAAGAACCTTGCATATTTTGGAAAAAAAATACGGATTAAGAATTAGATTAGGCCATGTGACATTGGTGAACTGAAAGCTCTATGATAAACCTATATAACAAATATTTCCTACAGTTTTCCTTGGTTTATTTGTATTAGCACTAAAACTCAGGTTGTACTGTCATCTGTTTGTTGTTTTCTAATCATCCTAATGACAGTCACTAGACAATCACAATGCACACTTGTCTCTATCACAATTGCACATCAAGAGGCTAAGAGTCACAACCCTCTTTCAAGTAATCCATTAAAATCGCGTTGTGAGCAAAGCGCAGTGCGTTATTGCGTCATTGTGGTGGAGCTAAAGGAAATGCGTTCCTCGAGTATCTTTGCCATTATTCTTTATTACTTCTTTAATTTTCCCCATGCGTGGCTATATAGGTGTAGCCGTTGATTATATATCCTCTACTCAAACACCAATGATAAAAAAAAAACAATATGAGCCAAAACAAAATTTGTTTCCACTGAAATAGTAAATACTATCTTTTTGAGACGAGAAGAATCACAATGATAACGCACTTTCTCTGTCACATAGACACGTGAAAATTATCCACACCGGTCTCAAATTTACATATGCCTTTTTTTAAAGCTTCAAAATGATCCCATGTGGCATAAATTTATCTTAATCTGAAATAAACAAGTTTAGTTTCAAAACAAACAAGAGTACTGTTCAATAGGCATAGATGACAGCCTTATACGTGCTTTTTTAAATCACTGTGGTTCAAGTCCGTCTCCTTGTCTAATCCAGATGCATTTCGATTAAACCAGTCTGTGATACAGGCATACATGTGAATAGCTGTCATTTGAGAACCTTAAAGAGAAATTTTGTTCTTCACCTCAGGCATAATACTATACATTTCTTTGAATAAATTGCTTTGATTTCATTTCACTTCCTCTTGTATTCAAATATTTTTTGCGTTTTCATAATCTCAAATCACCCCTTTAACAACAGTTGATACAATTGGAATCTTTTACAATAAGTTAGTTTTAGTTTCGCTCGATCCTTTTACACAAATTCCAATGATTAACTTGCAATTCAGTTTCAAACAAGTCGTACTGCTCCTTGTGACTTGCAAAATGATATCATCAAAATAGACCGAATTGCCCATCAAGGAAACAACAGTCAAATATTGAAATATGCAAAGATATTCAGACACGAGTGACCACTTATTGTTTCTAGTTCTCAAGTGGCCATCTTACGTAAGTGACTTTCACTCAACCATTACCGGAAACTCTCAGGTTCCAAGTAACGACCCTCGACACTGACATCTTCAGGTCATCATTTGACTTAACAACTGATCAAGAAATAATATTAGCCCCATGAATGGTAGTGGATTCTGTTGTTAAAATCCATTCAAGATATTATTTTAAAGCATCTTCAAATATTCTTCCTAGTATCCTTGAACCACTTGATAGATTAAATATTCATTGCGCAAAAGTAGATTGGTTGTCCATATTTATTATAATCACAATTCATTTCGTATATTTAAATATGAATTAACTAAAACTTATGGCACGTTTTGGTTGTATTTCAGGTTTTCAGATTGTTTGCAACTGTATGATTATTTATTGACTATATGAAGGACTAGGAGGAATAAAATACTCTTTCAACTTAAAACACTTGATACAGCGATGAATTTAACAATGCTTTCGACTTTCTCTATCAATCAAATGCTCTTTATCTCTAGAAGGTCTTAATGCAATATATTAATGCATATATCTGCAGTTATCTTAATCATTCACAGCACACACACACACTCAATCAGTCAATCAATAATGTTCAGAGTGAGTTCAGAAAGTTAATAATATTCCGTTCCATTTACTTACAGAATCTTTATAACTTCATTTACTTTACAGATATCACTTGTTTTAATCTTTCACCGCAGAAGAGAAGTAAAACCTCAGACCTCAGAAACAGAAATTGTTGCTTCAAGAAACCGCCCCTGACTAAACGTATATATTCAGATATTAAAACAAACATTTTCACTTTAATCAATTTAGCCTATTACTCTACTCCAGAAAAGGTGATTTAGATGGAGTGGAAAATTTCTTAAATAGTTTTAAAATTTTTTAGCTAAGTGATACTGTAACCATAAACTTTTAATTTTTTTTTAAAATAATCTGCATTATACTTTAACATATTTCCTTAAACTTGTATAATCACTTACAGCCACATTATTATCAATCAATTAAAACTTTCATTTAAGACTTTTATAATTTTTGAGCTATAAAAATGTTGAGTGAATAGTTCCTTTTTGTTTTTAAATTATATGAACACGTGCTAAATTGAAACTCATAAATCATACTGTTGTAACATTTTTTATCCGAAGAAAATTAAAGAGAATTGATTATTCTGTCAATAGTTGCAATGCTGTATCAAAAACGCATTTTATAGAATTTTCTTTGGAAATATATACCCCAATGTTGATTTGTTTGGGATGGATATTACAAAATACAACAAAAAAAAAAAAAAAATCAAAGCTGTTGAAATAGTTGGACAAGGAGGAATGTCTGGTATGAAGCAATGGATTCAGGAAACACAGGTGGGTTTGATATTGTTGGCGAGTGTGGAAAAGCCTGCCAGTCTGTGTCTCTCTGAGGATCCTTCACAAAGCATCTTCGATTAGCTCTGCTCTTTTATCACCCAAACGTATTTCTTATGCATCATTTACATTCACGCTTTGAGTATTCCACGCTCTAGTCTAAATTCTTAGCACATCACATTCTTATTATGTATTTAATTATAAAATTTATGTATTTCATTCTACAAAAATATGAATATTCTTCCCTTTATATTTATTAATACTAAAAAAAAAAATTAAGAAAATATATACTCTTGCGCACACCCACGCACACTCACCCAATAAAACAATAAATTTAATTAATTAATTGCCCTTAATATGGCAATCCTAGAACATTACTCCAGATTCACAAACATTTGCCCAGTGATTTTCAACAAAATACTCGTAGTACTCAACAATTGACTCCGGATTCACGCATAAGTGAAATCTTCCCAATTACTTGATAATTTCTTGTATTGTAATAACTGTGATGATAAAAATAATCAAAATAATAAGAGCATTCAACAATGGAAGATTTATGTCGTTATTATATTCATATTAGTTTATAAAAAGGCTAATTCTGGCAAGACAATTTATGGTACACTTACAAAAACACTTCCACGATTGGAAGAACTTTATTATTCGATATTCATCCCTAAATAGTTTTATTACATGTTTTGTTACATTTTTAAATGATCTATAACAGTATAATTAAACAATATCTATAATAAAAAATAAATAATTATTTCCAAGAATTTATTTGTTGCTACAAATAATAATTATTTAATTGATTGCGTTTCTCTATAGTTAGTTATTCTGACATTTCGTACAACTTTTGCAGAAATATCTCTTTTTAATACTACTCTATGTATATTAAACAGTCAATTAATGAACTATCAATTATTTCTCAACAATATACATATGGTAATAAAACATTCACTCTTTTAGAACATACGAGTAAAAGAATTTTTATATTCATAATATAATCTGAATATATTGATAAACTAAATACATTATATAAATATATGATCAAACCACAATATGAAATGGGAAAAAAGACTAAGCGGTCTTCGTCAAGGTTTTTGACTCTGACGAAGACAGTTGATTAAATATTGTGGTTTGATCAGTGATTGTTATTTCACGTGTTTATCGTGAAATCTTTATATATATATATGATCAAACCACAATATCAAATTGATTGTTTTCTCGTGTTTATGTGAAATCTTTATATATATATATATTTCTCAAATTGTTCTTGACTCATATTCTTAATTCAACACATGAGTGTTCAGGGGCCATTTATGAGGGCTCTGTTTTGGTCACAATACCAGAGATCAAACCTTGGCCAGTCAAACAGAGTGTATTTCGTATGAATTATGAGATATGAGTTTATGCTCCAATAAAAAGGACAAAAAATAAAATATACTACAGCAACCAGTGAAAGGAGTAATGTGACATTTTAAGAAATGACTGAACCGGCGTATAGTAATAAATGGCTTATAGAACATGACCTCTCAATGATTGTATCCTCAGAGTCTCATATGCTAAAAATGAAAATAATTGGTCTATGCAGTTAATATATATGAAACTTTTAACATATATGGAACTTCAAGGTTCTATAAGTTATTCCTAAGGTGCCTTTATGGAGATTTAATTTAATTTATAAGAAATGATTTTTTATAAATGGTATGGTTTTTATGGTTTATATCACTCCAGTTTTTTTAAATTTTAGTTTGATGTAGTTTGCATCCATAAATATAATTCCTTTTGGAGACCGTTTGTTCAAAGAAGGCTGGTTTGAGTAAATACATTATAGTAAATAGTATTAACCATACCTTCATACATATATATAAAATATATCTTTATTTCTATTTCTTTTTTTATACTTATAATTATATATTTTGTTATATTTTTCTATATTATATATGTTGCTAGATGTCGTTTATAACGTCATTAAGATAGAAAGGTTTTCTACATATTGGCATTCTAGGTAACTCTGGTCCTACTGGAGACGTCTAAAACCTGAGTTTCACTTAGTGTTTACTTTATTGAATATTCACAAGCTACTGGCAGAGTTTTCTAGTAATTCTTGTCTGGCTATTTATTAGAGATTGATTACAGTGTGGAAGGTTCAATGATTTGTTAGAAGTAGGATTCCCAGTTCTAACCATAGGTTCATCCTCAAGCCAGCAATTTATCTAATTTACGTAAAAGTCGATGATTTGTTTGAAAAGGATTCAGCATGATGGTGGGATCGTGCTGGTTTTTACATGCTCGCTTTGAGAGCAGGGGTTACTTACTGACGCGAGGCTAATTGCATCGCGACTTCAAAGAACGCACAGCTCCTGCCGTGTGAGAGGCCCCCTGTGTCAGCTAATAGAAAGTGTTCCCTTCACTTCAACTTAGCCTGCCAAAGGATTAAATCCTTTAATTACTCTTTTCCAAAAAAAAAAAAAAAAAACTGCCAATTATTATTCATGTGAATCAAACTTTCGATTCGTGATTTTCAAGACAATAAAAATGTTATTCTTAAGTTTTTGATAAATGCAAAACTACTTTTATTTATAATGAAGTAAAACTATTTGGTTTGTCCGCAATGCTTCCTTATTGGCTTGTTATTGGAACATAAATCCATCTTCTTTTACATCTTCCGGCTTTCTACATCTGACCTCATAATATTGTCCCTTCCTTTTATATAAAATAGATCAGTCTTCCAAAGAAGAAGTTTATATTCACTAATCGAGAAATAGAGGTTATTTTTCCAAACAAATGCTTGTTTTCATTGACGATGGCTTGATATTGAAGATAAGTGAGTGATTCCCAATACCCTGCACTTGCTGTTGCAGCTTGAATCATGAAGGCTATTCCAGTAGGCCTACTATGTTATCGCTTCACAAAGTTAGTAAATCTCCTAATTCTATTTTTCAGTAAACTGTCTCAGTTAGGCTCCAGTATTGTAGATCCGGGGTTGGATACCCACTCTGGCTTTCAATTTATTCACGCTGGAGATAAAAAAAAAAAACTGAGCACGTCGTTTCGTGGAGAGAACATTAAGCCATCAGTTCCGAGCCTCTACAATGTCAGGTACTCGTCAAATCTAAATACATTTGAGTAGGCAAAATTAATAATTTCAATGTAGAATTTTCATTTTATGGGATCACAAGGAGTTAACCTTTAGGCATAAGTGGGTTGTATCGTGGGACGGCAAATGACCTGACCTAGCATTGGCTCCAGTTGAACTGGGTAAATAATGAATAGTTCGACCTACGAGTATGTTATATTGTTTAAACCAATCCCCTAGCGGGATGATAGCGTCAGCCGTTTACCGGATTTTTGTTTGATCGGCGATTCTACAGATTCTACATTGGGAGTCGTAAATTTTGTCTAACTCAAGTGCATTTCGAGTAGGGATCTTCAATGAGTACCTGACATCGTATAGGCTCGGGGCCGACGGCTTATCATCCTCTCCGTGGAACGACGGACTAAGATTTGTTCACCTCTCGCGTGAATAAATTGAGGGCCTGGTGGGTACTGAACCACGGAATATCAGCTCAGAGGCGAGTACGTTAACCACTGAACTAACCTGGCTCTCATAGTTCAACCTATAAATTATAACTAATAATAAATAGCTCGAGATGTCAGCTAAAATCACTGTTCGAGCCACAAAGATGATGAAGGGGTGATCCAATTCCGGTTTCTGATATCTATATCGGATCCATTTGGTTTTATAATCACTTTCATACGACTGTAAGTGTAGTTAGATTCAATGAATTTAGTGTTTGATGTCAGTTTTGAAGTCTAATAACCCTGAGGGCGCTAGAAGCAAGAGGTGCTTTGAAATCGAGTGGGTAATCCATCATTGGAGGTACAATACGCTAGTCGAAAAGAAAGTCAAAACAGTTGACAAGAGGAAGTGGAAAGATATTCAAAGCGTCTCTTAGAAGACAATCAAGTGAGATTTACTGCAGTGATGACAATGATTTACACATGCACGCAATTAATTCTCTTTCAAGTGTCGAATTACCGGAATAATGACCTCAATTAGTCCAGGAAGCAAATAACTCTTGCTTAATTAAATAATGGTAAGCTGTTTGCGAATTTCCTTCGATTGATGAATGATTCCCCATTTGATTTCAACAGTTACGCTTAGTCACTCCTGAAATCTCTTGTGCTAATAGTCCATATGAAAGAAACTATTACACTGAAGCACAGAAATCATACACCATGAATGCTATTCTTATTTATTTTACAATGCTATTTATATTTAAAATAATTTATATTATATTCGCTTTTATTAAGAAATGACTTAATCTTTATTTTTAATATTTTATAAAGACTTACGTTTGAGCAGCGTCTTTAAATATTAATAAAAACACTGGCTAAATATAACTATATCATCATTTATATATTATAGCCAATTTTATATCATATTATTTTCCTCGTATTTTAAATATTATAATTAAATCTAGGTAATATTTAGCTATTATAAAATCTAGCCAGTATTTTGGATATAAACAGTATTTAATTCGAAATTCACTAGACTTTTCACACAACGCATAGAACAGGTTTATTCAGCTTTTCATTCATAAAGTTATACAAATTAATAATAAAATTGAATACTATTAAATATTATTAAATTAAATTAAATATTAATCTTAACGATAGCTTCATCAATAATACATTTAATTCTACATATATATACATATACAATTCAAATAGATATCCACCGATTGGTAGAATAATGATAAAATAAAACCAGGATAAGTCCAACAGTTCAGTTTATATTACAAACCTTTTCACAGGCAAAGTAAGAAATTATTGTAAAATAAAAACAAGTGATCCTTTACATTGTTTTACGGCAAAAAAGTAGTATTACAAAACCGGTGTTAACGTTATCAACAGTGCATGGACGTATCAAACATGTGTGAACTGTTTGCATTCATGTTGGAAGCCTGACTGATGCAACTTTTGTGAGACGTGGGCCATTTCTATGACAGCTGACCTACGTAAGTAGGTCGTAAGTCTGACATAGTAAGTGGCAGTAAACAACGGAACAAGTAGAAGGTGGTACACTCAAGAGATGTTGAACCGATGCGATGAAGTGTTTAGAGGGGTTGTGCAACTTTTATAACTTTATGTAGTGTGTGACGTTTATACAAAGATGCATATTGATGCCCCCAATATGAGTATTCATGTTTCGGATATGGTTATCAAGGAATTATAGATTCATATAACATTGTCTTAATGTTTCGGAGGCTTTATCTAAAACTAGGAACTTTTGAAATAGTCGGGCTTATCGGATCACTTATTCAAAGCGAAAGGGTGATGGTAGTTACGAAGACGAACAGAAAGAGGAAGTTATGTTTGAGAAAGTCTTGTTTGGAGGTCACACGGGGGTGCCGAAGGTTAATGGTAATTTCCCAGAGGACGCAGCGCTGTTTGCTAGCAGAGCTAGGGAAGATCACGCGGCTCCTTTTTTAGTGAAAGTGATCTAACCACTTTCTTCCTGGCCAGGGGAGACAGCAAGGTGACCTTGGTGAGGCACGCGCACGGCCATTGTATCGTAACGGGCCCGTCATCCTCCACAAGGTAACCGGATCATTGGGCTTTGTTGTCTGGGCCAGATAAATCTTCTCCCTAAACCCCGACTCCTTCCTTTTTTTCAGACATCCCTGCTTCCCAAGTATTTTTGAATACTCATCTGAACCTATTCAAGTTACATAAGCCCTGGATACCCTTAACAATATAAGATATTAGAATTGTTTGAACCTGAATCTTATAGGCACATTATTAGTACTACAGAGGACGCCACCGTAACTCCTAGACAGGTTAAAAGCTGGAAGATCAGCTTCCGACAATGTCCATGTTCAAGTAGAACCTGAATGTGAGAAACCCTACGACTGTCCTTTTCGATTTATTTTCTTCTATAAATATATTCATTGTAGCCTTCTAATAGGTTTTCGGTTATAAACAATTCAAATACACATATCTACCACAATATGGTTAACCCAAAATAAAGTCTAATAATGCATATCCCTAAAAAGCTGTATTACATGTTTAAAAATAAATAAGAAATAGGACAATAATAGCATCATTATATTAATTTAAATAGGGGAATCTGAACGTAGGACTGAATGATGGCCAACAAATATGGAAAAAAAAAACAAGTTTTCATTTTGCCTATACCATTTAAAACCTCATAATTCTTTTGAATTAGATATTTTTTTAGGTAGATACTGTCTATCTTGCTTACCACACCATCCGGGATATAAATTATATATATGATTGTTGATTGTTGTTTCACATGTTTATGTGAAATCTTTTCATATATATATATATATATATATAATATATATATATATATATATATATAACAGATTCAATAATATATCGACCGTTTGATAGAATAGGTGTGTTCTCTAATCGGGGTTCGGTCAATTTTCCAGGATAAAAAATCAAACTATCGTTGCCAACGTTTCGGTTTTATTTAAAACCTTTTTCATAGGCAGAAGTAAGAATTTTTTAACTAAGAAAATGAAATTTACATTATTTAAAGGAACAACAATGTTAGCCGGACAAATCAAATACTAAGTGATGATTCAATAATATATCGACCGTTTGATAGAATAGGTGTGTTCTCTAATCGGGGTTCGGTCAATTTTCCAGGATAAAAAATCAAACTCTCGTTGCCAACGTTTCGGTTTTATTTAAAACCTTTTTCATAGGCAGAAGTAAGAATTTTTTAACTAAGAAAATGAAATTTACATTATTTAAAGGAACAACAATGTTAGCCGGACAAATCAAATACTAAGTGATATTCAATAATATATCGACCGTTTGATAGAATAGGTGTGTTCTCTAATCGGGGTTCGGTCAATTTTCCAGGATAAAAAATCAAACTCTCGTTGCCAACGTTTCGGTTTTATTTAAAACCTTTTTCATAGGCAGAAGTTTTGTTGTTCCTTTAAATAATGTAAATTTCATTTTCTTAGTTAAAAAATTCTTACTTCTGCCTATGAAAAAGGTTTTAAATAAAACCGAAACGTTGGCAACGAGAGTTTGATTTTTTATCCTGGAAAATTGACCGAACCCCGATTAGAGAACACACCTATTCTATATATATATAATATATATATATGAATTAAATACCACTACTATTGAGTGGTATTTAATTCATATATTATATCAAGAGTTATTGTTGATTATTAATTTATATATATATATAAATAAAAATTAATAAACAATAATAACTTTTGATGTAATATATGAATTAAATACCACATTAACAATTATATTGTTTAATTAATATATAAATAATTAATTTATATTGTCTATTGTGGTATTTAATTCATATATATGTATATATATATATATACATTTGTAAAACCTGGGAGCAGACCTTCTTCACTGCATGTGGGAACGAATTTAATTCCAAAGCCATCAATAATTTAATTCAAGCAGAAATTTTAGTACCAACATGTTGATGGTGGTCCATGATATGCCGGAACAAGTCCAAGAATACAAATAGTGAATGCGTCTACGTAGAGTTTAATATGTCTGGTTACGTACGTACCAATTAATTTCATTATGACTGGTCAAGTGGTGCGAACTATACTCGTATTGTGTCCATAAGCTTTTAGAATGTATCATAAGTCAAAATGTTTACATTTATTTGCAGAAAATACTTTATTAGTTCTTTTAAGAATCTGATTTTTTCACCTATTGCTTTTGTCAGTTTCATAATAATTCTAACAATCCATCACACTAAATTTGGTAGTTTCGGACAAAAAACTGTTGTCTAAAAATACATTTTGAGCAAAAAAAAGGGACTTTTAGATGATTCAATATTGCTCCTAATAAAACATGGCAAACCTACACTATATTGCCAATTTTTGGGCAAAATATGACTTTGATCCATGAAAACGCATAGCTACCTAACATAGGAAAATTTAATTTGGATAATAAGAGAGGGAATTTATATGCACATATTATGTATTAGAGCATTTTGGCATCTGGAAACATTGGGCAGGGACGGTGTAGGACGAAAATGACCTTTTCCTTTTAACTTACATCAAGGAAAGACCAATCATTGAGGGAGGTCACCAAAATCCTTGAAAAGCTGCAAAGGTCATATCACTGGTTGTAAATGGAAAATAGTATGGAAACCTGCGTGCTAAAGATAGCGGAACGAATAAGAAAATAGAGTAGGGAAGAGCTCCGCTAGTGCATCGATAATACAAAATAGCACTCTACAAGTGAAACCGTACAAGAATCTGAGTGGCATATTCACATATGAAGAAAAGCAATATCTAAAGGTTGTAGACAGGCTGACTAAATTAGCTTCCACGTGACCCCTGCATAATAAGTCTGAGGATAGCAGGAGTGAAGGATTTCACTTTTACATTCCTCTCTTTGATTACCCTAGCACTGTTATCATATATATAAATGTATAAGAAGTATCTATGCTGAATTTATATGGACGTAAATAAATATATATTCATCTAGGTTTAATAAAAAGAAATTTATCTAAACATAAATAAACAATTAATTATATGAATATTTATTCTGTTCTTTAAAAAGAAATTATATTTTCTTTCCTTTTTCTCTAAAAATGAATAGTTGAGAACTATCCCGTTTTGAATGAACTTCTACAGATTGAGATTATTCAGTGATTGAATGATTCAGAATAATCTTCTTTAAATATGTCCAAAAAATAATATCGAAGGTTGCCAATAGCAGTTTATTTAATGGCTTTTTGTATTTGTTTACTTCTTGTAAGATTTTTGAAACGTCACTTGTAGTGACTTGTATGAATCCTTACTCATTCGAAATATTTAAATACTAATATTATCCTGTTATCTACCTGGTCTTTTCTCACACCGCCTATAATATTGTTCTTACACTCCAGGTTAGTAACTTCTGCTATAGAAGAATTAATATGCAGTTAAATATTTCCACGCAGACAGCATGTGCTGTGCAAACTGTTGCTATCTTTAAGTCTAGATAAATTGTTTGTTTTGATCTGTAGAAGGGATATTAAAGGATTCTCGAAGGATTCAGGATTTTGTACTCTTGCTCCCCACGATACAATCCTGTGATAAAGCAGTTTTTTTTTTGACAGTTGATTGAGTAAGTAAATATAAATTTGTAGCATCTGTTTAGTTGTGTTTCCATTACAGTTTGGGGAGCCTAAAGTAAGATGTCTGTTAAAGTGCCCCAAGTATTTTGCTGGTGTACGCTAAATTAAAAATGATATTATTAAAAAAACCACCTTGTTTTTTTAAAACTATAAAAAGCCTGCGCTTGAAGCATATGAGGAGTATGGATTCCATCTGCCATGGATAAACAAGGAAATAAATTTAACAGAGTTAGTAGGAAACAAGCTAATGCGATAAATTTAATACGAAGCCCTAGGGCGCAGAGAGAGGAGGATTGAAAGCAGTAATCTAACCCGAGCTTGTATTTTTATTCTAACAGATAAATTGTATATTATTTGTAAAATCCAGTGTTACGGAAAAAACAGCTTGTTTTTTTTTTTTGGTGAAACAGCAATCCGGAAGGTGACCAAGTGTTGCTTCAAATTTAGTTGATGGGCAAAAATTATTGTTTATAAAAGTAAGCCATTTAATGTCTAATGTTGAACCAGTTTCAATACGTTTTACGAATACTTTCTCAAACAAAATTCTTTTTTGTTTTCTAACTAAACAATGATGATTATTTTCGATGCCTAACAGAAGAAGGTAGATACATTCTTCTTTCAACTCTGGCGAGAACGATTGCTGCTTGAAAGATCTTCCATTCCATTTTAGAATTAGAATATTGGTAATTTTTTGCATGATAATATTGTAATCTGTCTGTATCTCTCTCTCTCTCTTTCCCTCTCGGTTTTGTCCAAAAGCCAAACTCAGGAGTTATTAAAATACAATGTTTGTAAATATGTCGTCAACGGTAGCACTCTTGTTGATTAGATAACAAAGTAAAATGAATCTTTCAGAAAATGAAAATACCGGGGTATAATGTATGTCCACATAAAAAATGTACTTTTTTTTATTTTATTTTAATGAATTTGGTATTGAAACAATCCTGACAACGTCCTGAAATATAGACGAAAGGTTGGCTTAAAGGTGTTTTTTTTTTAGAATTGCTTGATGCTGGACCAAACCAAGGATAAAAAAATAATGATCAATACATGTAGTCGAGATGAGAAAAATTTTAATATATATTTATATATATATATATATATATATAGTTCAATGTAGAAAAAAAAACATAGAGAAATCAAAAGCACACACTTACGGTCTCTAATTTTTGGTTTGAACCGTCTTCGGGAGAGATAAGAGAGGGAAACCAAGCGCACTGGTTCAGAGACGGTTGGAGACCGATATATATATATATCATTAAAACGAACCTCAGTCACAGCATTCACGATATTTTCATTCACAGATTCGATGTTACGAACTCATTTTCTTCTATCAGTGATAATTGAAATAGGTCTTGACCAAGTGACCTGTTTCATAATAATTAAAGTTCCTGCTTTCTTTCAAATATGTTAAGAAGTCCATATAAATAAAATATCCTTATGAGGAACATTGCTACCAACATGAATAAAGAAAGAGATGTAGTTAAATACGAAGAAAAATTAATAAAAACTATATAGTGCAACTCACTATTAAATATTCTGCCCTTCAGAAAATTTAACTGAATTAGACTTAATAACAATTTTTAATATAAGTCAAGACGCCGTAGTCCAAAATTATTAATTTTATCGAAGAGATTCTTAGGTTGTGAAGACCATATAACAACCATAATTATAAAAATTTGAAAAAAATAAGATTATAGTAGTAGAGGTGAGAATAAGTATCAAGACGAACAGAGCCATTAACTAGGGCGCATCAACTGTTTCTTCATATTAACTGGTAGCAACCTCAGGCTGAGAGTAAGGTAGAATAATATTAAGAATGATGTCACCAGTGGAGTTAAAGAGTTAGACAGAAGGTAATAATGGGTTACTGGACTGTAGCTGACTCACCAGAGCAAAATGTAGTAACACTGCCCTTATTGCAAAGGTCTTTGACTTAATAATCATAATCACTCTATTTGTAATCTATCATTAGACTTGGGACAAACCTTTGCAACAATTTAATATTCTTGCTCTTTTTGAAAACTTAAATTATATTTCATAAAATAACTGAAAAGTTCTTCTTGTCTTGACTGTATTTCGTAAACATATTGATGAAACAAAATTAAAATGAAACACTATAATTTATGTAAAAACATTGTGAAGTAACTGTATAGAGGACTAGTCTTTGAATACACAGTTGTAAAGATTTATTTGAAACAAAACAATCTGTTGTATTAACCTAGTAGTTGTTTTCCCTATTTCTTAACCTTCTCGGCTTTTACATTATGTACATCCCAGGCTTGTATGTCTAGTGGTTCGAAACATGTGGTATGCGAAGCCCTTCCAAGTGAAACCGGAGTACTTTCGGTATCATGAACGATTTTTAGTTATTTCTTATAACTTATCAAGAGCTGTCTCTAGTTATTTGAATGTATTCACCCTTAAAGGGTCATCGCTGCGAAGATATATTAGGATTAATATTCTTAAATTCTTAAGAACTTATTTGTATTCGATTATTGTTTCATTGGAGCCAGAGGATGCGGCTTGTGTGCTTCGGTCATGGGTGCGGGGTTGACAAATGTATTTTTAAATGCGGCTTTTGCAATTCTTAACTCCGCTTTCGGGCTGCACGCTTGTCGGGGAATGGGTCGCATATGGGCTCCATTTGATGATTTCTCATTCAAGTAGTACATGTATATTGATTCTCATATGTTTCATGTTCTAGTCATTGGTCAAAGGTTAAAACTACCCAAGGAAATTTTATTTTTCAATACAAGGGACAAGTAAAAGCGCCAGTTTAGCTTGAATCCCGCCAACTAAATTACATTAGCGAATGAAATGGTAAAAGGCCTAGATGCCTGTCCACTAATTTAGCATGCATCTTGCTGTGCATAACTAGCTGACCCTTGACCTTTACTTAATAAGTTAATATGTAATATAACTGCAATTTATTTACAAAAAATAAAACACTATATAAAAAAAGTGTTTATATGTGGAAGAGTTGGCAATTGAGGCATTCAACAGTGTGCCAATAGTCAATAGTGTCCCTTCCCCAATAGTCCATCTCCCTTCTTCTCTCCACGCCTTCTTCTCTGTTTAAGCGTTAATTAATCATTCTAATTTAGTAGTCCACCAAAGGTTTAGTGTGTTGAAATAAAAAACTTAAAGCACATAGCAGGACAATATGTCCACTGAGAAGTTCTTATCAACTTGTATACGATATCTTTTTTTGTCCTAATAATTCCTCTATCAGCAACAGTATGTATGTTCAGACACATCGACTTACTACTTCATATATTTTTAATATCTCTTCTAATATCATTTTTCCTGGAAAGTCAAATATCTCTATTAATCTTACCTGAAATATTTTTTTTACTTTTACCTAAAAAAATTAAAGTTACTCCATTTATTGGCTTTAAATTTACATTTGTACTCATTAGTTATGGTTTACAAGAGTGGTAAATTAAAAATTGGACACTCTTTTCCTCTTGCAGAACCCGAAAGGGCTGAGCCTTTGTTAATTAGTAGGAATATAAGTTGAAGGAAATTAGCAGATCAATTCTAAGAGAAATAGTTTAAATTTTAAATACTCTGATGTATGGCTAATAAATAATTATTTGAAAAGGGAAGATGAAAGAATAAGATAAGGCAAATATGAATGTAGTGTACGAGAAAACAAAGGTGTGCTTAAGAGTAATAAATACCATGCCCTGAGGCAAGGCACCTTATCAGGAATGGTTAATGAGGAGCACTGATGACCTATGTGGCCTAAAGAACCTCATAGGCAAGAAAGCAACTTCCTTCACGGACGGTCTTAACGAATCATGTATGGAGATGTAAGTTCACCAGCTGCCTTACTAAGGCAATAGAATTGAACCATTACGTGTCTTAGTTATTTACAATCTACATCAGCACAGAGCTGATGCCTGCGGGCCCACATCCTTCAGGCAAGATTTAGTTATACAATCCTGTTATTTGGAGACAAAATACTTAATCTGAATAAAAAATTTCTTACTCAGCACTTAATAATAATAGTGTGTTAGTGTGTTACAAAGAAATGTGGTTACAAAATAAGTACTTTGTTACATCAAACATGACTCGACTGCACATTATTTCAGTGTTCTAGAAAACACTGACTATAAATTGGACCAATTATAAATTTGAATAATTGCAATCAAATATACGTATACAGGTTTGAACTCAGAGACTTTAACGGAAGGTAAGAAATAAAAATAAGAAAGAAATTGAGAACACATTGAGCATATTATATACGAGTGTTCTTACACAAGCGGCGAGGAGAGGAAGTGATTGAAAAATATGTCCTAAATATAACTATTACGCTATTTTTTAAAAGTTATACCTGGTATTCAGATCCAAAAAGTAATAATTAAATTATTGTTTATTTTTTTAAAATACTGATATACGGTTTTTGCTATTTCAACATTGTAGTATACCTAATATACGAGTAAAAATGCAAGGGAATCAGAATGGGTTAGAATCAAACAGTGAAATAAAACAAAAATTATTAATAATAACAGGTAAAAGATTACCAACGAATTCATAAAAGAATAGTTGTTAAACATTACTATTAATTAAGTTCAACTTTTTATTTTACTAATCGAATGAAAAACATAATAACAGGTTAAGTCAAAAAAATAACATAAAACTTTTTGGTAAGAATGCCTCCTTTACTAATAGCTGAATGTCAAAATGTCAACAAATGGCAATGCCTGTTTTACACTTTTATGGGTTTTTAAGAGCTCGAGAGCTGTCACAATACAAAATTTTGCAAATAAATATTTCAGAGGAATTAAATTTTAATCGCCTAAGAAAGTGTTTTTAAGTTCAAGAATTTTTGAAATTTTCTTACGAGCAATTTACTTTTGAGATATATTATTTTGAATGTTTTACTTCAAATTGGTTATATATTTTACCCCTTATCACTTATGCTTTTCTAGATTTAGACCTAAACAGGATGGAATAAGTTTTCCCAGCTGGAGCTTTGCATGCTGTATTTAGCAATATAGATTTGGTTTGGAACACATAGCTGAAGCCTGTCAAAATGAGCACAAATGTGTTGAACTTAATGCGCACTAACCCTTTTTTAAAGTTCATCTGAAATATTTTTTTGACCTTTTACTAGGAAGCATTGCGAGCAATGGTTACCATCTCTTATAGTGCGAAAGGGCAAACAGACAGACTGACATATCCTAGATATTTGCATTTGTTGTAGATGCAATCACAATTTAAACAAATTCAAAAATCAACAAATAATGCAATGATGTTGGTTGTTGTTATTCGCATAATTTACATTTGCGTCGAACTTTCTCTCTACTGAAATCTAAAAGAAAACACGCTTCCCGGAGACTCGAAAGCTCACTGCATGTTAGGGGTCATGAAAGCAATACGACTTATTTTTACTTTAAAAGCCTCAGTACAGCCACTATTCCTATTCTCGTGTTTATGTGAAATATTTATATATATATATATATATATATATATAAAACATATACTTCTATTATTTTTAATTAAAACTAACAAATTAAAACATATATATATATACATAATTTTTAATAAAAGTTTCGACCGTGAACTAGAAAGGAGATTAAATTTATCAGGAACGGTGAGTTCTTTGAACCTACAGTGTGATTTGAAACTGACTCCTAATAAATTTGATTCGGTATGTATATATATTTAAATGATATTTATATGAGTTATTTTTATTTTAATTAATAGTTATATTACCTCATAAAATATAAATTGTTCAATGAGGAACTAGCATTTAAGTTTTCCCTTCTACTCTCTTCCTGAAGAAGAACTTCGTTTCGAAATGTTGATCACAGAAAGTGTTTTTGCTCTTTATGTGTTGTTCTTTTCAGTTATTTATCTGTCCGGTTTTGACCGTCTGGAAATTTCAGTTATATACTTCTGTGATCCGTTGGGTCATCCAACACCCTTCTTTTTAATTCAATCAGCTTCACAAAATGCAGATAAACTCTAAATTAGTTCTCTTTTTTTTTAATTTTTGGTACAATTTGAATTTTCCAAAAAAATCTTTGTTTTTTTTTCGTTTGACCCTGCTAAGAGCAACAAATAATTGGCCATGTTGAAATGAACTAAAACTTTCTGTAGAGTCTCTCCTTGAGACTTATGAATAGTCATGTCAAATGCTAACCGAATCGGAAACTAAATCCTTAAAAAAAGGAATGTTGTTCTCTTCAAATAAATCCAATTAAATCCAAATCCAAATAAATCTTCTTAATTCCAATCATGGAATTAAAACTATTTCCCTTTGATACCGTGATGCGATAAATTTATAAACAATGACATTATCATAGAGCTCCTCATTTATTGTTCCATTACATAAGTGCGGTGGATCAATGTTTATCATACATACTCCATGACATGAGCTCCCTTTTTGAGTTCTAGCTTATGTTAGAACAATCTTAACATTCTTGAGGCTAATGTGTGGGTTCTGTTTCTACACAAACTGACAGATAATAATGACTTAATAATTTAATTAGTCTTGGAAATTACCCAATGAACCTATGATCAATTTCACTGATTATCTCGTTAAATGGAAATTATATAGAATTTTTTTTTTTTGAACAATATTTGTGGATTGACGAATGAAGAGTAAATGTATTCAATGTCATATGCAGCTTAAATTAAGCAGAAATACATTTTGATCCTTCTATAATACACAAGTGGGTGTTATTGTTGTCAGCATTAAAAAAATTCGAAAGACTTTTCAAACTACCTAGAAGATTAAAGATCCTACATTTCACAGAGGTCACTTATTTCATCAGCTAAACTTCTGAGACATGTTCATCATAATTGGCTTAATGAAAGTTGCCACTTTAGAATGCATTATAATTAAGCAGATAGTCCATTAATTTTTGATAATTGGTTGACCTATAATAAAGCTGAGTGCAGGCTACTCCAGATTTCTTTCAAGCCTTCTTCCTTACTGTTTCTTAATCTTACGAAATCAATCAGTCAGCATTCAACAAACTGTAACAGGTCAAAGGTTAATAGCATAGCAAGCTTGATGCTCTTATTTACTAATAATACCATTAGTCGTTTCTTCAAATGGTTTTCTAAATCAGAATCCTGCGTTCATGTCCGTAGGGAAGGTGTTGCCTATTTTTCTAGGAAAATATTTTTTTTGAATAACAAGAAAGTTTTAGATAATCAATGTCTATTCTTTCACAAAAATCTTCAGACAAATGTTTACTTTCATAACCTCTTGAAAATAGTAAACGTTGCCAGTTAAATACAATGATTAAAGAGAAAGTAAAATCAATTAGGAAAGGAGATAAAACTCTCTACAAAGGTGTTGCAGAGGACGGCTCTTCCTTGAAGGTATCAACAATGAATGCCAACTGTTTTTTTGGCAACCCAATCTGTTGTTAGCAGTAAATACCTTCCAAATTAACGCAGTCTCAAGGTGGTTATTTATTGGGCAATTTGAGACTGAAACACTTGAGGTCAAGGTTCATTCAAAGGTCACTCGCTCTTCCTTGGATTTAACACACATTGAACACGATTGATAGCAGTCAATTTGTTTAAAGTTACTTCGTAAGTCTTGAGTAAACATTGAAAATCAAAAGTGTCTGTGTAAAAGGAGGAGTGGGTTAATAGTATTTGCTAATAATGCACTAGCTTTATATAGGATAAAAAAGGACCACTCAAGTAATTTAGGCCGTTGATTTACATTATATGACTCAACTTATATGTTTAATTAACTTTCTCAGTGAAATAGCAAACAATGAAATCAACACTTTATAAATAAAAGAGAAACTAAGGTTTTATGGATCGAAGCAGACTACCATGCTGTTCAAAGTAACAAGTTACATGGTCAGTTCTTATTACAGGGACAAAACACAAATAAATTTAAAACATATTAATTTTATAAACATTGAAAATAAATTTGCAAGTATTGTAACTATGCAAACAATATTATAAAACTTATCTATATTATTCCTAAATGTCTAATTTAGGCCTTCAGGCATAAATAATAAAACTTTTACTCTTTCAGTTTATTAGGATCACAAAAACACTAGCAGAAACCCTGTTGTATGTTCTTTTTGTAAAAAAGTCAAAGGAAAAAACAATATCGTATTTTATTACTTAGTTCCAATTAAATTAGCTGTTTGAAAGTAAATCTTTTCAAAATATAAAAAATTATGCACATCTGCACTTAATAATTATGGAAAAGTTGATGAAAAATATGACTGTATTAGCTACGCATTATATTAGTTAGTGAGTTTTCCCTTTAATGGAAATTCAAATGCGTGCGGATGGAAGGGCCGCCAAATAGTGTGTTGACTTAGTGGCTTTTTCTTTTCTTTTTCCGGATATTGCCTGTTTTTCGTTCTTAGTGGACAGCTTATCCCTTTTCTTCTTCTGTATGTTGTCTATTTTTTCGTAATAATATATTCTCACCCCTCAGGGGGAAAGGTGGCTTCTGTTTTTACTCCATCAAGCTTTTTTTGGTGGAAGATGTTACCTGCCTAAGGCCGGTGCTTGTAGACGTAAGGATTATTTATTTCAAGTTTTTCTCTATCCTTTGGTTTCATCTTCATTTATTTTTCTAATACTAGAAAGGGAGTACATATTCTTTCACCCCTATTACCTTTCTTTTCTATTCATCTTAACTCCTTATTCGTTCTTACGATTCGCTGTTTCATTCATCAATTTCAATATTTATCTAAAATTCCTTTGTAATATTCTAGTGCCTATCATACTTATAAAAAAAATAAGTAGTATACGTTTATTGCACCTGTTGACGTCGGTTCAAGAAGCTCGCCTCCACGAGGTCTATCTTGGCCACATCACGAAGCTCGTTTCGTTTTTCTCATTTATGTGAATGCAGTTGGTTCATCGTGACTTGGTGAAAGGGCTCAATGTTAAAAAAACATCAACTTGGTCTGCTTTATTATGGTATGGCCGGAAGTCTAAGGAACATTATTCAATCAAAACTGGTCATTCAAAAAGAATAACCCATTTCATTCAATATTTTATTAGCAAGAAAACAACAGAAACCTTAGGAAGAAACAATTTGTTTTAATCACAATAAATTATTCTTTTACCGAGGTTGAATGTAAGCACCACCTGCACCACCCACATTCAACAACAACGGGATGATGAATAAGTCGCATCCTCTATTCATCGCATCCGCTAATATTTTTAGTACAACAGAGATTACTGAATATAATAGCATTATATAAATCCGCTATGCCTTGTGAATTGTCGCAGTCGTCAGACCGGTTTTGAATGCAGTGCATGTTCAGAGTTTTACTTCAAGGTGCACTATTTGCGATCCGGTCCGACGACTCCAACAATGGTTCAGTAAGCATGTCGATTTATGTAATAATATGAAAAATTCTTATACTTTATTCTTTAAGGCATAAAGATCCTCAAATAACGTAGTGCTACCTAAAATACGTTAAATAAACTTTCTAGTTTCTAAAACTTTTCGGCACACACTTGCACAGACATCATCATACAGATGTGAGTAATGAGTCATTACAATTCAATCCATCATAAGCGGAATGAGGTTCTGGTCTAACAGTTGGCATGCTTGCCTTTAGCACTGTGCATTTATCTATGATGACTATCGATTTTTCATGTGGGAGATGGAGACCCTCGAAGGGGACTCAAAGCTGTCGTCTCTAGTGCAATGTCACATATTTGTTGAAAATCCCTTTTCCGATAATCCTAAGTGAGGCAAAGTGTAAAACTCTAGGTGCAGAATGACCTGGACTTAAATCACTGGTAATGCGACGCTCATAATTAGAATACAACCCTTATGGGCCTCACTTTCCACCCCCTGGACGTCACTAAAGGAGAAAGTCCACAAGCGTGGTATCGGAGACAAATAAACTCGCAGTGAAGTAATAATGTGGTTCATTATATTTGTTAACTAGCGCTGAGTATAATTCTACACTCTAACTTAGAGAGCTATATCAATGGTCTGACCATCAATTAGAAAGCAAATGCTTTCTCAGTCCACGACTAACAACACACAAACTAATTTATTAATTCAGACCAAAAGTCATTTAAAAACATGCGAATAGGTTTGGCACAACTTTCATTTGCTTTTCTGCAAGTAAAATTAAAACATGACAGAACATTCGTGACGCGACCCTTTTACTTAACAAATCAATATGCAGTGTTTTCAATAATATAAAATTTCTTAATGGTAACCTTTGAAATTAGATTTCAGCGATTCTACTCCCCCCACTCCCGCTCATGCTTATTCAAATCTAAAGAGGTTATCCTTTTCATCTTCCCTATTCTGAAAATAACAATTTAATTAAAAATAAACGCATGCATATTGTTAATACCACTGAGGTTAGTATGATTTATATTAGAAGTAGGTAAAGCCGTCATACCTCGTAAGATGATCCTGGAGTTGGAGCGCTTTCGGACGTTGTCCATCTTCCATCGCAACAAACCTACTCAAGGTAGTAGGTTTGTTGCGATTGAAGATGGCAACGTCCAAAAGCGCTCCAACTCCAGGATCATCTTACGAGGTATGACGGTTTTAACTATTTCTAATATAAATTAAAAAAAAAATAATAAATACAATAAACAGTGTGAAAATAAAGTCTTAGGAAGAAAGAATGAACGATAAACCCAACTTAACTGATTTCAGACTTAATAATAATATAACTTAACTCATATGTCGAATTTACCGTACCACCGCAATCAATTGTAGACTCATCTGACATAGTAACATAATGCCTTCATTTTTTTGGTCCGCTCCTTAAGTTACTCATGACCATAAAAGTTTTATGTGGCACTTGAATAAATTTCTCAAACCCAAACCTAAATCATATCAAGTATTTGCTAAAGATTCGATTCTAAAAATCTTGAATAAGTTAAATTTACAAATAATGATATTGAATCAGTTTGATAGTATTGTTCAACTATTAAAGTGCCAACTTTCAAATAGGTCACATTTATCATCCAACAAAACATCAAAGTACTTTGTAAATCATATCAGTGAAGAGTTGTAAAAATACTTTATTTCTTCACGAAGTTTTAACTGCTGTTTTCAAAAGTTTAATTTTGTGTTAATGACCGATTTCACATTCTACTCTTGTATTATTTCTTGGCTAGCGTGATATATTTTTCATTTCCAAGATTATAATACGGTGTCCTTACATGTCTACTGTTAAAAGCACTTAAACTTGTGGAGTACTAATTTTTTTTTTGTAATTTCAAGATATTTGTACTGAGTATTTATAATTTTTTTCATTTTCTCTAAGAGTCTGACAGAGTTTTAATGTCGCATCATATGTATAGTCACGATTTGTTACAAAGTGCACAACTGAGTGTTGTAATCGACAACAAAGCCACCTTTAAACTACTTTAAAAACATTATAAATTGGGTCTGGCACTAATAACAAATTTTATACTCCATGCTGAGATCTAAGAATGTCATGCTAGTGAAGGGGCTGACTTATCGGACAGTAATGAGGACGACAGCCTAATTAGCTGGTCGACAGTAGGCATGGACAGAACAGCCACAGAAGAGTTTCCATCCATGACTGGTGCATTCTTATCTCATAACTGACGAATTAACATTAATCTCATTTTCAACTAAATACGTATTACATAATATCTTCTTTTTAATATGTATTTGCAGTTATCAAAATAGGCTAACATATTAGAAATTCAGGATTGAGTACAAAGCAAGAGATACATGCTTGGATAGAAACTAAACTGGTTTCTAAAAAGTATTAGAAAATGATTTCAAGCTTCTCAGAAACACTTCGTACGGCCAGTAAACAATGAAAGCTTATTGTGTGCAATACTAAAAAGATGTCACTAAGATAGTGTTTTACAGCTTTTAAACAATGCTGACTTAAGAAATCCAGTAATTTTGTTGAAATACATCCAAAAATAGTAAAGCAGTTCATGAAGATTTGTCTGTGAAGAGTAGGCGAATATGTGGCAAGACCTTTTAAAAGTGACAGCCATTTAAATACGAAGCACCTCTTGCCATTGAACTCTTTCATCAACTTGACAGGGCATCATTTTTCGCATAAGAAAGACCTTTTTTCTTTTTTTTTTTTGTCCAAAATAACGAAATCAGCAATGCAAATCTACAACATGTTGAAAGATGACAAAACCTAAATTTCTGTTTTTCTTTCAATTGTTCAAATAAATGGATTGTTTTCGGATCTTGTGTTTCAACTGTCTTTAAGGACAAGAGATGCAAAAATGACACTTCAAATTTCTATTTATGTAACATAAGAATTACTTATTACAAATAAAATTTGAAATGAATAAACAGCATTAACTTGTACAATGTTGTTAAAATTCTTGAATTTTGTTTTTTTTTAATCGACATTTAGCGTTCTCTTCAGTAACAGTTTTAATATTTTATTAATTTTCTCAATCTTGTTAGTTCTATTCACTTATCTCCTATCTTAATCATCGATGTACTTAGTATTTGTTCCGTTCTTCCCCATTCAAGATTGCTGCAATGTGTGTGCTGTCGGTCTGTATCACTTTCACCACTTCTCTCCCCATTTGTCACAATGTCATTCCCCCCTCTCCAATCTTCTCCCAAGACAGAATTTTTCAAAAATTGAATTCCAGATTTTATTGTTTAAACCAACCCCCTTGCGTGAGATAACATCAGCCGTTTACCGGCTTTTTGTTTAATCGGTGATTCTACTGATTCTACATTAGGAGTCCTAAATTTTTCCTAACTCAAGCGCATTTTGAGTAGGGATCTTTAACGAGTACCTGGACATCGTACAGGCTCGGAACCGACGTCATAACATCCTCTCCGAGGGACGACATACTCAGATTTGTTCACCTCCAGCGTGAATAAGTTGAGGGCCAGGTGGGGATTGAACCTTGGACTACCAACAGAGACAAGTATGTTAACCAATGAGCTGACCAGATCCCTTGCATTCCAGATTTGTAATATGTTTTTGTAATTTGTAATCTTTTATTTTTTGTTTGTATTATATACTTACATTTACAAATTTACATATTTACAATGATAATCTTTATAAATATTCATGGATTTATAAAATATCAATCCAATCGATATAAGACTTTTTAATTTAAAGTTAAGAAGTCATAACCTATAACAGCTTTCCTCACTCTGTAAACTTACTGAAAATCTAATTTTCTTCTCCCTTGAGAACCCCTGTTCTAGCAAACATCTATATACTTAACTCGTTGATGCTTAGTAACTGATCTGAAGGCTTGAACACAGATCTCGCTTACTCTAGTCTAGATATTATCATTAAACATTTGTGTTAGAGTTAGGAAACTGTTCACGGTCTACAGAAGCATTCCTTTCTGCCTACTATTCCAGAAGCATCAGGTTTCATTTTAAATATAACCTTCTGTTATATTTAAAATGAAACCTCTTCTGTTATTAGAGTGTTTGGTCACTATCAGGGAATCATAACGCAGATAAGATCGGGTTAAGTGAAAGGATCCTTTTCGTTATAAACTCTTTATGGATCTTGATTTGACTTGATAATCACAAGGGTACTTCACAACATTTTATAACTTAGAGTGATATAATTTTAAAAAAAAAATATATTATTAAATTGTTTACCTATATGTAATTGCATTAATGTTTTCAATTATTTTTGAAACTTTTTTACAAAAATAATCATCATAATCAGTAATCCATTAAGTATGTAAATAACTTGATGGAATTTGTTAATTGTAGTTCCCTAGCATTGAACTTTATTGACAGGCTGCTACAGTTTAGCGAAATGTTCAGAATTATTACCCAAGTTAACATTCAATATTGTTTTATCGCAAACATTAATTGAAGTATTGTTATCAGTTTTTTTAATCTCACTTTAAGAAAACAGAACGAAACATTTTATTCTAAAATTAGAAAAGCTGATTATTTTTAAATAAAATGTTTATGTAAGTGTTTTTTAGGTTTAACTGGATTTTCAATAAGACTTGATGAGAAAGACCAAAAAGCACATAATATTTCTCTGAACAAAAGCGCACATAATCATTATTAGTTTCAAACTAAGGGCAGTAATAATGATTAGTTTCACTAAAAAATTTAGACTAAGCACATTTAGTGCTTTATTCATGAAGTCTTGGTAAATTGTAAATTAGACAGTCTTCTGAATGAGTTGAATTCTTTGTCATATTGTCTTATTGATGAAGAGTCTTAGAAAGCAAGTCTGTAATGCTTGTAGTCAAATGTGGAGGAAGGTAGTCACGAGGGTTTAAAAGTTTTGTAAGAGTTTAGGGATGGTCGGGGAAGTTGGCACAGGGATTAGCAACTTATAAGTATTATAAGTGGATAGATAGGTTTCGCTATACATTGTTTGTGAGTCGAAGGGTGTAGTGATCAATAGACTTCCAACTCAACATGTGCTCCACCTATATTCTAGGGCAGAGTTTTTCAAACTTGTTTCGACGCAGAACCCTTTTTGGTTCCAGTAACTTTCCCGGCAACCACAAATTCTAATGATTTCATACCATCATAACATAAATATTTTCATATGCCTTTTTAAAAACACTTAATGTTTAAAAACATTTAAAAACAATGAAATGTTTAAAAACAATTTATGTATGTTTTAAACAATTAAAAACAATTGTTTAAAAACAATTAAAAAAGTAATATTACTGCAACAATATATTTTTCGAATAAAAATTGAAAACTAAAAGATTTTAATTTTCATACTTTACACAATTGCATAACACATAAACAGAATTACTAGCAATTTTAATACAGAGTTTGTTTTGTAATCATTTCTGGCTTTATAGTTGAGTGTTTGATTCTCAAGTTAGCCCCAGCATTAAGTCTACTTCGGTATTTGGTTTCTATGGGAGTTTAAAGGGAAAATCCAGTTTCACATAAATAGGTAGTGGGAAATGGCAGCGATGTGTGAAGTGCTACTTTTGAAATGGCAGGAAATTCGTTCTGGAAACTAGTTCCAAAAACTGACTAGTGATTCATCCTAAATATTAACATTTTGCTCACTTCTACTTTTGGGTAGATGAAGATACGAGTATAAACATTATTCGGTATCATGCTTCACAAGAAATATAGAATAAATCTATAACCACAAAAAAAATTTTTAGATAAATGATTTTACTAAATGGTTTCACGGAACCCACTTTGGGAACCTCTGTTCTAGGGTATAAAACAGCCCTAGTTATCAGGAGGGCTGATCTATTTTGGGCAATTCGGATGAAGGTCTTGTTCATAATCGTAAACATATGAGCTTGTTCGTATCATAAATATTAAATATCATTAGTCGAGATAGAATTAGAGATGGGGTTGCAAGTGTCAAAGTGAGAGTAAAGGCAAATGAATGGAGGTAAGATGAAGCGGCTGGCAGGAGCCGACAAGTCTTTGTTACACATTGTGACGCGGTGGCGAAAGAAAAGCGTTAACGCCGTTGACGTCCTGCCTGAAGACCGTGACGGTCGGTCGGAATGCCCTCCTTGGAGCGCTCCCCAAACACGTCCCCTTTCACGCTTGTCCACACAACAACCTTCCTCTTGCACATGCCTCTTCACACTTGTTTATATTCTTCGTTTTTTTCCATATTAATTCAGTTATTTTAAAAAATGATTACGTTTATAACATAATTCATGTAAACTAAATTGGATATAAGATCCTACTTAGCTCTAAAAGTATTTTCCTCATAGGAGGACTTCTCACAGACACTCCACTTACATGTATACAAAGTAACAGACATGTAGAAACACATTAGAATGGATACACGTATATATAGGCTTCAATTATTTAATAAATATAAACATTTGATTGCATATTAGTTATCAGTTTTCTAGTTAGAAGTTTGTACTCGAGTACCGTCATAGTCCACACTCACACTTGCACACTCCTCACAGTCTGCCAAATTACCACAGCAGCACCTTATATCCAATTATTTATTAAATTTTAGTGTGTCTGTTATAAGAATATTTATTATATTTAAATCATAATGACAGTAATATTGGTATATATTAAACTTTACATTTAGGAACACAAAAGAAAGAACAGTTAGTCAGGTTTTGCTATAATTTCAGAATTCGTCATATTCAGGAGAAAAGCAAAGAAAACATGAGTGAATAAGCAGAAGCAAACGTGAGTACTTGTTCTTTAATTTGTGTTCCAAGTTTAACATTTAATTTATTTTAACTTTTACAGTATTTTTTTTTACTAAAAAAAATTAATACATCAGAATAATAAAACAAAATTGTCAAAACCGTCAGTACTACACTCTTCTACTATGTAAGGTGTAAAAGAATAATTTAGGACTGTCTAAATGAAATTAAATGTAATAATGTGTTCTACTCTTAGCTTTCTTGCACTCTAAATTGCATTGGTAAAATTATTAACAAATAGCTATGTGTCAGCAAGGTTTACAAAAGGAAGTAAATAATTTTCTTCGGTCCCGTGGAGTTTGTGTATGGGAAGAAGGTCATAGGCCCTTTAAGATGCTGATCCATCTTAAGAATTCCTATTTGGCAAAGCTATATCCAAGCCAACTAAAATGGTATTCAGTTATGAAATGGGTAACACTTTTCACTCAATAAATGGTTTACAACTCTTTGGTTATAGTAGAGAGAAAATGAGTTGTTTGTGGTAATTACTGGCGAGTGGGGCAATAGCCACTGACTTTTGACTCTGTATTACTGAGTACAAGTTCTGTAGACCAGCTTGTAGACTTACTGACCAAAGCCCCCCTCTCCAGCCTTACTTGCTTGTATAACACCTTTGACATCACTGGGTCTCAATGCAGTTTTAATCCTCAATAAACAAACTTTTACGGCAAATGGAGCTGCAGTACAATATAATGTCTACCATAATGACTGATCGTTTAAACCAGATTACATCATAGAGAAAGGGAATGCTTACATTCGTCTGATGACCAAAGGCTCAATCATATCATCTGTTGCACCTGGGACTAGCTTCTATCAACATTTCGCAAGTTATAGTTTATTTTTAATATTGCGAGAGAGATGTGAGTAATATGTGAGTTATCTCTCTAAGCTTCTCTGACCAGCAGATGATCGACTTTCAAGAGCGAAGTCTTCATACTAGTCAAGTAGATGTCACCATTCTATGCCGTTTCAGCCAGGCACTTCATAACCATCGATGTGTCATCGAGCTAGACATTTTCTCGTTCGTATTACAGACACACCTCTACTTATGGACAGATTACGTTTCAGAGGGCCATTTTAAAGTCGTTAGCCAACAGTTGCATCTGAATAACAATGATATAAGAATCATCATAAAAACAATTTCAGAGAGATAAAACATCTTAAAACTAATTTGTCTTATTATAACAATCAGTTTAATATTTAATTTCAGATTATACCGTTTTGAATTAATTGTTTTAAAAAAAAATCCGGTAAATTTTTTTCTGCAATATTAACACGAATAATATATTTTGAAATTCTTTCCTTAAATATTCGCCGGAAAAAAAACCTACCATTTCGTATCATAGATCTCTAAGCGGTTATATTATTGAAATGTTATTAAAATTATAAACAGAAACAGCATAATTCGATACAGTTACTTTTGTAATAAGTTTAATAGAATTATAAATTATTATTATTATTATATACCACCAAATACAATCGACTTAATTTGTATAAAACTTAATAAAAATGTTATCATTATTTTCGAAAGTGTAAATTGAAAGTACATAAAATAATTTAGTAAACTTAATGTTTAACAATTGTTACAAATAAAAGTATATGTCTATTCATTGTAAATGTTTATTTCCATTGCCTATCAAAATATTTTTCAAAATACCTTAATTTTTTGGGTTAAATTTGACTAAAAAACCATGGTTATGTATAAACTACAGAATAAAATTAGGAGCAAACATAGTTCGACCAAGGAGACGGTCAGCTTATAAATTTATTGGTACATTTATGGGTATATTATGGAATTTTCCATGCCCTGTTATTACCTGAGGGACGGCAAAATTTGGCTTGAAATGCTTTATTTCGATAGACGTAGAGAGGTCGTTTCCTTTAAGTCTTAAAATAGTCTGGTTCCTTTAGTCGTGACCGTATTCTTCAACCAACTTTGCCAATATATATCTGTGGACCGTGCTTTTAATAGTTCTGAGGGTATTAGCTTCGCTATCTCCCAACTCTTCGTTGGTGTTGTGAATTGTCAGGTCTCTTATATTTTAATATCCTCAAGGGTGTTAAGTTCCTGAAGTTGGTATTTGCTGGGTAGGACTAAATTCAATAAGTATACCGTTGTCGTGTGTACAGTTTGGAAGGCCTTTGCTGCCATTCTGTTGATTAACCTATATTACCTGTTGAGTTGGCAGATCTCTTGTACCTTAATATCCTCAAGAGTGTTAGTTCCTGAAGTTGGTATTTGCTGGGCAGGACTCAATTCAACAAGTATACCGTTGTCATGGGGACAGTTTGGAAGGCCTTTGCTGCCATTCTGTGGAATAACCTATATTACCTGTTGAGTTGTGGGTACCTTAAACGTAAGAGTACGAACGATGTTGAAACTTTTAAATTTTCGTCTAATTTTATTAGGGTACTGATTTTTAACTAGTATTTGAAACTACAGAGCTTTAAGACCAACTAAAGGAAAAATTCTCATTCCTTACATAGCGAAGTAGGGTTATAAACAATGTTTGAAGTTCAAACTTTCAGTATTAGCGGTACCACTTAACAACCTAACTATATCTATCCCTAAATATGTTAGGCTATTTGTTAAACAGTGTAGCACACCAAACTCTATCCAGTTACTTCACCTATCTTACATTAAAACAGAAATGTATGTACAAACAAAACTAGACATGAATTCTTAACCACAGATACATTAATTTATATCAATGGGGGTTCGCTAATGCTCTAAAGCTATTATTTCCGTGCATTGTACACGAAGTAATATCGTGTATACGATATTTTACCAATATCGTCGAAGTGAGAAATTCGTAATTGACCTTGCGCTATATCAAGTAGTTGGGACAATAGTTCAACTCGCAAACTAATTAAACAAGAAAATAAAACGAAATTTAAAGCTTTACAGAGGTTCATTAACAAACAGATAAAATCTAACTTAATTAATGATTATTATTATCCTAATGGCGTAGAAAACTCCCAGTGTGAAGTTTAAATTGTTTAAAAAACATTTCACAAGTTTTCTGAGAAATTAGACTATATTTTATTTTTTTTTTGTTTCAAGGAAAAAATTACGTACAAAATGTGAGATAGTAAAGGGAGATGTTTGGGTGGTCTGAGGGAACTCTCACGGTATGGAGAGGCATTGCGCAATGTTGGGAAGAGAAAAACACAACTGTTTGTTACTTGGTGAGATATGAATACCTGGTCTTTGGAACTCCCACTGCTAGGAACCAACAATGAATTGTGCAAATCAACTAATTGACTTACAATGTAATAAGCTCTATTTAGTGTAATCAACATAGACTAATTTATAATAAAAGAAGCAGAGTCAATTTCACAAAAAAAATCTATTTGTTTCTCATTCATTAACAAAACTATGGTATCAACTAAAAAAGTTCTATTAAATTAGCTTAATTTGTGATCCATAGAGAAATAATTTTAGCCAGTGTGTTCATTAATACAGACTATAATAGGGCTGTATGTTGTTATCAAGTACCACGACGTTTGACAATTTGACGTTTAACGACTGCGACATTTGACAAAGAAGAATTCTTTCGTTTCAAAATAACAAGTTCAACTGTATAAATTAATAAAAATTACATATTAAATAATTCTACTTTAAAACAACTTTAATTTATATATGTATATATAAAAAGATTTCATATAAACACGTGAAATAACAATCAATGATCAAATCACAATACGAAATGGGAAAACAATACTAAGATCTTTTAACCGTAACAAGCGGTCTTCGTCAGAGTCAAAAACCCAACTGAGGTTTTATCAGTTGGGTTTTTGACTCTGACGAAGACCGCTTGTTACGGTTGAAACATCTTAGTCTTGTTTTCACATTTCTTATTGTGGTTTGATCATTGATATGTATATATAAACGTCTAAACCGCAATAATAAATAAGAAAAATGACTGATCTTTCAACCAAAACAAGTGGTCTTCGTCAGAGACCAACTGATATTGACAAAGCCCACTTGTTTTCGTTTAAAGATCTTAGTAATTTTTTTCCGATTTTTTACTGCACTTTAGACATTAATTTTTATTTCACGTCCTTATTGTAAAATCTTGTTATATGAATATACTTTTTGGAAATTAATTTAAATTGTAAACAAAATGAAACAACCCTTACCAATAATCTTGATCAAATGTCTTTTAATTGTAATAACAACTACCAATACAAATAATTATTACTTTTAAAATTATAAATTTCACTAAAATGAATTATTTTTAAATGTCTTGTATAAATACAGCACAAAAGTTCCTTTATGCTCGCCAGGAACACTGGGAGAAAAAAAAGAGCAGGTTAGGTTCAAGGCTAACTTATAACCTCTCAAAGTGATCTATTTATCAGCGCGGAAATGGATGCAGCCCACATCAGAACAAGCACGCTTCCTGTTCAGACAAACACAGAAGAGCATCGATGTTCAAAAAAACCCGTTTCTACAGGTCAACGAGTCATTAAATGGCTTTACTGCCAAGGGTGGGCGTTGGCTAGTGGTAGTACACTATACTAAAGATGACAACTATTAAGTCATGCATATGCAACTATAGTAACGAAAGTTTTTGGTTGATATGATATGCATCTTCTTAAACTACTGTTTCAAAGAAGCTGCTTTTTTGAAAGCTGACCTTGGCTATCATGTGACCTTTGTGGTGGGTGTTAAAACACTTTGGAATTCAAGATGGGCCTTAAAAAGTTGTTCCCCTTGAAAGACACCATTAGGTAACAAGTGATAGTATAATAAAAACAATTTAGGACTGTATCAACTCACCGAGGAAGAGGTTAAACACAACCAGCCACGTGTACTCCACTTACAGTTATCTGCCTCTCATCAATATAAAGTATAATAACCACCTTGTTTCTCCACTGAAGATAGCAATTTTTGTAAAAGTTACCCACCAAAATTAAACTGTGAACCATCTATTCACAGTAGCGTAGCAAGGTTAGAGGGAATTGGGTGGATTTAATAATTACATTATTTGAAAACTAATTTAAAGTTTAAAATTAATTTAGTCATTTCAAATTGTAAATTAATATCGGAATTTCGACTTCATTCATTTATCGTCAGTAATTGTTATTAACTATGGGTTGTTATTAACAATTACTGACCATAAATGAATTAACTCAAAGTTCCAATTTTGATTTACAATTTGAAATAGCTAAATAAATGTTAATACTTTAAATTAGTTTCAAAATCTAATAGTTAATTCATGGTTTTTGTTTCCATTAGAGTATGTTGTAGCTCACCCAGGTTTCCTAATCTCTGGACACTCCACATCATAAACATTCCCACATTTGACCGAACTAGCAATATCCTTACAAAGCAAATATTCTTTGTGCCAAATAGATATTCAAGAAACAAGGTAACAGACAAAAATAAAATATGAAATTATTAGCAATAAATCAACGATACACCATTAAATACAATAATATAAAAAAAATATCACGAATGTGACTCCAAACAAAGTTTCTTTAAATGCATAGAACCGTTAAAAATGACTGTTAACAGAGTGATGACCCCTCGGTCAAGAACATTTCTTTTCCCAATTTATGTGACACTGGCTAACTTGCCTACCACATATATGATAAACCATAAGCATAATTTTTCAATGCAATGATATTGACAACTTCATTTTTCCAATATATATAATGTTGATCTACAACATATTCAATAAATACTCTGTGAATAATAACACGTGTGTCCATTTTTATTAGTATTAAACTACCTAAGAAACATTCAGTTAATGTTGGGTACATATATGTAGTTTCATTAATTGATAGTATATGAGCATTATTTCAGGAGTGTATGTAATTTACCTGTGGATAATGTTACCGGATTATTATTATAAATAATATTTTATATTAAATGTCTTCACAACAATAAAGTAACTTTCATTTTTTTCAGAACAAGGACTCGAAGTTTCTAATTTCTAGTTCAGCACCAGCACCTGGCGGAATCCATAAGCTTCTTTGTGCTAGTCTTGCCAGTATTTTTTTTTATTTTTTTATTTTTATTACTTAAGGGTGACTATAGCACTGCGTCTTAAAAAAAAAATATTGTACTTCCCCTCTTCTGTACTAAAGTAACCCAGCAGTTAGCTTCAACGCCTCCAAGAAGCTCAGCACTTTTGCTGGTTCCAGTGGTAAAAGTTTTTCTATGGTTTGTTGAGTGTCCCGAATCAGCTGCCTCTCTGCAGCAAAGTTGCCTTATAGTCAGTCAACAGGTGCAACGATGTTTCTTCCTCTTTGCAGAATCTGCACAAACCATCATTGATAAGTCCATTCAGGCTTCCTATATTTCGGGAGAAAGTAACTTCCTTTCTCCTTCTTCAGGTTAGTCTTCTTCGGGTCCTCAGGTGCACTTGTGGGAGGTTCCTACCAGTTAGCGCTGTCTTGCCAGTAAAAAAAAATGATTAAAACACCACAAAATGATTTCCACTACACGACATTTGGAATAACTTTCAGTTTTAGCATAAAAAAATCATTCAGTTCTTATTATGTGCATTATTTGCTTGGCTGTACAGGTTTTTGATGATTGTCAATGTTCAAAACAGACTGAGTATTGTATTCCTATTTTCTCCTGCCTATACATGCTTGGCAGGATACTCCTAGTCAATGATATACTTTACCATTCTTTCTTATTTATTCAACTTATTGAAATTTCTGTAAATACATACCCTTTATATTTAAACCACATTATATTTTACGATTAATTTTGTAGATTTTCTTGTCTGCCAATTTTTCAAAAAAATTTTTTGAAAATGACAATATGGAAAAAATAGAATAAAAATCCAGTTAAAGAAAAAAAAGTATATGTAATAAATAAATGTTGTGTAAATTCAATAAATAATAAGATTACGTATAATCGACTTGGGATCACGAATAACTGAGTAGGAAGAAGAAAAATAAACAGTTTTCTAGTGAAAATACGCAATTTATGAAAATCTGTCGTGAAATAAAATAATTCATACCTACAGAAGTTTATTTATATAAAATTTTAGTAAGTTATCATATTTATGTAAGACCATTTTTTTTATGAAACATTTTCCTGGAATTCCTATCAATTTTCCCTAAGTGATTTTCTTTGGAAATATATGTAAATAATATTTAGCTGAGATGGCTATAAGAAGGGATCCTTCACTATTCATCATAATCATATAATTATGGTTTTCAAATAAGATGACGGCTCGTTTTGAAAGATCATCTCGATCTGAGTTTAAACAAGTTTAAACAGTATAGGCTCTATTTGGTAGTAAGAAGGGAGTTTCAAAACAGTTGTTTGTGTTACGTGCCTGTGAAACATGTACCGTCTATGCAGGAAGCGGAGGGCTTGAGTCCCACGCACACACTGTCCGACCTACTTCCCACTGGCGGATTAGCTTGCCGACCACCTGTGAACCACCACTAACCCACCCCAAATGAGCCTTGTTACAACCAAAAAAACATAACGAGACTAACAATTAGCAGTCCGTTAGGGGCAATTGTTAGTCGAGTAAACACCTTGTCATATTAACAAAAGGAATCTTAGTCAACTCATTAACTTGATTGGCGAAGTACTGGCATATTAACAAATAACAGGCCCATGGTCAACGATGAAAGCTTCACGAATTACTTTTAACTCACAAGCGTATACATTCATTCATTTTTCTAGCACAGTAATGTTGATCCTTTTGGCTATCGCATACATGTCACAACGTTGATTTTCCATCACATGTGATGACCCCTCGGTCAAGAACATTCGTTTTCCCAATTTAAGTGATACTGGCTAACTTGCCTATCACATATACACCACAGGCATAATTTTTTCAAAGCAATGATATTGACAACTTCATTTTTCCAATACATATAATGTTGATCCACAACATATTCAATACGTATATGGGTTCATTTCCAATTTAAGTGATACTAACCCAACTGGCTACTTCATAAAAATCACACATGCTCATTTTCCTAATGTGATGAAGTTAACTCACTTTAATCCACATATATGTCACATAAACTTATGTTTTCAATACATACGTCGTCGACCCATTTGGCCATCACATCTTCGATACTTGCGTTCATTTTTCCAATTTAAATGAAACTGACCCAACCAGCCACATACAAATCGCATACGCTCATTTTTAATACAAGTGTCGACTATCACATTCATATCATATGATTAAAACTTATAATGAAAGTAGCTTTTAAAATAAATAATAAGTTAAAGAATCCAATAAATAAAATGTGAAGTGAATTGGATATAAATGAATGCAATGAATTAGATAAAAGAAGATATACAATTGTATGGGCTACTCAATACTGATCTGGGAAGCTTTAAGAGAGTAGCTTTAAACAAGACACTGGCTTCGTCAGTGAATATAAAGAAATATTCACTCTGTAAAGGACTGGCAATCCATTCCTATTTAAGGATGAGATATACTTTGTATTTATCCTTGAATTCACGTGTTATTGTAAGTATGTTTAAGACACCAAAACATAAAGAGTATTACAGAAGAAGGGTTACAACAGAACCTTTATTTTTATACGTAGTCATTGACTAGTATAGGATTCCCATCTTATCTATTTCTCTTTATACCATTTTTATATCACTGTTTAGAATCATACATAATTTATTTATTCATCATTAAAATTATATTATTCAAGTAAAACATATGTATGTTTTCAATGATCAATTGATGTATGATCAAACCACAATAAGAAATGGGAAAACAAGACTAAGATCTTTCAACCGTAACAAGCGGTCTTCGTCAGAGTCAATAACCCAACTGAACACTAGATGCAGAAAACATCTGGTGAGGAGTTGAGAAGAGATAGAAAATACCACTCTTCCCTCCCACTCTTCTCAACTCCTCACCAGATGTTTTCTGCATCTAGTGTTCAGTTGGGTTATTGACTCTGACGAAGACCGCTTGTTACGGTTGAAAGATCTTAGTCTTGTTTTCCCATTTCTTATTGTGGTTTGATCATTGATTGTTATTTCACGTGTTTATGTGAAAGCTTTTTATATACATATATGTATGTAAGCTAGTGTTATTTAGTGAAATTTGTTTTTAATTGTTAACTAACTCATTGTGGTCTGCCATAAAACTCATAGTAATTTCATTTGTTGATAAAGTTTACATAGGTATTGTTTCCTGAATGGCTCTCTTCTCAATTAGTTTTTGTAACCTATGTATTTTTCTTATTCAAAATTTATATTTTTTTTCAAAATACCTTTTTGATGTACAACAAAAATTGTTTTACTTATTTTAAATAAATTTTACTTCTGCTATTAGGCACGCTTTACGAAATTAATTTCGTTAATTTATTGGCCATGCATAGTTTATAATGTTTCTCTGTTTTGCAGACCTATGAGGAAGGTTATAAATTATACAAATCTGTTTGTTGAGTTTCCTTCGACATCAAAACTTAGAAAAAAAATCATAAAAAAAAATGAACATATAAATAAGGTAGGAATCATATATATTACCGTGATGCTGTTTCCAGTGCCCACAATTGTAAGCCTTTCACCTCTTAGTGTTGTTCTAGGGGTGCAAAGTATGGCTCATTTATTATTTAGCACCCATTTTAGCTTTGGACAAGCCACATTACCGTGTTGATTCTATATCGGAATCCCTAAATTTTCCTCAATCAAGTTTATCAAGTTATTTCCGATTACAGACCTGACATCACACGGACTTGTGATCGACAGCTTCACGTCATCTCCAAGGGTTGCACAAGATTTCACGTCTCCTACATGAATCTGAATCTAGAGCCGTCGTCCTCAAAATCAAGCCTATAATCTTCAGTACTTAATCCTCTGCACGCACACTACCCGTAAACCTAAACCTCACCTCATAATTATTACCTATATCATAACAATATTTGAAGTCGTAATACAAATCTAGCCAATCAGCTATTAAGAGTTCATGGAATCGAACCCACGTCTCTGCGGAGAAGGCCCACAGGAGGCACATATAATTATATACCAGACTATCAATGACGCACAGGCCAATTCTCCATAATCATTCTCATTCCTTCCTATTCATTTTGTATAAACTCAGCAATGTACAATTGAAGTTTTGATACAAACTTAACAAACTTTTTTCATTTAAATACAGAACATCCTTAATTTCCCCTGATTTTTACTTAACTTGAATAGTTATCAAGAAATAAATTTTACCTCAAATTTTTGATAGATTCAGTAGCAACTATTTTTGCCTCTCGGAGTGGTCAGATTTCCCGCCGGGATAAATGATATAAATTCTTCTAAAGTTTCCTTATACTTTCCTCAAAGAGAAAAGTACATGTCAAAAACACTTTCAATGAAAATATTATTAATAAGAACCACCATTAATAAGAACGTTTGTAATGGCAAACAACACGAAGAAATCAGAGCAACGTACGCTTTACTAAGCTACGAACAAAGCTAAACAAGTAGAGATACATAAATTCTTTATATAATATTGTGTAATATACATTCTATATATAATTTCCGGAAAAATCTTATATGTGTCTGCATGCTTGCTGCAATCCCTTGTTGACGTACTTTCAAATTAAATATTAGGTAAAAATACAAATAGGGCTTTGTGGTACCATTGAGTAATTGTATTATTATAATAGTGAACTCACTTACTTGTGTACAGGTATCCTTTCGTCTGTACCTGCAACAATACACACATATTAATAATAAATATCAAATGTATGACTTTTTGTCAGTCGTTCTTGTGACTAAGCTGTCAGTAAATAATTCTAACACTTGCTTTATTACAATACATAATAATATCAAATTAAAGTTCAAAAAGAACTTTATTTTCATCAAATGAAGAGAACAACGTATTCTAAACAAGTATATGGTAAATAACCATGTGACTAAAGCAATCTCTGAGCCATAAAAGAAACTAATCTTATATCTCCTACCAAAGTTTCCCAAAATAATAATAAGGATATTAAGTCTACTAACGTGACGAATTTCGTGAAAGTTAAAATTCGTACAATGGTTTGTTTCTTCAACTTCTGTTGTAGTGAATGAATAAAGTCACTATTAGACCCGTATTTTTTAAATGAAGTAAAATTACTAACAACATTAACAAACTTGTGGATAAACAAATATGTTTGATTATATTTATTCATTATTAATTATAAAGGAATTTTTACAAAGATATAGTAATTATTGGTAATAATGGCAATTTTAATTTGATACTTGTCCCAACACCAACAATGCAAGTGTGTCGTGATTTGAGTCTGTAAAGAGCTAAGAGTGAGAAAGAGTCAGTGAGTGTAAGATTAGAGAGAGGGAGAGCGCATTAGTATATAAAGTGTATAAGCAAGTAAGTTTGCTACATTGAGCATTTGTAACAAATAACATAAATTGATAGAAGTTCATGCCAGTAATTTTTTTTCTAGTGTCTGTCCCTCTGAGTTGATAATATATCTTTTCATTTAAAGTTTCGTAACTAACACACATACACATAACACTGTGAAGGGACAGCATATCATGCAATATCCTGTAATGTCATCTTTTTTTTTGCTTGTTTTTTTTGGTTTACCTTCAGATTATTTATGTACTCAGTAATATATATTTAATAAATCAATATAAATAACATGGTTGTTGACATAACATCAATTCAATAAGGTAGCAGTTATTGACATCATTCATGTTTAGAATTATTGGTGATTTTTGGAACATTTGTAGATGATCATTGATTTTTTATTCAGTTTTAAGATAACTAGATATTTTAGTTATAAGGAATAATTATAAAATAATAACCGTATTCCTTCACAAGATCGATAATTGCTAACTCAATGGTCTAAGTCGCCTGCCATTCATTGGTCATTTATTAATTATGTTCATGTTAAGTGCTATTATGTACCAAACCAGAGTATTCAACATTTTTGAATACGTTACAAGTCCTAACGTCAAACTAAAATAACGAAAATCGAAATATACTTACTTAGGACAAGAACTGTATAGTTCCTTCCCAGCAACGAATCTTGGGAAATGTGCTGTTTCTACATGATGTCAAAAATGACATAATTGCAAAAAATATAATACATCGTGTAAGTATGGATTACGTGCAGAAATATGTCATCATAATAATCCTAGAATTTGAAAGTTTATTCTTACAAGTTTATTACAATATTTTTACAATTACAATAAAATGCTAACTGCAAACTCGTCGCAAAAAAAACAGTAAGTTTTTACTTTAGTGTTAGTAGAATGTGGAATCATGAAAAATTCTATTCCGAGATTTTTAACGAATTACATGTTTTGAGGTCCGTAAAGTCCTTTTTTAGACGTTTTTTGATGATTCCAAAATAACGTGACTATTCATTTTAACTATTCAATAACTTTTTTTATTCATTTTTGATGATAGATCAAATGAATTATGTCACAGAAAATACCAGAAATACCTGTCCACACGTATACTGCAAAATTTAGGTTAGTTTAGGTTGCAGTGGTTGTACAACGAGAGAACACACATAGTATAGAATATTGGTAACATCGCAATCAACATTCTATACTGGGAGTCCTAATTTTTTTCTATCTCAAGTGCATTTAGAGTAAGTATCTGTAACGAGTGTCTGACATCGTACGGACTAGGGACCGACGACTTCAGTCCGTACGTCCTCTCAGATGAACGACCTACAAATAATACCTTAAGGATATCCTAAATATAATATTTTATTTTTTTTAAGGATAAATTAATTTATTAAGCATAAACAAATGGCAAACATTTATTTTTGTTAATATATAACATTTTATCATAAATTTTATTTGTTTATTTTACTAAAAAATTGTTTCTAACAATTTAGAAACTTCAAATACTTGAATTGCGTAAACTAAATGATTTAACTGAAATACCATAAATAAATTAAATAATAATTCCAAGAATGCAAGTAAAAGCAATGACTTACAAGAATGTGACCTGGTATTTATGTCAAAGGTCAGAGCTCATGAGTTAGTACTTAATCGATGAAAACAGGGAATGCAGGGTTAAGGCATCTGACCCACCCACTTACATAAGACGCTCTGGGATGATGCTGGAGAATATACACCATTGTTTTTTGATACATAGTAGACAAAAACGACTTAACAAAGGAATCTTATCAATATAACCAAATCAAATTACATACAACGAAGATAGTTTTCATTTTTTCTTTGAACAATTCTTACTTTTACAGTTTGATTGCTATTTTATTCTCTATTTAAAGTTTATTAACTAAAATAGTTGAATGTCACAAACAAGAAGAAAGAGGGTAGATTTTAAGCATAACACAGATCAGGGGTTGATAAGAATTGGTTCCAAATTTAGAAATCTAGTTTCAAATGGAATACTAATATGCTAGAAGAGAAAAGCTACCCACTTGTTTTGAACAAGACTTTGAAAAGTCACAGAACGTTTGTTTATAACTATTCGCTTTAGCTTTCAGTTAAGTTAGCTTTCAGTGGCAGTCCCACAAGGGAACACACTTAGGCCGAGCATTTACCCTTTGTGATACTACACAATGAAGATTCTACAGTCGGAGTCCTAAAGTTTTCCTAACTTAAGTGTATTTCGAGTAGCGATCTTTAACGAGTACCTGATATCCTACAGGCTTGGTGCCGACAGCTTAATTTACTCTCCTAACTACGACAAGCTTAAAAGGTATTGAACCCCGGATCTACCAGTCCATACGTGATCACGTTGCCACTGGGCTACCCTGGCACTTGACTTTCCAGTTATAAAGTTTCAAAGGTTAAGCGCATGTATTATAATAAAGATTCTACGAACTCATTATAGTCTGACTGTGAAGAATGACAAAATAATTGGTTCAAAATTCTTGTCTTTAGGTTATTTAAGTTTCAAAGGTTGATTCCACATATTGAACGTAAAATTCTGCACCGCTCTTATTACAGACTGATCTAAAAAGTTGATTTAGAATTGTTTTATTCTATTGATATGGCACAAGATTATTAATGGTAGTGATAAACAGCTATGAATTGTCAAATGTTATTTTCATATGCTTTTACTGTAGGCAAAACTGTGAAGAGTTACAAACATTCTTCTTTAGAATGTTTTCTTAGCGTCCCACATCCTTGCACTGTTGGTGAGTCGTATGTTAATGGCATTGTCACACTGGTAATAACAGTACTGTTAACCTTACAGCGCCGACACCATTATTGCAAGTAAATCAATGGTATTATTGACTTAGCGTTGTTTTTCAAATACTCACACACGTTTTGTATCACCATTAACGGTGTTTTACTGGGGATAGTTCGGAATGGCAATATTTCATTTGTGGTAGGATTCCTAGGTTCGCAACCTTCATTATTATTCATTTTTAATATTTCTAAAAAAATCATTTATAATTTTTTTTTATTGAAAAAAAAATGAAATAACAATTTTTAATACTTTTTCTTGCAAGGTGAGAAAAGACAATAAGAATGATTAAGCGGTTTTAGAATTTCGTGTCAGGAATGCACGCACTGTTTGACTCTTGGCTTTCACTGTGTTCCCATAGGCTCACGACTGTTCAAGATGCCAGTGTTTTGTTCCCACAACAAGAAATGTATTCAAAACGTGTTCACTTCTTCCATAGGACGTTCATTTAGCATAATCACACGAGTTTTTTTCATTCAAGTTTACTCTGATATTAATTACTCCTATCTTATATTTTGAACTATTTCAACAATTAATTACTTTAGTGTAAATATATACGGTAATTATATATATATATATAATTATATATAATTATATAATATGAATTCTATATAATGTTCAAAACATGCATTTTTCAATGTCACTATAAATTCTTAAAGAATATAAGAGCCTATTCCATGATTTAATATAACCCAAAAACTCTACATTTCACCTGACCAGAAAATCTATATTTTCTATATTATTTTCACGCTCTTCATAAATCAACGTTTATTGACAATAAAAAGTTTCACAATAAAATCTCTCAATCTCTGATCATATATAATATAGCATCAACTATAAGTTTTAAGTTTAAATATAGATTCAACTAAAAAAGATATATCGGAAACTGTAAGAAATATCATGATGTGATGAAAAGTAACACCAATTAGGAACATTGTGTGACTATATGGGAGTCTATATGCATATTTTGAATACTACCAACAAATAAAATAAAGCATGCAGTATATTTTTTTATATAAAACAAATGATTTAGCATAAGAGCAAACATCATTATTGAATTTAGATAAGAGTGTATGAGAGTTTTATGATCACTTAGTTTTACCTTTATAATAGGAAAAAAAGGTACTTCCTGCTGAGAGGTACCAGCAAAATTTCAAATATGTTATATATGCAGAAATAATGCAATAATGATACATAGTTGTTCATATTACAACTTTTTTGTAATTTTAAATTCTGCGTATACTTAACCACTTTGATTTGTAATTGTTTAACTGAGATAGTTTAAATTGAAGATAATTAATATTATAATCATAGCCGTGTTCTAAATATTAGTTTCTAGAAACTATTTTAAAAAACCATAAGTGTAAAAAAACGATAATGAAACCCATCCAAAAAAAAAATTACTTTAAGTTGATAGATTATTTAATTATTATTATATATATATTTCATGTTTATATACAGAATATTTTTGCTATTTGTATCTAGTTTTTCAAGAAATATGTTAGTTCTTGTGCATTACAGTCCTCTATCATCCATTCATGACAGTCTCGTATGAGATACCATATAGCTACTGTCTATGTCCTCAACTCTAGACGATTATTTCTGTGATAGAACTTTAAAGTGATGTTATAAGAAGCAAAGCTCCCCATGTTGCAACAAGTTGAATTTATGTCCGTCTGAACTTGAATTTTAAGTTGTTGGAGTATTTTATTCTATTCATCAATTTCAGGAAGAGCTAGACGATTTTGTTGATTCTAGAAATCCCTTCTAATGGTCAGAACCCAATTAGCTATGCACTTTCAAAATGATATACTATTAACTTGGAGGGTTTCTGAATAAAATAAATCAGGACACGAAAAATAAAGGAATGCGCTAAACTCGGTTAGATAACCACTTAACAGGGTATGCATTTTAAATAAAGGTTGCCCGTGTGAGTCAGTGTGCCGAGTCAGCCTTGACCGAGACAGAGCGGGCTGGACTGGTTCAGGTCGTCGTCGGACCAGTGACCTCAGAGTGCGGTCTACCAGACACTCTGACTGACCTTCACTGTCTGCTATCTCATACGGCCATTGTCCAAATAGCATAACTTCTACTAAATAACTAGTTTACTCTCATCAAATTAACACATTATTTTAATATACATTTATATATCATAATAAATACGTGAAATAAAAATCAACGTCTGAACCAGAGCAAGAAAATAAAAAAGTGATAAAAATCTTTCAACCAAAAGAAGTGGTTTTCATCAGAGTCTGATGAACAGTTGATTACAGGACATCTGATTACAGTTGGACTCTGGAGTTTAGTGCTACTAGTACTCTGATGATAACCATTTGTTTTAGTCGAAAGATCTTCATTTTTCCGACTCTAGTACGGTGGTTTAGACGATATATATATAAATCACACAAGGGGTTCTTGAGGATTTTGGTCCTGATTATAATCAGGAGTTGTATATTTTATGATCAAAATCCTCACTAACCCCTTGTGTGAATTTGAAATATCAGTGGTCGAGAAGCTATATCAATATTAACAATCAATAATCAAAACACAATAAGAAATGGGAAAACAAAACTAAGATCCTTCAACCGCAACAAGCGGTCTCCGTCAGAGTCAAAAACCCAACTGAAGAACGGGGACCGCTTGTTGCGGTTGAAGGATCTTAGTCTTGTTTTCCCATTTCTTATTGTGGTTTGATCATTTATATATATATATATATATACTTTTTCGATGAAAATACGATCCGAAATAGACATGTATAGTTCAATGTACATAAAGAAATATAGCGAAATTAAAAACCCACACTTACAGTCACTAATTATTGGTTGAATCGTCTCTCTTCTGAAGACGGTTCAACCGAAAATTAGACACTGTAAGTGTGTGTTTTTAATTTCGCTATGTTTCTTTATGTACCCGATGACGACGAATGTCGAAATATCGTTGTGAGTCTTTTTTGTGTGTGTTTTTATCTGTTTTTCTTTTTCTTTTGTGAACTATGTATATAACGTCTATAATTTCACAATAAACAAGTGAAATAAAATCAATGCCCAAAGCCACAATAAGAAATGAGAAAAAAGATTAAGATATTTCAACAGTAACAAGCGGTCTTCGTTAGAGTCAAATCTCAAATGAATTTTACTTCAAATGAATTATATATATATATATATATATAATATATATATATATGTGTGTGTGTGTGTGTGTGTGTAAATGCTTTTACGGACTAACCTCCTGTTAAGAAAAGGAAACAGAAAAAATTATAGTGGAGAGAAAGGACTTATATCTTAACTAACAACCATTTCGTTTATGGGTGATCCACTATACTAACTTGATTCTAATTTAGGGACTTTTTATAATGAATTACTCAAGTGTATAGGGTAGGTTTCTTCATCGATTACATCGTAAAACTGGATGGTTTTACTTTCGACCTCCCATTTTCCATCTCCACCTTAAACAAATCTAGATTCATGAAGAATTGGATTGGATATGTAACTTCTGACTCCAGAGAAAAAGATTTAGGTATTTTAGTTATTTATATAAATGTGTATTTAGGTATTTTATAAAATATAATGAATAGCAGATCGTTCAAAAGTCAAGGCATTATTTCATGTGATTTCTTAATATCTTTCTTTAGACGTTGGGACAATACGTATATTTTAGTCATTTGAATTCTTTGAAAGCAAATTAAGAATTATTGATTGCATTTATGAATCACATGACAGAAGGAATGATGTAAAGAAAGCGAAGATGCTGCAGAAGGTTGTTAGGAGGCCATTGCAGACATACATAGTGGCTTGGAGTAACAGCTGAGGCCCATTAGACGGTCGAGAGTTGAAGGACCAACACAAGCCGGTCCTTTGTTATGCAATAAAAGTCTTTAAAAAGACAGCCTGCTGGGTGGTATTAACAGATTGATGGACGAAAACAGGCATACATACTTTGTGATATAACACTAATTTATGTTTAAAAACGAATCTCTTTAACTGTCTCTAATCCCTCGCAGCATTAGAAAGACTAATAAAAACGAAAGTCGTCTTGTAACCAAGACAAATTTATCTAGAGAGAAAATACATCGTAAGGGATCAAGTTAAATAAAGTATGTGGTTACTTAAATGAGTATATGGCCAACAATAGGAAAACAGGATGGGACGAGATACTAATGCACGAAAGAAGAGTTGAAAACTGTATATCTATTGTCTATGACGTCAGAAGCAATACCTGGCGACCCATAACCGTATCCAAATAATCTTAGCAGATAAGTTATTTGCTCATATCACCTGCCTATTCAAACCTAAACGATTAGCTGCACACACACAACAAGGTTTTACAGTAAATATGTGAAATAAAAATGACGTCTAATCCACAGTAAGACATTCAGAAATAAGACTAAGATCTTTCAACCAAGTTAAACTTCCAAACTCAAGTTTGAGTGTGAGCGGTATTCGTCAGACTCAAAAACCCAACTGATTATTGTGGTTTGATCATTGATTGTTATTTCATGTGTTTATGTGAAATCTTTTATATATATATATATTTCAATAAGTGGTCAGAAAATCCCCTATAAGACATACTGAATTACAATTCTGCAGCTTCTGTATTAACAACTTGTCTGCTGATTTCTCGCTATTTTTTTTCAGTTTCTGGTAATTCCCAAAGTAATTTAGCCAGGGACAACTAAAAATCAATAATCCAGAGTTATTGAGTCAACACTATGAAACTAAATGAAAAAGATTAAGTAACTTGAACAGGAGAATCATGAAGAAAATGATATCTATCCCATTTCAATTGGATGTTATTTGGCCATTCCTAAACTGTGAACGTACTCTCAGACACACACATGATATTCATAGTTATAGATTAGAAAAAGATATTTTGCAATTATTATATTTTTAATTCCATATAACTAATGCATAATTAATATTTAATAAGTATATAATTTTCAATGATTATTGTTAAAGCATAATTATGGATATTGGTAGAGTTCCTTATTTATTTGTTTTATTTATTGGTAGCCTATTTATCTATTTTTATGTGATCTCCTGAGGACAAACTGCTGTTCAAAACATTGATAGTTGATTGTCTTGTGTTCTCTGAAGTTATAGTTTTAGTATGTTGTATATAAATACATAGATATAATCATGTAAAATGCCCTATAAAATTATAAAAGAAAATAATTGATAAACCGAAAAAAATAAATGAAAACAATTCAAATATAACTTTCCGAGTGTTATTTACACTTTGCATTATAATGGGAACAATTAGAATATAATCTATGTTTTAACAATAGCAAACTTTTAAAATAATGCACTTTTTTAAAAAAATAAGATAAAATTATATGTATATATCATATGTGAATATGTAACGGCTTAAAACAAGTCATATTTAAACGAAACGTGTCTTTAATATACTGCATCTACATGATGAGGGGTTACTGTATAAAATTTTAAAATAATACTAGTAGTTTTCACAAAAAATAAGTTTTCAAAGTCCATCAATCGGAAAAGTTTTAATTTTGTGCTTATAATTGCTGTGCACTTTTGCAATAATATTATAGCTTTAATCAACAAATAATTAATTAATATAGAAGTTATTATTTCTAGAGCTTTCTAAAAGTTTTAATTTACTGAAAGCAATTTATTTATATTTGAAATAAACAAGTTTAATTTAAAAGCTAATTAGGTTGCGTGGGTTCTAATGGGAGTTTCAGAATTGGAGAGACCCAGAAGTTTGTGTGTGTGTGTGTGTGTGTGTGTGTGTGTGTGTGTGTGTGTGTGGGTGTGTGAGTATTCGATTATCACTCTCAACTATTCTGGTATACATCTCATAGGGCACCCAGTTGCTATTCTAGCTCCCTGTTACTCTATCATCCATTTCTCACTCTTTCGTTCCAATCATGGGTTATAACTTTTAGACAAGCTCTTCCAAGGTTACGAGGGATATTTCTGTAATTGAGCCGTTTAAATTGTTAGAAAGGGGATCAGTTGAGTTGGATTAGAGCGGTTGTTGAGCAAGAGACATCAAACTGACGGTGTCAATTATCAACTAGGAGTTCAAACAGAGAGTGTAGAAGTGAAAGAGAGTGATAGAGAGGCTGTGCAGTGGCGAAGCACGTCTGATGAGGCGGTGAAAATTGATTGAGAGCAAAGGGGGCGACGGCGTTATTATCACAGCAGCGTGTCTCTCCCTGTAATGCTGAACATTAGCTGGCTCTGCGCCTCGGGGGGCCAGCAGGCTGTTGCAGTCCAGTGTCGCAACACCTTCGATTTCAATTGCAATACTTACACATTCTTCACAACAGACATCTTAGGGTGGGTCATTGACCTATCTAGCGATGTGGATGATCTCCATTCCCATTAGGACGAGATCGCTAAAAGAATAGAGCAAGATGAATAGCACAGGCACTTAGGACAGCTGATGACCTACACATGCATTAAACGAACGGAAATTGTTCGAGAGCATTGCTTGACAGAGTGACTGTGTGCTAGTCATATAATTGTATAATAAAAAGAAAGAAGTAAGAGTGTATAAAAAATGTATAGACAAAAAGGAGGTAATACAATAAGTTTTAAAGAAAACGTGAATTAATTAAAGAAAAAGGCAAATTATTATTTTGTAATGTAAAGTATGAACATTTATTCTGAAAAGCTGTAGATAACGCATTATGCGTGACAAAGTATTCTCCATCATTTTGCACTGAATTCAACATGGTCAAGTAGCAATATTGTGCAATTATTCTATTGATACTTAGATGCTAGATTCATAAAAAGACACTCAAATGTTAAAATACTCAATTGGAAATTTTGTAAATTTAATGATTTTAGAAAATATAAATAATATAATATATTTTTTACAAGAAAAAAATATAGGGCATAAATAATTAAATACTTTTTTAAAAATGTTTAATAATGACAATTAGATATTCACTTAATCGGAGAAGAAATTGGTTAGATTGCAAAATTTTAAACTATTTATAATAAATTTTAGGTCATCAGGGACTCTGAGTTGTTATGCATATTTGTGGATTCTGTAGGATCCTTTGGCCAGGAGTCACTCCTGATGATGTGTATACCGGTAATAACGGAGGAACAAGATTAGCCCTATGAATCTTGGATTGTTTTGGCAGCTGGTTTTGGAGTCGTAGGAGCTGTGGCTTCTGACCTAAGTAAACTTCTCGGAGTTTACATATTACACATGTCGCTGCATGAGAAGCAGTTACCTTTTAAAACTGTTACCTGCTTAGTAGCAGGATGTGGCTAGAGATTTTGGTCATAGGTCTAGGAACATACTTTGTGCGAGTAGTTCTTAAATAACTAGTAATTGTTTTATACATTTCCTCACTCAAAGGAATAGACAAGCAAACTCGAACAACCCTTCTGGTCATAAGGTAGTCTATAAACTGTAGACTGCAGTTGTCGTTATAAGCCGTACATTAGTCGGCACTTCTGAATGGTACTCAGCACCCACGGCTTAATGAACAGAGTTTGTTGCTGATAAGTGTACCATCTAAATACCAATTTAAATGTTATAGCCACTATGGAGATGTTTGATACTAAGTATTTGCCCATGAGTCCGTTATATTTGTATGTTCTTGTAGTGGCCATAGGTCTAGGTCCAGTGTTGGGGCTCATGATATCTTAGTATAACTTTTTACTTTGGTGGTGGCCTAGAAAACAAACAAGTCAGAAGCTCCAGTATGAATATTTCGACTAAATGATAAAATAGTATGGTTTCTGGGGACTCTCTATAACTTTGTACACTTTCGTACAAACAACAGCAAAAATAACATACAACATCTAAAACTGTGTGTGTTGTATGTCAGTCAACAAACTACAAATTATAGTAGACTTTTAGAAGTCGCAGATGTGGACTGATAGAGTGAACCTAAAGACTTATAAGCTCGAGAGTCCCCAGTGGTCAGTCACTTCAATGAATCACAGTAGAGGATGGTAAGTGATCAGAGCACAAATTGTTGCTCGTTGTGAGATAGACTCCCGCCCAACATCCAAGGATCAAACGGCCACTTCATGCTACTGGGCAAGAAATTCTTTTCTCTCATTAATATTGAGTATTAAGCCAAGCCAAATCCAATAAAAGTTAGTAGAATCTATGATCACATGTATAATCTTGCAAGACCTGACTGTACTTTATCCATAATCACTTCATCACTTAATGAATTTATTAGTTTAGAATTTATTAGATTTCTAAACAAATGATTAAAAATTACTGTCCCTGATATACCCGAGGATTATCTGAAGGTAACATATGATGACTAGAAAACCTAAGCTTTTACTAGTATTACATTTACTAGTATTAGTATTATTATTTACTAGTATTACTTTTACTAGTAGAAAATAGCTTTAAAAACAGTATTGAACCCTGGTTCAACGAAACAAAAGGAAGTTGATCAACAAGAAACTTATAAAACATCTCTAGCATCACTTATACGATCGCGTTAAGCAGTAGGCCGATGCTCTAGTCGAGAGCATTCACCTTTGAAATGAGTACTACACCGACTTCTTCAATTCAACTTAACCGCGTCTTCGTAAACTGATTGACGAGAAACTAGGACACAAACTACTAATTAAAAATAAAATCACGAATACTCATAATCTTAAATTAATCAGTTGATTAAAAAAATATTTATTCATTTTTATAAAAGACAAATTTAAATTTAATAAGGAAATTCCAAAGTTAAATTTAATCTCCAAATAACTTGTTGATTCAAACGGTATAGATTCATTTTTATAAAAGATAAATTTAAATTTCAAAAGGGAACTGTTGTCTGTTGAAGAAAACAAATAGAAGATTTCGATAGTGGCCACTATCGTACGAAACTGACGTTTCATTTAATTTAAAATATACTATTAAATAAATATGTAGTTGGTTACACTTAACTATCAAAATCGTTGGCAATCAATTTAATTTTGATTTCTTTTAATATGTCGTTGTGTAGAAGCATTATCAAACTCTGTGGAAAAGTATTATCAAATACATAGATAATCAATTTAATAACTTCATTTATTTGAATGTAGTTATATTGAACTCGTCAACTCAAGAACGTCAGGTAGAACAACCTGACAAGTTTATTTTAATTGAATCTCAATATTTCTTATTTTTAGTGTAATGTTTCTTCTTACATAATTTTTAATTTATAAAATTTTTATTATACTATATTTGTAATAATACAGGAATTAAAAAGAAATTTAAAGTTTGTGGAGTCACCAGAGGAGACAGGTTTGAATTAGGGTCCGTTTTGACCTAGAGAATAATGCACCTTTTCCTAGTTTTAAAATTACTCGAATACAGTAATATTCACGTATAAAAAAGTTAAAATATAACTATATGTAACACAGAATTATTTGAAGATGTAGGAGCTTCCTTAATTCCTTATTTTCTATTGCCTTGTTTCGTGAAACAGGCGGAACTGTTGTTCCTTTGCACAAAGGTTGAAGATAGCCAAGATGCTGCTTGAGTTATAGTGAACTGTAGCATAAGAGCTAGTGGGCGACCTTTGACCCCTCGCTCTTGGTTTCACCGCTTTCATTGTTACGCTCTACCCCTCTTGGCTTGCATCACCAGGAAACATTTTACCATCTCCCTCCGTCCTCACATTACCTCCCCTCATCTTGAGCCCTATAGAAGCTCAAGACTTCAAAAACAAACGGGCTTTCTTTATCGCTGATAGACAGTTTATTAAAGTCAAGTGTTACAATAACACTCAATTCAACTAGAGCCTCAATAACACTGTTTCAACAAGAGCGTCTAGACACGACTGGCTTCCTTTACAAAGGGTCTTGATTCTTGGCAAACCGCTTGTTAGCACCCTCTCTTTCAACATTGTCAACTACACCCTTCCTCTAACTACTCTTTTACCTTCAACCTCCTTGAAACAAAGTATTACATAAATAATCAAATACAATAAAAACATATAACAAGTCATAATATATTCCGATGTTTTTTTTTAGATTCCTATTATATTAATCTTATACAAAAGATATATTTTATTAAAAAAAAAAACAAAACAACGATTAACTCAAAATGAATGATATAATAATCATCAGACCTCAATTTATAACAAATTACAAAAAAAAACTAACAAAAATCTTTTATTAACAATGAAGGAATCCAAAACTACTATACAGACCAGTGACTAATAAACTTAATGCAGTATTTTGTTGTCATCTTGTATTTTGTTTCGTGCTGTTACACTTTTTTTATATAAAATAAATTAAACAAACAGAAAATTAGGAAGGAAATAAAGTTTTATAGTTGCACTTATGTTTCTATTCACATTTCGACATTTTTCTAGAGATCAGGAACAGTGGCATGCATATCAGTTGAAAACAAAACGAATAAATTAAAGAATATAAAGAAATAATAATTATATTAAATGACAGTATTAGAGCGAGTTTCAACCTGATAAATAATGACTAACTTGTTAAAAGCAAAAAGGAATCGACTGGGGATTGGAACGTCGAAAGAATGTCGAAATTGATTTCAGTTTGAACGTAGAGTGTGGACTGGTGCCTTGTTTTAGCTTGGAGCATGGCCACGTGTTTACAGGGATGCTTAGGATGGATATAGGGAGAAACTAACTAATGGGTTTGAACACATTACGGCATTATGAGCATGGCCACGTGTTTACAGGGATGCTTAGGATGGATATAGGGAGAAACTAACTAATGGGTTTGAACACATTACGACATTATGAGCATAGCCACGTGTTTACAGGGATGCTTAGGATGGATATAGGGAGAAACTAACTAATGGGTTTGAACACATTACGACATTATGAGCATGGCCAAGTGTTTACAGGGATGCTTAGGATGGATATAGGGAGAAACTAACTAATGGGTTTGAACACATTACGACATTATGAGCATGGCCAAGTGTTTACAGGGATGCTTAGGATGGATATAGGGAGAAACTAACTAATGGGTTTGAACACATTACGGCATTATGAGCATGGCCACGTGTTTACAGGGATGCTTAGGATGGATATAGGGAGAAACTAACTAATGGGTTTGAACACATTACGACATTATGAGCATAGCCACGTGTTTACAGGGATGCTTAGGATGGATATAGGGAGAAACTAACTAATGGGTTTGAACACATTACGACATTATGAGCATGGCCAAGTGTTTACAGGGATGCTTAGGATGGATATAGGGAGAAACTAACTAATGGGTTTGAACACATTACGACATTATGAGCATGGCCAAGTGTTTACAGAGAGGCTTAGGATGGATATAGGGAGAAACTAACTAATGGGTTTGAACACATTACGACATTATGAGCATTGCTACGTGTTTACAGGGATGCTTAGGATGGATATAGGGAGAAACTAACTAATGGGTTTGAACACATTACGACATTATGAGCATTGCTACGTGTTTACAGAGAGGCTTAGGATGGATATAGGGAGAAACTAACTAATGGGTTTGAACACATTACGACATTATGAGCATGGCCAAGTGTTTACAGAGAGGCTTAGGATGGATATAGGGAGAAACTAACTAATGGGTTTGAACACATTACGACATTATGAGCATGGCCAAGTGTTTACAGAGAGGCTTAGGATGGATATAGGGAGAAACTAACTAATGGGTTTGAACACATTACGACATTATGAGCATTGCTACGTGTTTACAGGGATGCTTAGGATGGATATAGGGAGAAACTAACTAATGGGTTTGAACACATTACGACATTATGAGCATGGCCAAGTGTTTACAGAGAGGCTTAGGATGGATATAGGGAGAAACTAACTAATGGGTTTGAACACATTACGACATTATGAGCATTGCTACGTGTTTACAGGGATGCTTAGGATGGATATAGGGTGAAACTAACTAATGGGTTTGAACACATTACGACATTATGAGTATGGCCACGTGTTTACAGGGATGCTTAGGATGGATATAGGGAGAAACTAACTAATGGGTTTGAACACATTACGACATTATGAGCATGGCCAAGTGTTTACAGAGGGGCTTAGGATGGATATAGGGAGAAACTAACTAATGGGTTTGAACACATTACGACATTATGAGTATGGCCACGTGTTTACAGGGATGCTTAGGATGGATATAGGGAGAAACTAACTAATGGGTTTGAACACATTACGACATTATGAGCATGGTCACGTGTTTACAGAGAGGTTTAGGGAGAAACTAACCAATGGGTTTGAACACATTACGACATTATGAGAGAGAGTTTGTGCAAATGAATTAAAAAAAAAGCGATAATTTAGAATAGGTAACCTAGCAGTGTACTATTTATCATGTAGTGAGTATGGAGTAATCGCGAATAACAATCAACACAAGGTTTATATTGAATGCGTGAAACCATGACTGGATTGCGTGGAACCAAGTAACTGAAATACAATGAGGTGGTATCGAATGAAAAAGAACAAATCGTAGACGATATTAATATAAACTTCATATATTGGGTGAAACTGACCAATGGCAGTTAGGTGTGCCTGACTTTTTGGTTGTCAATGTCCACCTGATAAGTCCAATCCGCTATCTTCGCAGAGCTTCGGGGCCAGGTTATGGAGTAGCAAATGACTAGCCATTTGGTCGACCAAACCATTTCTCATCCAAGCAGAATTTAGTAGAGCTCTATTATTGTGAGAGGGTTCGGTATATTACACAAATGCGCATTAAAAACTATGGGTACAGTCGGGACTGGAATGACCCCAGCCACTAGTCATGCACTGTTGGCCTCGCGATGGCTGTTGTTCCAAACCTAAGGCTGAGATGTAATAATAGATAGCCTTTCTGACTACTGTCTTGTCAAACAATTCCTTCAAGATACGTGAGAAGCACTATTTTATTCTGCTTGAATGGAGAATGCCAGGCGGTGAACTGTAGGACCGAGCCTTCACTGATTACCTACGGATCAGTCCAAGTGACAGATGAGCTAGAATAGCGATATTTGCGTTCAAGAGAGCTCTAAACCCCAGGAAACGGCATGGGTCTCTTTATAGGGTATGAACAAGCTCATAAAAGCATAGGTCGTAAAGTTGTAGAATGGAATATTGGTTCAGCCGTAGCACTATTGAGTGAAAGTTCTATTCGTAATCTTAATGGAAGTAGTAGAGAATTATTATTTCGTCATTCTACCTGTCAGTCATAAATGTTTCAATCAAAAAGCTTTCAGAATATAAATATCTGACGGTACAGCGGCTTGTTAAATACAAATAAGCATGACATTGATGTCAAAGACAGGCTGCAGGTAAAATCTAAAGAGCCTGGAAACAACCTGTTCCACGTCGAGATGACTCATACAGTTGGTTGGGTAAGATGAAAAGTTATTCCAACAAATAGAAGAATAATTTGTCAGACTGCGCTCTCAACTTTCTAGAGGATCAATCAAATGACGCGGCTACCAAACCAATTCCGGGTGCCAGTCTCAATCAAAAAAGAATTGAATTATCACCATGTCTTGCTTTGGTCGGTATATCACTCAGGAGTCATTTGAACGGAAAACTTAAATATTACTTAAAATCGTGCTTTACTAAAAATCTGATCTCCGCAGACTTCAAGATGTAAAGTCATTAATCATTATAGCCTACACCGAGAAAGTAAAACATAAATAAACTTTCTGATCCCTGATAAATAGTCAGTAAATATTGGACTTCTGGTAAATAGCCAGAACGTGTCCTACGAGTATGCTGAGTCCTCCACGAAGTACAATTCGGCCACTACCATTTATTAATCACGAAAAACATTTTAAGCAGCAGTCCAGGACTTTTGTTAACCCCAGTGGTCATTAGAAGAGAAGAGTGGCAGGTTATTTTAATTTAAAAATTTATATAATATTTAAAAAGTCACTCTTAAATTATATGATTATACAATTCAGGTTTATTTGAAATTATTCCTTGGAGAAATTTTACTTCAAAAAAATAATTGACTTCTAAAACAAATTTTATTTCATGAAATTTTTTTAAATAAAATTTCTCCCTAAAATAATGCCAAACAGAGCCACATGGTTTCGCTATATTGATGATTTATTGTGAGTTTTGCCCGATAGTGAAGACGTTGCCAATTTTTCGGATAACTTAAATCGTTGTGTTTCGACTATTCAGTTCACATTAGACGCTGAACTTCATAACAAGCTCCCATTTTTCTATTTATCTTTGTGTCGGAAAGATTTGAAACTCAAATAGAGAATATACATATATAGAAAGACCGCCCATGTTTCCTCCTACATACATTTCCTTTCCACTTATCATACTAATGTTAAAGAAAGGTTGTTTTCAGAAGCATGTGAAACAATCATTGAAAAGTAAAGTTAAATATTACTCTTCGCTGAAAATAATTTATTAGTCATCCTTTCCAGTAAATAATTAAAAGATATCCCTCATTTTTTTGAAAAATGTTAATGTTTTTGTCATTTTTAGTAGTAGTAGCAACACTAAAAATACTAAACAACAGGATAAAAGACAAAGAAGGATATGCGTACAAGATTCCTTGTGGGGTTATTGGTTCAACATATACTGGACAAACAGGAAAAAACCTGTTTGTGACTCATCGCCCTGCCTTCCTGCGGGACTCTTCGCACTTCACACCTCCTGATGACGACGATGGTCGAAATATCGGTGTGAGTTATGTCTGTGTCTTTCTGTGTGTTTCCTTCGTTTTGAATTTATTTTATTTAAAAAAGTCCGCTGGACCGTTTCTTTTAATTGGTATATATAGAACAAGATTTCACAAGTGATATATATGTATATTGTAATCTTAATTTATATATATATCTATATATATAACAAGATTTTGCAATAAACATGTGAAATAACAATCAATGATCAAACCACAATATGAAATAGAAAAAAAAGACTAAGATCTTTCAACCGTAACAAGCGGTCTTTGTCAGAGTCAAAAACCCAACAGCAGTTGATGAAGACAGTTTGTTACGGTTAAAAGATCTTAGTCTTTTTACCTATTTAATATAGTGGTTTGATCATATATATACATGAAGAAATGTTACAATAAACACTGGAGGTTCTATAATCAAGAAAATCACTTCAAGATGATATAATCAAGATCCTCACGACTACACTAGATCCTTTAGACTAGAGTACCTAGTCTTGAGCTTAAAAAAACTACCAGAATAATAGTAGCATGGTACCTTTTAGCAATAAAATTCTGCTTAGAATAAAAAAAACTAAAAAGGATTCAGGGCAATCTGAGTTGAGTGTACATTTCATCTAGGGTTGCATAAGTCAAAGGCCAAAGGTGATATCATAATAAACTGTTTTATAATAACTAAAACACCACTAAAGAATAAGGTGTGAAATCGAGTTCATGGCTTTAGATCTAAGTTAGTAATAAACTTTCTCTTTAATGATTCACCCAAAAAAAAACCTAAGTCACAAATCTCTACAGCAGATAAAACTCACCCTGTGTTTCTGTTAAGGGGTAAGTTTTTATGTTTTTACAGAGAGTTCCAGGCCACTAACAACTATGCTTTCTGACAGTATTTTGACCTAGGTTCAAAGTCTTAAAAGAAATGTCTTCTTATTAAGGAATTCTAATATGACCAAGAAGAGGTCATTTTTTTAAATGAAAGTCATTCATTTAAAAACAACTTAGGAAAAAAAAGCACCAAGAAAAACTTGAAAAAAAAAACATTTAACTATTTTCTCTGTCATTAGAATACTTTTTTGAAGTTTAATGCAGCCCAAAGAATATTTCGAACTAATTATTTTATTGTTAACTGTATTTTCGTTTGAATCATGAAAAAAGATCAATATTTCTTTCGTAAAAGGAGTAATATTATTTATTACAAAACTGATATCGCTTATAATAATAAATCATCCAGAACAATGACATTCTAATGACGGCTACTATTTCTCATTAGTATGATCAGTTGAAAATCTGGAATTTTCCTTTGACTGGACTTTTTTTCTTTTCAAGTAAAAAACCTCGCTTAAAAAGAAAAGTTTTTTTGCCATTTTTAATTATATTTAATTGATATAATTATAATATATCACTTTATGGATCAGAATCAGGCCTGGAATTATAACTTATTATAATGGACACAAATATATTTGTTTTTAAGGAAAGCATAATTCTAATTAAATAAAATATTATGAATTTTATTTTATTTGTTTTTAATTCACTCGGTTTAAATTGACTTCTTTTATGTGAAATAATTGTTTGAGTTTTATCTAACTATAGTTAAGTTGCAAAAGTGTTTGCGTAAATTTTCAAAGTTAAAGCTGGTTTTTCCATCTCACAGTATATTGGCATGTGATTTTTTTACAACCATTTTTAATTATTTACATATAAAAAATTGACTGAAAAAAGAGAAGTAGTCAACCAATACACTTTTACTTTTAAAAAAATTAAAATAACGGGATATAGAAAGAAATGTGACAATAAAACCCTCCATAATACTTTCATAACTTCATAGATATTTGTGCAAACTTCTTTGATTCTTAGCAAGGTCGTAAAAGGGTTTTCTTAATCCCTTTGAATGTCTTTCATTTTTTATGATAGACCAATGTCTTATGGTTATATATTCTTTTATCACTATGTGTTCTTTATATTTTGTATCCATCATTATAAAGAAAAGGAGAAGCCCTAAACCTCTGAAGCCCATTAATGATTAAAAAGTTTCAGTTCTTCTTTACAATATTACATAATCACCTATGCTCTCATTTGTAAACCTGTAAACTGAAAAATCCTTTTAATTACATATTACATTGTCTCTTTTAATACTTTCAGATTCCCATTTGTCCTCTCTTAATTTCCTATTACTTCATCCAGCTCAAAAGTACGTGGGATATTCACTTCTTTTATCTACATGTGCGTGTTGCTATTTTTAAACGTACTTAAACATATTACTTTAGTATTTTCTCACCAATTATTATATCTTATAATAGTTCAAATTTTATCACTGTTAATAAAAGTATATTTTTTAATAACCAATACACATATTCATGAACTATAGAGCAAGTAGTAATTAGCAGTTCCAGATCAGCAGCGCACTACTGCTGAATAACTGTGCTACGATAACAAGTAAGGTCAGTCAAAATTATTAATACTGACTGTAATACTCAATAGTAAGCACGTTACTCAGTTAGGTTTAACAGCCATAATCCCTGATGTATGGTTTTACAGATCCAAAGTTTAAATAGGTTCATTTTACTATTAGTCATTTGGTGAGTTAAGAATCTTTCAAGGCTATATGGAAGGTTGACATCTGGCTTGAGGTCCTAAGCATAGACATTTGGATGGTCACTCTGTTGTATGTCTTCATACAGATAATTTAAGCTATTTGCAGATTCCTATGTTTACAGATCTATATTTGTATAAGTGGGCAGCAGGTCTTCTTTTAAACAAATAGAATTAAAATGTGCAGCAGCTTCTGCATTTACGACCTTTCTGCTGATAGCCTCGATTTTTCTTATTAACTTTCGATGTACTGAGGGTAATTTCAACGTGACAAACAAAACTATTAAAGAAAAACGACTTTAATAATATACTCACATGTTTAAAAACAGACAAGCTTTCGACCATCATAGGTCATCTTCTGGTCTAACACTGATAACACTTCTGGTCAAAATCGTGATAAGTGAAAATAACAATTCTCAAAAGAAAAAGGAAAAACTAAACAGAACTATTTCAACATAAATAAAACAGGAAACAAGATCTATATTTCTAGATCATGTTGAATGTCCTCATTTCTAGTATATGAAAGGGCCCCGGATATAAGGTGGCTATATTTATTTTTAACATTTTTGATCCAGAACTATATTTATACATAAATGTTAATCAGTAATCTAAGTAGTTGTTCAATAATTATTTTACTTTCTTAGCGGAACACCTCCTCTAGCAGTTCTACCAACAGTATTGCTAAAAAAAGTTATTACTAAAAGAAGTTGGAAAGTCGCTGCACAATGTTCTCGCTACCGTTTCAAATAGCTATGAATCCAAGTGAGCAGCATTGATTGGACAATCCTTGCATATCAAAACTCACCAAATCATTAAAAACAGCTAAATCAAGTGGTGTTTACTTCTTTTCTAAGTGCAATTCTTATTGGGGAACAAATTTATACGACATAACTTTTTTACCTAGTACCAATTCCTTAAGGAACAGATTTAATTTATATATAAGTAAATACAATTTCCTTGCCAAACACTTATGATTCTTCTTATAATAGCTAAATGTAATATTTATTTCAATTACTTAGCTACAGCTCTTTGTCAGCACTTATTTAGCAAGCGAGCAAGTAAGTTATGTGGCTCCCTGGTTAGGGCAACATCTAGCAGTTACGCGCTCTTAAAGAACTCTCTTCTGCTTCCTTGTTAGTTTTTGATCAACTATTTCAGTCGTTCTGTTTCTTCATTCGTTGTATTTGCTTCATTATCTCACGTTATATTGCTATTCATTGTGAACTTATCTATTAACTAGTTGATTGTCACTCTCCTTGTTTCTGTTGTAATAAAGGAGACAGAGATCATCTATATATTCGATTAATCGTATTGAGGATAATTCATTTCGTAATTGTTTATTAGTAAGATACCTCGGAGCCCTGTGACCAGTCTGAAGGTCTTATTCTGCATAGCAGTAAGTTTCTTTAGAGCGGTTTTATCAAGATACTGGATCCATGAGGTACATCCGTAAGTTAGTACAGGTCTGATCAGGATGTTGTACAGCAGTACTTTTGTTCTAAGAAAAAGCCTAGATTTATTATTTATAAGATGATAGATCCTACTCCTTATAGCATGTGTCTTTCCTAGAATGCTGTTAATAAGTGTTTTGAAGTTGAGTCATCTGTTGATCCACTTGTCATTATTGAGGCTAACAGATTAAAAAATACCAGCCAATGAGATTTTACTGTGGCTCCTACAGAAATGAGTGCTTCGAAACCTCATCATGAGGAATAGTTTTGTATGCACACAAACCCGTAGTAACAGTGTACACATTTGCTTGATTATTAAGTAATACTTTAACTTTTTATACAAAATCGTAACTTTTAACTAAAATATGTCATTCCTCAAAAACAGAATCATTTTATAAAAAAAAAAAAAAAAAAATAGGAAGTACTATTAGAGACAAAAAAGGAAATGCCATTGGACTAAGGTCAGAATGACTTGACACTGTCGGTAGCAAAAGAGTTTCACTTGGCTTTGCACTTAATTGGCAATGTCTTGTCCGTCCTGCAAATCCACCTATCTTTAACTGCCTAAAGAAAATCTTCCAACAGTTCTTCCTGCTATTGCTTTCTCCTAACAAATTAAAACCCGACAAATATGTACCCACGCGTAATTTAACACTTGTATTTGTAATGAGGATGATTTTAAGGAGTATGACATATTCACGGTACTAATCCTAAAGGGCGCCTGTCTTCAAAAGCCAAGCCGGCAGTCACTATAGCCAATTAATTTTAATTCAACACACCTTTCATTGTTTCTAGCTCCACTAACCATAAAAGTAAGATCCGTTTCGGAACATTACATTGCTGGTTCCCACAATATAATGTCTTTGTTTGTTTAAACGCATAAAAAATCAACATCTTTTAAGTCTGTGAACTTCTAACAATCTCTACAACTAGGAGAAATTGTTGATAAAGTTTCTAAATCAAACACAAAAGAATAAAGCAAATACACTAAATCATTCATTTCATAATATTTATAATAATGTACTATTTTCAAAATGTTTGTGAAGTCCTCACCCAACACTCAAATCATTCCATCATCCTAAAGTTACTATAGTTTAGTAACTATAGTTTACTAACTATAGTTTAGTATGAATGTATTTATAAAAAAAAACTCCATACTTAATGGCATATTGCTCTATTGATTATTTATTCTACTTGGAATTCATACATTTTATTATTGGTCAGCCCAAGTGGGTTGCATTGAGGCCTTAAACCAGTACCTGACACAATTAGTAATGTAATTACATCCTTTCCAAAAACCAGCGTATCCAAGATTTCTCATCTTTCAAGAAAAAATCTAGAGTCATGTATTTATTGGAGCCCCAAAGCTTTAGTAATATCACCAAGCTTACTAACACGCTTTCTATTGGACCAGACCAGAGGCTGCGAATATGTATCAGGACTCCAAAACATTGTTATTATTAAACATTTTAAATGTACTAATTTGTAACACAACTAACTAGGAAGCACATAATTATCTTTACTGTTATTTCAATTAGTGACATCTATATCCATAAAAGAAACAATTTACTAACTTAATGTAACATATGATGCAACACACATTTATATATATTCTTGAGTAACTTTGTTGATAGAGATGACAATAAAATGTTTTATGAATGGACATTAAGAGTTTAATTTGATGTGGAAGAGAACGACAAGTGGTAATAGAAGGGTTGAGTCTAATGGAAAGAAGAAAGTTGGTAATAAATCACAAGAGAAGGATTTAGAGGAAGAGGAAGACTGTGTCAGGTCCACGAAACAGCCTCAGGCCCAGGACACACACGACTGCTTCTCGGGTCACGCCGAGTGTCCCCTCCAACATTTGCAGTGCAAGCACTTCACCCTTACACATTATATATATATATATACTAAACTCTACATAAGTGGTCTGGATTTCATATATGATTGATTGTGTCATGACAAAATAGATTGACTGTTTTGTTTCATGGTAGAGGTGGTGGCGATTCTTGAAGTTTTAGGTTGCCAGCTCTAATGAAAGTCACGTGCTTTGAGCATCTCTTCTATAAGGTAACCTTTATCAGCATAACGAATATTATAAAGTTTGCACTCCCTTAGGAAATAAATAGTTGCCATGCGATATTAGCTTCTCCACTTAGAGGTCCTTTGGTCTGGTCTTGATTAGGGCCGTAGTCCTGTAACTGTCGTCCTGTTGAGCCTAGGTGTTAAACGATGAAGCCGTTGTGGTCTTGCCAGGAAGGGCAAAGGGCTTTCACTCCCTCAGTATATACGAATGCTGGCAATGGACATTAGCCTCACTGTTTAGTAAGGTCTCATTTCTATTGTTTTTTATTGTTGGAGTTCTGACGGCTATTGATGAAAATAACTTGTTTCATGGGTTGCTGGTCTTGTGAATTATTCTGATTTACAACTATCTAGTTTTCAACTATTGTAAACACAGATAACCAGGATTTGCATCAGAATGAAAAAATCACGTTAAAAAAAAAAACAAAAAAAATGACTTATCTAAATATTATGATACCGAAGTATAACATGGCGTAAAAATTGGCAATTAATATATATTCACGGAAGACTTACTATAGTAGCAAAGCATACAAAGAAATATGACCGGTGTCCTGTAATCCGATATAAACCACCACCTCCAGAAGAGTCTCACGACCGTGAGGAAATAAACTTCTACGATTATGAACATGAACTTCAATGGTTTTAATGAACTCCTGCGTAAGTTATAATCGAAGAAAGCATGGGCGTGGCTGATTCAGTTATAACTGTTAAAGGAGCAGTGTTAGCTCTTGTCTGTCCCACTATAGTTGTCGTGGATAGTGGTCAGAATTATGAATTATTTGGAACAATAATGTATATTGTATAATAGTGCATTTCTCGCTATCTCATTGCTGTATGGAGCGTCTCCATTGAACATTAACAGAATATGTGTGTCTCCTTAAAACTGCAGAGACACAGGAGTTCGTACAGTAATGCCGAAAGACGTGCTGGCTTACCACATGAACACTCATGCTTGCACATAACTCGCGTGATCAAGAATCACATCACATGAAGGACTGAGTAATACTGAGAAAAGGAAACAGATGGATGGTTTCAACGCAAACTTTTCAGAGAGACCTAGTTTTGAATCAAAATTCATCAGTTTTCAGCTTAACATAGTTTCATCCCATGTTATGGATGGATATGAAAAAAAAATCTCTCCACGTCGCATTACAAATGCCTATGATAATGTAAGTGCTGAGCTCTAGATGGTATTCTCTCCCTCTTCCAAAATTTATTCTCCGACGTATATTTTTAATGCTATTTTTTATTAACTTCTTTACAATTGTAGCAATCCTTTTGGAAAATAGAGCCATGTTTTTTTAAATTTAATTTTCGAGTCTCCCTAATCAGTCTGAGCAAAGTACGACACCAATCCAAATAAACATGTTTACCAATTTAAACACTAAAACATACGTTAATAACGTTTTTAAGTTATTTGCAGCTTTATATTGTATTTTAAAAATTATATCTTTGTTTTCCTATAATTTTTGATTTTTTAAAAACTTAAATTAAACATAAAAAATATGTTTAATTAAATATGTTTAACTGAACTTTTATTTTTAAGCTATTCTTTAATAAATCTTTTTTTTTTTGTCCCACGAAACTCTGGGTATATCTACCAGTAATCTACATCATCCATTAAATAATTTAATTATATGTTACATTAGAAATAGTTGCATAAAGCATTATAAAAACAAATAAGACTTTTGAATTAACTACAGACCAACTAATTACAGTGATAAGCTCTCAATGAACAACGCAGTTGTGCAATATTGGAAAGTGTAATTTGTTTTCTAAAAAAAGTATTAACAGTTTTTATTAATTTATAAACGATCGATTACAATGATAAATTGCTGAGAAAGAGAGGTGTTAAAACAGAATCCCAAGGGTAGATGAACAATATATGAAAAGAGTTTTAACTTAAGATATACAGCAGAAACATGAAAAAAAAACATAGTGTTCCCAGGAAAGATACTGAACAAAAAAACGTTTCGTCAAAATTTGTACATCTCAATTATCGAAGACAGTTAAAAAAAAAGTAAAAAAGAAAAGAAAGAAGCTGATAAAATATTAAAACAAAAAAAAAAAGGATCGTGACTGGAGTAATTTGAGTGAAGAAGAGTGTGTAAGTTTCCCCATAATGAGGACTGTTGATATGAACAGGTTGAATTTTGAACTATTCACCTTTCGAAATTAAAGGTTTCTTCGATCGATGCAGAGTGACAAGTTTATTTCTCCCATGTTGCTAATCTCAACATGTCTTCTCCTTCTTTCTCCAGGCTTTTTTCCCCATTTAATTTTTTAGTTTGATCATTGAATGTTATTTCACGTGTTTATTGTAAAATCTTCTTATTTATATAATATATATATATATATAATATATATTATATATATATATATATATTATAGGTGTATAATAAAATCGGGATTCGGTCAATTTTCCAGGATCAAAATCAAACTCTCAATGCCGACGTTTCGGTTTTATTTAAAACCTTTTTCATAGGCCTACAAACAAAGGATGACAAGAAATCATATATAAACATCAACATATAACTAACATCAAAATGGAATATTACAATTGTGAAAAAACAAAAATATATATACAAGTAGAAGTAATAGAAAAGCAATAAATATTTTTATGAACTTACAGAAGTCAGAATTTTTGAATTAGAAAAATGATGAAATTTACATTATATAAAATGAAGTAACAATAGATAGTTAGTGAACTAACATCTTAACTGGTCAAAAACTTGGACCAGACTAACTGATTACAATTACATGTAAACCGAACACTGTTCACTCAAAGAACACAAAAAGGAACTAAGGAAATTAAATTTCACTAAAATCAACTTAACACTCCTGAATAAATAGTGTTCAAATTGGTAATGTCACTTCTATGATTAACTGAACTTAGATCTTTTTTAATATATAGCATTTCGAGGGTCTTTCTTCTTTGCTCATCCTGTTCTTTATCTACTATAATTGCTTCTTCAAAATCGAACATCATTGTTGCAGAAAAATTGTTATCCAAACAACTTAATTGAACGTTATTGGTTTAAATATACAAGAGAACAACCAGAACATTCCAATCAAAACCATGCTGAACTTGAAGTTTTAAATAAAAAGTATTTCAAATTTCCGTATGTTGAGGGCTTATCACAATCAATTAGAAAAGTTTTCAAACAAAATGTACCTGAAGTTGCATTGGCATTTTATAACAAAAGAAAAGTCAAGTCTTTATTTTCAAATTTGAAACAAAAAATACCAAAGGAGTTACAAAGTAACCTCATTTATGCGATCAAATGTAAAGACTGCGACAAGCGTTATTACGGAGAAACAAGTCGTTTTTTAAAAGAAAGACTTTATCAACATTCTTATTCAATAAGAACTAATAAAAGTAACGCAACTGCTTTAGCATTCCATGCTTTAAACGAAGGTCACATGTTCGATTTTGAAGAAGCAATTATAGTAGATAAAGAACAGGATGAGCAAAGAAGAAAGACCCTCGAAATGCTATATATTAAAAAAGATCTAAGTTCAGTTAATCATAGAAGTGACATTACCAATTTGAACACTATTTATTCAGGAGTGTTAAGTTGATTTTAGTGAAATTTAATTTCCTTAGTTCCTTTTTGTGTTCTTTGAGTGAACAGTGTTCGGTTTACATGTAATTGTAATCAGTTAGTCTGGTCCAAGTTTTTGACCAGTTATGATGTTAGTTCACTAACTATCTATTGTTACTTCATTTTATATAATGTAAATTTCATCATTTTTCTAATTCAAAAATTCTGACTTCTGTAAGTTCATAAAAATATTTATTGCTTTTCTATTACTTCTACTTGTATATATATTTTTGTTTTTTCACAATTGTAATATTCCATTTTGATGTTAGTTATATGTTGATGTTTATATATGATTTCTTGTCATCCTTTGTTTGTAGGCCTATGAAAAAGGTTTTAAATAAAACCGAAACGTCGGCATTGAGAGTTTGATTTTGATCCTGGAAAATTGACCGAATCCCGATTTTATTATACACCTATTCTATCCAACGGTTGATATATTATTGAATTTATATATATATATATATATATATATATATATATATATATATATGATCAAACCACAATAAGAAATGGGAAAAACAAGACTAAGATCTTTCAACCGTAACAAGCGGTCTTCGTCAGAGTCAAAAACCCAACTGAACACTAGATGCAGAAAACATCTGGTGAGGAGTTGAGAAGAGTGGGAGGGAAGAGTGGTATTTTAAAAGGGTGAAAGCACAGGAAAGGACTAATGTCCAGAAAGGGATGTTTGGGGAAACAAAGGAGTACAGTAAAAAAAGTAAAAAACATTCACTAGCTGTCAACCATCTTTGAAGAGGCTATTGCCCTCGTGACGAAAGTATCAAGTTTGAAGAGACCGTTACTAATGTTTATAATATTAGATCTATTAAATTTAATTAGAGACGATTCAATAATATTTCTTAACAACATTGATTTTTCATAGGTAATAAATTTAGCTCCTATCCAATCAATATGATGATTTTCATTTTTTATATGCAAGAATAAGGCACTACTTTTTTCCTGTCTACTTACGTTATATTGGTGTTGTTTTACACGTGTCTTTTATGGTTTGATCATTGATTGTTGTTTCACGTGTTTAGTGAAATCTTTATATATATATATATATATATATATATATTTATTTATGTCAAAAGATTAGGAGAAAAGAACAAGAGGAAAACTCACTTCAATATTTCGATCACGTCGTCTTCAGAAAACTGAAATACATCTATGCTATTGCTCAAAGTTGATAAAATCTGTTGAATTCATCCCCAAAGAGATAATAAATCTGTCTCTGCTTTCTCACAAAGTGGACATGAATCAATTGTAGCCACAATCGACCTCATAGCCAGCTCCAGAGAAGACATAAATCTGTCTGTGCCATCCAACATAGAGAACGGAAATCAGTTAAAACGACCTCCAGAAAGGACATGAATTAGCTGTAGCCAGAAAGTATAAACAGTCTGAGACATCGACTAAAGAGGACTTAAATCCGCACGCCATCACCCGCAAGAAGTTCCAAATCAGTCGAATTCATCCCACAAAACGAGGACATGAATCAGACACAGCTATAACGAGAGAGTATTTCATCCATCATAGTGATAGATAGAATGGATAGTAGTATATGAAGTACTAGTTAAAAATCCTTACTATATATAAACTTAGAAAGAAATAGTTCAAAACATTTTATATAGAACAAACTAAATAATATCAGCACAGAGCCAAGTGATGTATTAGCACTAGAAGCTTTAATGAACCTCTGATTAATCATGAGAAAGAGTTTAATCAACACCAACTGCAAAATAATTCATTATTTTAAAACTCCGCTAGTTTATGTTCCTAGTATAGTACTACTGAATATTTTGTAGAATGACAAACTCCAGTCATTCTGGAACAAAAAAAAAATAGCTACATCTCAAATTATTTAGAAAAGAACCTAAAGTTGGGGAACCGTTAAATCACATAAGGAGGAAAATCCAGCTCTGCAATTCTTAAGATACTGCATTAACTAGCCTAGACACCGTGACTGAACAAAATCGACTCAATCCTCGCTTTTCTTCTATATTTCCTCCTTTACGTCATCTTACTTTTGGTGTCAGTTTCATTGATTGTGTTCTGTATAGTTCCTTTAGTCTATTTCTGTTATTTATAACTTCTTCACTAAAGGGAAATAACTGAATTAATACACTTAAATAAAAAGTGTTTGTATTTCACTTTACTTTTTTAGAAAAACTAAGCAAATATTCTTCTAATCCATAGAATGCTGTTTCAATAATACACTTTATATAGTAAAACAGTACGCGAGAACATACGAGTACACAGAAAAAACAAACAATGATGAATAATTTACTACACTAGATTTCGACATCATCCAGCATAATGAGGATGTACTCCTATCCTTAAAAAGGATATAGCAACTGATAAGTGCACGTTGTCAAGAATAGATTTGATAAATCGATAATCTTAATAACTAGAAGATTAGAAATACAGAGAGATATCTAGTAAAATTCAATTACACGTAAAAACCTAAAACCTCTTCGCTCCATCAGTAACACATTCAGTGCGTAAGGTATCATTTATTTGTCATTGCAAGTTCAAAGACTGAACTATAAAAGTAAAACCGGGTATATATATATATATATATACTAATTAAAAAAGATAGCACACAGGATAGACACAGGAATAACTCACTTCTATATTTCGACCATCGTTGTCATCAGGAAGCGAAGAGTCCCGCAGGAAGGCAGAGCGGTGACTCACATATCTATATATATATATATATATATTAAATCCTGTTAGCGGGAAGTTAGTTCCTAGAATCGAATCTCTCAGTCTGAAGATCGTGAATGCTAAGACTGCGGTTCATTTAAATGATACGTGTTTGAAAGAAGATCTGCTGCCTATTTATATATATATATATATATATATATATATATATATATATATATAAAAATCAATGATCAAACCACAATAAGAAATGGGAAAACAAGACTAAGAACTTTCAACCGTAACAAGCGGTCTTCGTCAGAGTCAATCCAGTTGGGTTTTTTACTCTGACGAAGACCGCTTGTTACGGTTGAAAGATCTTAGTCTTGTTTTCCCATTTCTTATTGTGGTTTGATCATTGATTGTTATTTCACGTGTTTATGTGAAATCTTTATATATATATATATAATTATATTCCTATCTTAATAACCAAGAGATTTTCTTAATAGGCCATCGTAATTGGTTGTTTGTGTTCAGAAAATACATAAATCTTTTTATGTTTGATTTAAGAAAGAGGAAAGTTGAGATTGCTAACGTATGTTCATTGAAGACGGCAATGATGAGGTTGTTTAGGGATTGCTTCATGCGACAGAGTCCGGTGCCAGGCAGTAATGTACAGGTCACGCAGTGTAGCTGACATACACTGTAGAAGTCATTTTGACTCCACGAGCTGATTAAGTCATTAAAGTCAACCCTAGCCCATGCACGGTCCAAGAACTCTTAGTCCATATAACAGTAATACATGAATAAATGCATTCAATGAACTATTACTTTTCTGTCAATTATAAACAATTCTTAACAGATATTTGTAATTAGCCATTTCTACAATCTATGGAATACTTACATACATGCAAAAACCAAGAGATGGACAGATCAAAATGAATATGAAGAAGCATTTGTCTATACCATAGGGATCATAAAACACCAGTAATAATTATAGTCACATATTTACATTACTTCCAGCAAAAACAGTGACAAGAAAAACTCAAATTTTAATTTTGACATATGTACTATTTTAATATTCTTTGAATTAATTTTTAATAATTTCTTCAATGTAGACTAGGTTTTTGTGGGTGAGTTGTTCGTTTGCTGGTCGTATATTCAGAAATTTATTAACCTATCTGTTGCAAGTCCCACAGGTTTGAATAATCTGTCAGATACATAATTCTTGGTTTGGAAAAGAACCTTAAAGAACACTAAAAAGAATAATAAATAACTTCATATTGTCGCCACTTGTCAGATTTATTTACCTTAATTTTATATAAATCTCAGAATTGAAATCTTTATTTTAATTTCATTAAACATTAGCACACAATTAATTATTAACGAAAATTTGTAGTATCAGAAGTTTATTAATCACCATAAGTTCCATAATCATTCACTTCATTTTAAAAAATATTAAATCAAAGTAAATAATTATTTTAATATTTGCAGTTAATTTATAATCATTTTCAGATGTTTTCTTCTTAGAGTGATACTAATGGTTTCCTCAGTATATAATCCTATTGAACTAGTAGATCTACCATTTCCTATTTTATTTCATCTAAAAAAAATGAAAATAATCAACATAGAAAAAATTTATTGATTATTTGTCATTCATTGTCAGCATTACTACCTTTTACAATGTTTTTTTAAATAAATTGTCAATATATCTAACTCTATCGGCTCTGCTGCGCCTAACTGATAACGTGTCAGATTATATCAGTTCCACGTGCATGCTATTTAATGAACTGATTAATAGCATTCCACTCAGTGTTATTAATTATACTTATCATTTCAAGTCTAATTTTTAGGTTAGTAATTTATTTTGTAAAATGAACTTACTCGCAGTGAAGTTGAATACAGACTGATTCCAATGTCTTATTTTTAAATAAATGAACGTTGTTATTATAATGTTAATCGTAACTGTTTATAACAGTGTTGCGTGCTTGACTGGTCCAGACACGACCCATCTTCAATAACAATTGTACCTCGCTTGAATGTAAAATCAATCCAATCGGCCTGCAAATTGGATCCCGACTGTTTCAAATTATAGGAGCTATCTAATTTCTGCAAATGGAAATATATGCATGGCAAAAATCTGTGCAGTCATTAAAATTTTAAAAAGTAAAAATCAATGTAAAGTCATCTCTGATAATGAAGAATTCATCATTTCGTCATAACTGGTATACAGATATTGTGTAGCTTTATTAATACGAGTCGTGTAAATTCTGATCACAACATGAAATAAAACAGAGCAGAGTGATAACTTTTTTGTTTAGGTAGAAGCAGTTTTGCAGCATTACATCATTGCTATAGTTTGTAGCATAAAACTTTAGTTAAAATTTCATTAACATGTAGAACACGAACCAGGTAATTGTTTGAGAGTTGAGCTGGCACGATACCTCTGCTCAGAAATCAAAGTTGATTTCTGGAACAAAAGTAAAAATAATAGAATATGACACTACAATAGATAACTACACTTCAATGATAAATGAAACCTCGAGAAAAGGCTTATAAACCAAACCCGTAGATTAAACATTAGCATTCATGGTGCTTAACACATAATTATGTACCTTGGTATAGAATCATTATAGGAACCATATTACAAAGAAAATATTAGAGCTTTTTCATCACCCACACGAAAAATCTACTATTTTGGCCAAGATTTCTACGTTTAATCTTGTAGAACAGCACCCTACTTGTTAGACTCCACCTGACCCCTCCAGATAAAGGTTATATCCTAGTTTCTTAAAAGAACGATACCGTTACTAAACTAATTATTACTAACTGAATATTGAATCTTAGAAGGAATACTTATTATAGGCTCACTAGTTGATCATTTAATTTAATTGGTTATCAATAAGGATCGGCATAAATAACATACACTTATAGTAAAGTTGGGTTTAAACCACTCCACATTCATTATATTATTGATGATACAACCACTTGTCGGGCATTTAATTAACCACTAGGAACTTTATTTAAATTTTATTGACATAAGGTTCTTTTAAAACTTAAATCAGTTCTATAAGCTAGCATTCTTACTTGTTGCATATACTGTAATTGGCGCTATTACAAAATAAAATAAAAAAAAAAAGAAAGAGAAATACTGTTGTGATTTAATGTTGAAAATAGACGTTTCATAAAAGGTGTTAAAAGAAGATTGGTCAATGGGAAGCTAAATGTGTTACCTAAAGGTAGAGATTGCAGTGGCCTATGCCGCCTGGTGTTCCCTGTCACAGGGCTGTTAATGACGTCACGGGCATCAGATCTGGGGTTGCGAGACTCATTCCAATCTCTCATTTTTGGTCAACTGACAAACTAAATTGCGGACCAATCATCAATCAGATTACAAATTGCTCTATTGTTTTCTTCTCCTTTTACCTTTAACAACCCTAATACAATTTACTACCCTTTAATTGCACTTTACAAAAAGTAAACAATTTCATTCAAATAATGCAGCAAAAGAATGTTATTTAGTGAGAGGTTCTCAACTGCTAGACAGAGAATCTGATGGAGTCCCTCTAAAAGGCTGTGTAAACATATTTTAATCATTATGACAACCTATAAGGACTTTAAATTTGCTAATCAATTTCATACAGTTATTTTATAAATAACTGTTCTCTTCTAAAATTATATAGGCAAAAACTAGCAAAAAAAAGAAAACTGTACGTATAGTATAGAACAAGGGTCTTCAACCGGTGGGTCGCGAACCATTAGGGGTCGCGAAATGTTTAAAATTGTTTATTTTTAAATAGAAAATAAAGGACTAAATGAAATAAATAATTTATTTATTATTAACGCGACACAGCAATCCCATTAAAGTTACTATTGATCAAATTTATTTTAATTTTTCCTTTTTTATTTGTTGTTAATTTTATTTTTGTTCTCACTAAAGGGTTGCGAATAAATTTTGGCGTCAAAAATGGGTCGCGATGTAAAAAAGTTTGAAGCACCCTGGTATGGAATACTAAAATAGTAAAAAAAACAATACATTACATGCCCTTATACTTGCCTGTGAAAATATTGTTATATGAAACATGTAAAGAGGCAAAAAGTTTGTAACGTCGAATTCAATTTACTGATGAAATTGTAACTTATGAGCAGGTAATGCTATTTGGTAGTTGATATTGATTAAATTCCAAAAGGTATGCTTTATTGGAATGCATAAAAAAAAAGATGGTTTACCTTGAAAAAGGGAAAAAAAATACACTGTTTATTCTTAAATAGGAACATTTTTAGGAGATGTTGGATGTTATTTGCATTATAAATGTTCTAAGAAATATTCGTTGAATAATATTTAACACAGAAACAATAAACATTAATTATTGTTTACAGTTTCCATTGAGTTTAAGAGTGGTCTCACCTTTGACATTATTAGACGGTCAAATTACGAATAGGAGTGAAATATTCAATAGGTCAAGACCCCCTGTTTAACGCAGTCAACCAAGTGGAAAAACAGGGACAAATTCCTTTCGAGTCAACACTATCCTCTAGTTGTATAAAAGATCGATAATATAGTTAACGAGGTGCAGCATCACCTCGATTTAATTACAAGCACTTTTATATTTTTGGAAAGTGTGAGTTCAAAAGAACATATGCGAGAAGTATAAAAATACTCTTCTTATATGTTCTTATTTAACTTTTCTATATAATTTCTTAGTAAAATAGTAACACACAGTTTGAAGTAGTTTTTCACCCAGTAAAAACCTGTCTTAAATCAATATAAATAAAACAAAGGTTTTGTCTGTCCATTGCTTAGAAGTGACTCATTTCAAATTATCTTTACGTTTCAAATATTAGAGAAACCGAATCCACACTTAGAAAAATTTCTGTCTGTCTGTCGGTTTGTCCGCAAAATTTTGTCAGAAGTAAACTCAGCCACTATGAGACATAGCGAGCTGAAACTTTGACACTAGATTTTTATATGTCTAACTTAAAGTTTATGTTTTAAATGGATTGAAAATTCAGCGTTGAAACGAAGTTATGAACTTTTAAGCCGTGTTTGGCTAGCTTTACAGACATGTTTATTTTGAAAATATAAAGGTATAGCAAGTAGGTACTATAAGTTGATTTTAATTTCATTTGCGTTTAAGATCTCAACAAGAGTTTATTGACAAGGTGTTTTCCAGAGTTCAAGATGTGCTATCTCTTCAGAATTAATGGCTTTGTGAACGAGCAATTCTCAACCTTTACTATGAACAGGCAGGAAAAACCAACAAACAAGTTCTTTCGCTTTATCAAGCCGAAGAAAGAATTTACAAGTCAGTAAACAGAGTGATTAGTAATGAGGAAGCAGTTTATTATCCAATTTAATTTCTAGACTCCATGACTGCTCCCGGACTGTCTGCTCATGAGTAAAAACTTAAAGTAGGGGCACCAATCATGCTGCGATTTAGTAGCAGTAACATTCGAATGTTGATCATTCGAAACATGTCGACCATAGGAGATGTACTTTATTGTGTAGACGAAATAACGAGAGTGTTATTTAGAAAAATTGAGAAACTTGTTAAGAAACAGGTATCAGCTAAATTTGGTGTCATTTTCAATAATGTGTGTGTCAAAGAAGGACTGCTACAAAAATTTACGAATATATATATATTCAGGTAACTCACCACAAATTAAAGAAGATAGTCGCTCTAAGGCCTTTCGCTTTCACGTCGTCAGAGAGCAAGTGAATAAGCTCGTATTCACTTGCTCTCTGACGACGTGAAAGCGAAAGGCCTTAGAGCGACTATCTTCTTTAATTTGTGGTGAGTTACCCGAATATTTATATCACGTGTTATTGTGACAATTTTCTATATATATATATATATATAAAGATTTCACATAAACACATGAAATAACAATCAATGATCAAACCACAATAAGAAAATGGGAAAACAAGACTTAGTTGAAAGATACTTACGGTTGAAAGATCTTAGTCTTGTTTTCCCATTTTCTTATTGTGGTTTGATCATATATATATAATAAACAGTTAGCAGCAGTGGTCTATTTTAACAGACAAAGTTAGTGTGACTACTCAAGGTTGACTGGTAAATTTCAAATTAGATAATGTAATTTTTACTCCTATTCTTCTTCCTGCTGGCTTGTGGCGATTAAATCTTTTCTGACTGTTGAAAGATTTTATCGATTGAATGAATTATGAGTTCCCTTACTCAAGACTGCTTGGTATTAAGAGAGTTTAGGCCACTAGTGCTGACTACGATGATTTAAAAAGTAGCCTTGTAACCATACTTAACGCAATCATGCAGCAGAAATGTCTAGTGCTCACTTGTCAGTGCTCTTTAGGTGCAATCGATTTTCTTTTATCATTGTCTTTGAGTAGGAGTATTTAAAGTGAAACTTCTTCGGAGTATGAAGAACGGATTCACTTCCTTAAGGAAATGTTGGGTAACTAGAAGAAGTAAAATTGGCATGAGTTGGAGAAAGTGCGGTAATTCTTTGCGGAGGAGGCGGTGAGTTGGACTTATGTGAGTGGTACATGTTGAAGGCAGTCAACTTGTTGGGATTTGTTCAAAGGACGCTCGAGTGTTTGGCTTGCGTTTCGAATATTTTTAGGAGATGACTCACTGATGTGTGTGTGTGTGTGTGTGTGTGTCGGGTGGAAGGGGATTATCCAATTCATCAGAGAAGGGAGAGTTGCAAGTAGTGACTAAGTGAAAGCGTTTTACTCGGCTCTTTACTCGAGCTGAATTAAAAGGAATCGAGACAGTGAGAGAGATTTGAGGGATCCCTGGGGTGAGCCTCTTAACTTGACCTTTCACCCGCCAGTCCCAAACTCACGACATCCGCTGCATTTCCCGCCCCCAGCCCTCCACCCTTCTAACCTTCCACCTCATTTCCACTCCTTTCTTTCTCCATGTTTTTCTGAATCTAATTCTGTAGTTTCCTTTTTAACTTTCGTACATTTATTTCCTTATACCATGGTTCTCCAACTCTGCACCACGAAACACCAGCGTTCCAAATTATTAATATGTTTTCTATTAACAACGTACCCCTAATTGCTGCATGCCATGAAATTGTAAAAGTTTTTCGTCTTATTGATAAATAATCTCAATTAATTAAATTTTGTTAAAAAAAATTGGAATACTTAAAAATTGGGTGCAGTTTAAAAGAAAATTTAAGATATAAGCATTTTTTTTTCACCCAACAAAAAGGAATTTTCCAACACAGCATTTTGAAAAAGTAAGCCCACTCAATAGTATATTTTCTTGTCACTAACTTTACTGACATCACATTTGTCTTCGCTCTTGTCAATTGTAGATAGTTCACAAGAGTCTATAAAATATTTTTTGGGCCGACAGGGTGCATACTGATAGCTCAGTTGATCGACAAAACATTTCTACTTTGCAACTTTTTATCCTTTCCAAATGTAATATCCTTACTTTTACAAACAACAGTAAAGTGATTCCACGAATAGTAAAATGCATTATCCATTTTCGTAATAACACTGATATTACCATTTGAATTCACCTGAAGACATTGATTCTGGAACTTTGATTTCATTAAGAGGTAATCTGATTGTATTTACTACAGCTGTTCAGCTCTTGATAATTTCTAAACTAGAGGGAATTACAACTCGTTTTATGTATTTGTACACAACAGACATTCTTTTCATAAGTGTTACTTAATCTCTCAAGATAGTTACACTGGCAGGAAAATCCAATTAAAAAATTCGATCCAATCGCTAACCTTCCACTGATGATTTAAGGACTTGAAAGTAACATACACATCATCCAAAGATTTATTGTTATGAACTGCAGACCTGTAGAATTCAAACAATTAGTTCCAGCTGGATGTATAGCCATTAAATTCTGGTAGTTTTACTGTGTGACTGACATTTAATATAAAAGGCATAAATGGTAAATATAGTTTCACTTAATATTGCTATTGAATCCTTCAATGGAATTATCTACCACAAATTGTGTGTTTATAAATAATATTTATAACAATCTATCACAAATATAATTATATTTGATATATTGCTATTATCAATAACTGACCCTTTATTGGTCAAAACATGGCCAGATAATAAACTACCACAAAAATTTTTTTTAAGACCAGTCATTGAAACATCAACATTGAAACGATGTTGAAACACCTGACTGAATCCCAGACTTAACTGCAAGTAGAGTTTATCAACAACGTAAGAACTAACAAGTATTGCTTTAAATATGACAAAACACTGGAGTAAGCAACAGATAAATACAAATGAATTATATTAATTTAATGCTAATAAGGAATCCGTACTCTATACCTTATCTAAGTCACATCTTTGAAATATTGCAAATTTTGATAAACTGCAAGGATAGAATAGTAAAGGAGGTACATGAAAAATCATAGAATTATTAATGTAATGATGCACTGGTTAGTTTAATGGAATTGGTTGGACTGACAGGTCTAGTTTTATGTATTAAATGGAAAGTTAAATTTGGCCACGCGCAATGGCTAATATGGGGAATGTATAATGAATACTGACGATATAAATGGCATCTGTAAAAAGATTTCACATAAACACGTAAAATAACAATCAATGATCAAACCACAATAAGAAATGGGAAAACAAGACTAAGATCTTTCAACCGTAACAAGTGGTCTTCATCAGAGTCAAAAACCCAACTGCGGTTTTTGGTTGAGTTCTCAGTTGGGTTTTTGACTCTGATGAAGACCGCTTGTTACGGTTGAATGATCTTAGTCTTGTTTTCCCATTTCTTATTGTGGTTTGATCAATGATATATATATATATATGTAAATAGTGAGCAGGAGATGAGACACCTGAGAGAGGTATGGAGGGGGGAATAAAAAATAGGGATGGAAAAAAAAGTGGGGTGTCATGTCCGGAGTGACAAAAAGAAGAGGGGGAAACGAAAAAAGTGATAGATAGGTAGAAGAAAGAGAGAGTTTAATATAGACAGGGCAGATAGAAAGAGTGACAGTGAGAATGAAGGAGTATACCAGAGTAGTGAGTAATAGAGAGAGAGAGATGAAAGGAGTAATGGGAGAAGATGATGGAGAAAGAGAGAGTTTAATATAGACAGGGTAGATAGAAAGAGGGTGACAGTGAGAATGAAGGAGTATACCAGAGTAGTGAGTAATAGAGAGAGAGAGAGATGAAAGGAGTAATGGGAGAAGATGATGGAGAAAGAGAGAGTTTAATATAGACAGGGTAGATAGAAAGAGAGTGACAGTGAGAATGAAGGAGTATACCAGAGTAGTGAGTAATAGAGAGAGAGAGAGATGAAAGGAGTAATGGGAGAAGATGATGGAGAAAGAGAGAGTTTAATATAGACAGGGTAGATAGAAAGAGAGTGACAGTGAGAATGAAGGAGTATACCAGAGTAGTGAGTAATAGAGAGAGAGAGATGAAAGGAGTAATGGGAGAAGATGATGGAGAAAGAGAGAGTTTAATATAGACAGGGTAGATAGAAAGAGAGTGACAGTGAGAATGAAGGAGTATACCAGAGTAGTGAGTAATAGAGAGAGAGAGAGATGAAAGGAGTAATGGGAGAAGATGATGGAGAAAGAGAGAGTTTAATATAGACAGGGTAGATAGAAAGAGAGTGACAGTGAGAATGAAGGAGTATACCAGAGTAGTGAGTAATAGAGAGAGAGAGATGAAAGGAGTAATGGGAGAAGATGATGGAGAAAGAGGGAGTTTAATATAGACAGGGTAGATAGAAAGAGAGTGACAGTGAGAATGAAGGAGTATACCAGAGTAGTGAGTAATAGAGAGAGAGAGAGATGAAAGGAGTAATGGGAGAAGATGATGGAGAAAGAGAGAGTTTAATATAGACAGGGTAGATAGAAAGAGAGTGACAGTGAGAATGAAGGAGTATACCAGAGTAGTGAGTAATAGAGAGAGAGAGAGATGAAAGGAGTAATGGGAGAAGATGATGGAGAAAGAGAGAGTTTAATATAGACAGGGTAGATAGAAAGAGAGTGACAGTGAGAATGAAGGAGTATACCAGAGTAGTGAGTAATAGAGAGAGAGAGAGATGAAAGGAGTAATGGGAGAAGATGATGGAGAAAGAGAGAGTTTAATATAGACAGGGTAGATAGAAAGAGAGTGACAGTGAGAATGAAGGAGTATACCAGAGTAGTGAGTAATAGAGAGAGAGAGAGATGAAAGGAGTAATGGGAGAAGATGATGGAGAAAGAGAGAGTTTAATATAGACAGGGTAGATAGAAAGAGAGTGACAGTGAGAATGAAGGAGTATACCAGAGTAGTGAGTAATAGAGAGAGAGAGATGAAAGGAGTAATGGGAGAAGATGATGGAGAAAGAGGGAGTTTAATATAGACAGGGTAGATAGAAAGAGAGTGACAGTGAGAATGAAGGAGTATACCAGAGTAGTGAGTAATAGAGAGAGAGAGATGAAAGGAGTAATGGGAGAAGATGATGGAGAAAGAGGAGTTTAATATAGACAGGGCAGATAGAAAGAGAGTGACAGTGAGAATGAAGGAGTATACCAGAGTAGTGAGTAATAGAGAGAGAGAGATGAAAGGAGTAATGGGAGAAGATGATGGAGAAAGAGAGAGTTTAATATAGACAGGGTAGATAGAAAGAGAGTGACAGTGAGAATGAAGGAGTATACCAGAGTAGTGAGTAATAGAGAGAGAGAGATGAAAGGAGTAATGGGAGAAGATGATGGAGAAAGAGAGAGTTTAATATAGACAGGGCAGATAGAAAGAGAGTGACAGTGAGAATGAAGGAGTATACCAGAGTAGTGAGTAATAGAGAGAGAGAGAGATGAAAGGAGTAATGGGAGAAGATGATGGAGAAAGAGAGAGTTTAATATAGACAGGGCAGATAGAAAGAGTGACAGTGAGAATGAAGGAGTATACCAGAGTAGTGAGTAATAGAGAGAGAGAGATGAAAGGAGTAATGGGAGAAGATGATGGAGAAAGAGAGAGTGACAGTGAGAATGAAGGAATATACCAAAGGAGTGAGTAATAGAAAGAGAGATGGAAGGAGTAATGGGAGAAGATGATGGAGAAAGAGAGAACTCTTAACAGAGAAATGAGAGGGATAAAGAGGGAATGGTCGAGATAGATAATGGGGATGTCATAGGGAGAATAAAAAAAGTATTATCCCAAAAACATTGGGATAACACTCAGAAATACAACCTCTGTTATTTTTGGCGGGTTATTTATTACTACTAAGCATATAAATCTATATTTTAAACAATTCAATGGAAAAAATGTCATGAAGTGAGACGTTAGACTGTTTAGAACTTCAGAAGAAGTCTCAGAATAGTAGCAAAAAAATTAAAATTTCATTCATGCATTAATAATCGTTATCCTGTTACTGTAGAATAATATTTGAAAATAAAGAGTCTGACGATTTTAGTTTGAAATAGAACGACACGAGAGCATTCTGCTGAACTGACATTCGACGAACTGTGCCCACGACTCGGTTTGAAACCTATGAACTGCACTACTAGTAAATGGAGAATCTGAAGAACCTATTGTACCCACATTAATGTGAAAATCTTCAATTCATAAATCAAAAATAGTCGCGGTTTCTCTCCTTCAACTTTCATTGCTGCTTTTGTCTTTGCCACTACTTAATCCAAAAGCAAACCAGCCTGACAAATATATAAAAAAGCCTTAATTAATCATTTAATTGAGAAATTGAAGAACAAAAGAGTAAAACAGTGAGATAAAATAGGGGAAGATAGATATCTTGGCGGAAAGTTCGTTCTATCATCATGAAAGACCAAATAATCAAAGGTTGTGGAAGATGGCATGTAGCTGCATCACGATTCATCGTGAGTTGACATCTTTGCTTGTGATAACATAAACACAGTGTATCAGATGAACAACCTGATTTGTATCTCACAGTCCGATATATATAATTTATGCTATTTATTTGTTTAAATGTCAAACTATTTCAAACTGTTGCGTTTATTACTGAATATGATGTCAGAGCTAATTTTAAAATGGAAATTTAATTTTACTGAGAAAATGAATGAAACAAAATCGTACTTTCTATTTATTTATTTGTGTAAAATGATAGATAAAGTGAACTAAAGGAAACTTTCATCTTCTGAAAGCTTTAAGCCAATGACCTGCTACTATTACCCAGCCTTGACCTCATTCAAATATGACCTCAAAATTCAAATCTAAATCTGATTATTTTAACTTTTTTTTGGTTTTTGAGATTTCTAGTTCACACATCTACACATAAACATATTCACACAGCTACATACATAAACAGACCAATTTAGAAAAATGTATTTCATTTAAATACACTAAGACTATTTCAATGCGTGTATTTCCATTGAAAACTCGATTTTGATTGATAATTTAGACCGAACGAAATATTTTCATTACTCTATATTTCATTTCCATGGTAAATTAAAGCAAAAAATGCTTCAGGGATATAAAATCTTCAGATAATATTGTATAAACCTTTGAAATTTCTAGAATAACTGTAATTTGTTTTTTAATTACATATATTAATTTATTTATTCCAAATACAAAGGCAGCAAAAAAAGTTTAATAATTCAGGAGGTACAGTTTTGGCAAGTGAATTGTTAAAGTGTGAATTGATCTCAATTGCTCTTAAAATTTTCACAACTTTTTTTCTGTAACACTTTTCTATTTTCTGTTACATTTTCTGTAACTATTTATTTATGTTAGAATTAGTAGTAATACTGTCCGTCTGAACGTTCAGTAATACTGAACTAACCCATTAACTATATTTATTTATGGTTTCAATAAAATAATATCAAACAAGTTGCATATAGACAATCCTATTTTTTATGCATACGAGTATAATAGCAACAGATTTTTGATGTTGTTTTCATAAATAAACTACAGGAAAAGCATTGTTATTTTAAAGCCTGTAAATTTAGGGTCAGAAGGTGCTGCTACCTTGTGAGGTAAGATACGAGTATATTCCAGTGAATGCTGAAACCTTAAATGCTATAAAACAATATCAAATTAATACTTTGTTTACATGCCATATCAGTTTTATTCTTATAGGTTTTATTTTATAGTATTTTTTTCCTTATAATAATAGAAAAGGTTATCACATAATGTGGCATATACAGCAACAGTTGATACAAATTAGGTTAAAAATAATGTTCAATTATACAAGCCATACATATGATTAATCAATTGAAATTAATAATCAAACAATTTAACCGATATAGCAATTGTAAAAAAAAATTAATAAAAATATTCAGTTAATAATATTTATAATATATTTGTAGTATGTTTAATGACTTATTTAGTAAAATCTTTATTGTTAATAAATATAAGTTGTTTGTTGTATTTATTGGTTAAAAGATATTTATCTATTTCAAATGTCTTATCCGGTTTTCTTTTTCAAGACTTTTTATAAATATTATTTACTGGAATTCATTATTTAAGAATCCTTTACTATAAAGCCATGAACCTTTTAGAAATAGTGCACTGTATGAACCAACATGTAAGAAATGTTTGTTAATGTTATAAACAGTAACTATGCATATTTAATTCCGTTCAATATGTTGTATAAAACTCTTTAAAACAGGATATTATTTATTAAGAAAGAGGTGAATGTAGATATTACTGTATAAAAAATATATTTTAAACGCTATTGAGTAAGTAATTATTATTAATTAATAAAAATAAATTTTAATGATGTTATCATTTCTTCTTTTGCAATTTGAATACAGAAAAATGAATGAAATATTATCTCGTCTGAACATGACCTAAAATATAAGTAGATATAAAGTTATAATAAGCCTATAATTGTTACAGAAGGTTTCCATTTTGAACTTCTGAGCACAGATAAAATAAAAGTCGCTTTTATGGTATTAAAATATAAATGGTAAACATTTACAAATTAATTCCCATAATTTCTACTATATTTTATCTTTTAAAAATGAATTGGTTCAGTGATTGAACAGAGGTAACTCATGTCAGTCTTCTTATAATAAACCAATAGCTGCAGTACCCTTCACACCAGTGAAGAGGTAATAATCGTAATAACTATCTGACAGGTCTTTTTTTTTTTCTAAATTATTGGTATTTTTGCCATTTTGTATTTTAGAGTATATATGTTAAATTTCAAGTGAATCGAAACTTCTTGAAATTAAACCTTTCATGTATTAATATTAGTATTAGTATTTCAAACTAATAGATAAAAGGATAACTATGATTTATGGCTACATGAATTCAGAAAGGAATAATTTTCAACCGCTAGTAGTATCAATAGTTCTTAATTTTACCAATGCTGAATCATGCATTTAACAGGTAGTTGTCAAATAATTAAGCTCATTAATATTAAAGAAAATTAAAAATATTAAAGAATTTAAACTGTTAACGTAGGGTGGATAGTTTGATTAATTTGCAAATAGCAATTAATCTATTACAAATAAATAAATAAATCTATTACAAAAATATATACAAATTTTGAAAATTAAAGTATAATTATATGTTAGAATACATATGTAGGGAGCATTTTATTAAAATGTAGGATATGTATTTTTATATGTGTAAACAAATTAAAAGAAAATACATGCATAATACAGATTGTTTTGTTTACATGGAACATTTAATAAATATATAACCATGAATTTTCCACTAACCTTGATATTCCTCAGAATATACATCAATTTATTGCAGGCCTTGTTATTCGAAATGAGATATATATTCTACAAGAATGATCACAAAAGATTATCACCGTCCATTCTAATAATGTTATGACACTTACTGATATAAAAAAAAAGGGAATGAAATTTAAACTTAATCTCTTTAAATCACTTAATATATCAAGTTTAAGTGTATATAATTTAAATCCTTTCTTTAGCAAGCGCTGAATTAAAAAGGGTAAAAATGCGAGAAGTTAAAATGTATCTAGAAAATGCTAAAAAAAAATGATGCAAGTGACAAACTAAAATAGCGGAATGTGTGTTCAGTAAAAATGTTATTACTGATAGACACTGTGGCAATGAATGCAACGGTAGTTGCTGGAAAATCGAATAACTCAAGGGACTCTAAAACTTAATCTGGACTAACCGAGTCAATAATCAGAAAACGAACGCACCTTGTCATCGATATGGAGGAAACACTGAATGGTTGAGAAACGAATCGAAACAAGATTCACCCTAGCTATACGTTACAAGAATAGAAGGCTTCAACTTCTCTCCGGAAACACATTTTTCAACTTTAATAATTTAAAAGATCTAGTAATTAACTCAGCACTCCCTAACCCCCTAACCGATGTGTATGTTATTTTTCGACATTGTATATCCCTCTAAATACGACATTGTATTTAGTTCTAATAGCAAAGTTAAAATATAATTGCAACTTTTAATTCATTTTTGGAAAATTTATTTTGTAATTGCTCTTCACTACAGTTTTAAACTTGATTTTAAATTGAACGCCTTAAGTTCTATAATAATTTATTTTGTGTGCTAATCATAGTAACCATTGTATTATTGTTTAACTAAATAAGTATCTCCAAAGTAAATGATTTTGTGATATTCTTTGTCAAGGAATCGGCATTAGATAAAACTCATAGACGATAATTCACAATAAAGTTATTTTTGGCTATCTTCGGTTATCAAACCTCCAGTGATGTTACGTTATCAACCCATTGATCCTGTTCTACAATTGGGAACAGTGGACATAGTGAAATATCACAACAATGCTGTCTGCTTGGCAAAAGGTTTCTCAGTGACAGGTTAGCCTTCTCCGGTTCATTATTAATTCTAAAGGCTATTCCTTGTGTGTTATGTGACTGCTAGTTTTCATTATTTCATTTAATTTGCAGCCCATTTTCCTCACACGATGGCTGATTTCGTTGTGCAGGAAAATCATACTGCAAAAAGTATTGAAAATGACTTGGAACATCTAAAATCAACCAGTAATGGTAATATAAAGCGAGTAACTTCCCCTGAGGCTTCTAGTACCGCTAGTGATTCACCCACGCCAACTAACAGTGTTCATGAGAAAAATTGGTCTTCTCATTGGCAATCTCTGGGTATGTTTAATAAAATAGAAACATTGGATTAGAAAAACAATATGTGGATAGTGTATTAATCAAATTGCTTACAGTTTGTGAAGAGCAAAGACAACTTCTTGGGACTGAAGAAGAATCGTCGGATCGTCAGAGTGAAGGAGAAACGGATGTTTGGGAAATGACGACCGAACAAAGGGATTATTATAGAACCCAGTTTACAAATCTTCAGCCAGATACAAACAGTCTAGTTCCTGGGAATATTGCTCGGGCTTTTTTTGAAAAGTCTAAACTTCCTTTATCGGATCTTCGAAAAATATGGTTAGTATTATTTTTAAGTATTCCGCATACCAACATTGAAAAATAATCATTAACATTCATTTATACTTAATTATATAAAATTAGGAGTATAATATACTCATATTCTATCATATAATGTGTGCAAACATTTATTTTTCTACGTAATAGTGTCGTATGCCAATATTTATCATACAGATTTGTTAAGAATTGTCAAATGCCTTTTTTAGCAGTGCTCTTTAATATTTCATGCTTCCAGATTATTGAAAACCCGCACACATTATTCATGATATATTAATAATATATCATTTTATTATGTCATTTTAAAATAGTGTGTTGTAGGTTTAACGATGAACTCTTCCATACTTCACCAGTGTGGTTTTGTACATCAATCATCGTGAATGTTGAATTGATCTAAAGTCATCTGTTTCTTGTTTATATAGGCAGTTGTCAGATGTCACTAAAGACGGAGCTCTATCTTTAGAGGAGTTCAACGTAGCAATGCACTTAGTGGTTCTAAGAAGAAACAATATCCCTGTTCCTAATGAACTACCGCCGTCCCTCGCTATTCAATCTCCTACAAGGAGTATTGTTAGTTCTACATCCCCTCACCATGGTAAACAGGTATGTAAAAAATACTAACTACATATTAAGGTATAAAAAGTAGGTGTATAAAAAAGCTACAAACAAAATAATACGCAAATTATTCAATTGTTTATTATTCTAAAGGATTATGAACCGTTATCTTGGCACTCAGTAGGCCTCATATTGAATTACATGGCCTCTGAATAGTGGATACCTCAGATCACATCAGAATACATCTATTGAACTTAAAGGATAAACTGTGTCCTTATATGCTGAATACACAAGGATACAATGTGTCCTGCGTTGTATATACTGTTTTGTATTATTTCTCTTTTATATTCACATCTGACCCATTAAAAGTTCAGGAACAGTTAATTGGAATTGAAGAATAATGTAATTCAAGATAAGTTGGAGTGAAATATCTTCAAACAAGATATTCGTGAATAAATAAACAGATTTATCAGAACTAGATCTGTTCTTGATAAGAAAATTAGATATCTAATAATATGGTTGACAACCGATTCAAGAAACTTTTAAGGAAGATTCACGATTTCTAACTTACCAAAGATTAGCGATTTCACTGCTGTGCTAAGAAAAACTTATTGAAATCTCAACAAGCTATACGAATTAGATTTTCCATAAGAAGAAATTCCATAAATCTTTTTGGTCAAAGTGTTGTATATTGAAGAAGAGATTTGCCACAAATGTGAACATAACTGTAAAATTGCAGGAAACGAATAATATCGATCGCCATTTTAGAAACCCGTCAGTACCACATCCTTGGTGTCTTCCTGATGATGAACACAAAGTGTTCGAAACGCGTTGAATAAAACTTCATTTGTGTGGAAACTTTTGTTGGTTTATCCATTTTACCTCAGAATGAGTAAATATCACACAATTACGGATTGCACAACTAATGATTTTAGAAACATTGTACATTATACTCCTAACCGAATGTATTTGTTTCTTTTTGTCCATTTATACTTACTCTTTGATAAAGACAGTTGATTTATTTTTATCTTAACTTTTTCCTGAGAAAATGGGATGATGTCATTGATGTCAAAGCACAATTTGAAAAAAAATTGAGTTCATGTCGACTCGTTAAAGATGCTCTGCACGGAATGAACTTTTACATGTCCTAATATAGAATAGTGTTACTAACCGTAATGTATCATATAACCTAACAACAAATAAAATTCTTTCAAACCATGGCTTTATTGGATTTATTTATTTCAGTGGACGAAGTTCATTGAATCTCCAACAAGTTCCGTCTCGTCCCCTGGTCCCAAGCCTGTTAACTTCGACTTCCACAAGTCTGCTGTAGAGCAGGTAATTTTTATACTTAGATTTTTCTTCTCTTATGTTTAAATTGAATAACTTAAATCTTCTCTGTTTATTTCTATTTAAATCACTTTTTCATGCAATCTGCATTTCATTAGCATATATGCGAGGGTTTTCCTTTAAGATTTGAACAAAACATATTGAAATAATTAAATTATATTAATTACCAATGTCTGCTTACTCAGTTATTAAGTCATAAATAGACTCAATCGACCTTCCAATAATAGTTTACGTGTCTCATCTTGAGTAAAGAAACTGTAACTGTTGCATTGTGATAACCGCATGTTGATAGTCGATCTGTCAGATGTGAAACTCCATAGTGAAGTTTTGTGGCGTAGATCTCTTTGAAGTTCCATTGGAATATTATTTGCCAATTGGTTTTGAAAAATTCTACCAGGTCAAAAAATATCCGTGAATCATACGGCGAATGTATGATTTCAAAAGCAGTTATTCTCTCCTAACAAAATTATTGTGTCAATGACAATATGCAAAACTTGTGGTACGCCTCTCAAATTAAGTTGTTTATCAATAAACTTTTCATTCAGTGTAAGGTTTGACACTTATAAACTAAATAACGATTATTTAGAGCGCATTGGTAACTTAGACGGTTAGAGTCATATACAAAACATTTTTTTTATGCTAGATACCAGTTAAAAACATATAAATTTGTTTAGTCTGGGATAGTTTGTTTTCTTGTGTATATGTACTTGTTTTCTAGAATCAAAGAAATTCATGTTTGACTGAATGAATTCATGAATGACTGAAAAACAAAATCTGTTTTTGACTCATCTTTAAAAAAAAAAATTAAATGTTTAAATTAGAGTATTCAAAATGAGTGCTGGTTTGTTATATGGTTGAAGTGTATGCCTTACGTTTATGTTGGTTGATTTTTGTTTTAGGACCCGAAAATCCTTCACCCTGTCGCCCTGAGAGTTACTCCTAATGTAGATACTGAAGATGGGCAGAGTTCAGCGGATGTTAGCCCGATAAGACCAATCCAAAGGCCTCAGCCGAAGAAACACAGTGGTAAACAGATTTATCTCAATTCAAAACTTGTGCAATTAGTTATTCTTTCGTATTTTTATGTTGGGGAAAAATAATTGAAGTTGAAACACAAAATTTTTTATAGAAACAACTCGTTTCGAAATATAGTGACCTTCTTCAGGTCGCATCAACCATTATGATCGATTTCTTAATTTTGGATGTCTTGAAATGTATAGGATGATCGAATTAAATAATCTGTTAGACTAATTACCAACGGGTGTAAATAAACTTATTTAGTAGAGTGAAATAAACACTGAGAAATGTTTTGAAGTTGTGTATTGTGCAAGCATGGACAATGTGGAGTCACAATTAATGGTCAAACGAAACTGAATTACATTATTTAATCATGGTACAGTATCGACAAGTAATGAAGAAAAGAATTCAATGCAGTGGAAACTGTTTCATACCAACTTTTATGCCATCGGTGAATATTTTTACTCTTTTTGTTAACTACCATACTAAACAAACTTAACAAAATCCTAACCGGCTATTCTAATATTATTAATATTAAACACATAATATACCGTCTTACCTCGTACATTGCTGCCGTAGCTCTCGGACTGGTTTCGGGTGTCACCCATCTTCAGCAAGAACATAATCAGAAAGGTAGGATTCATGAGATTAGTTCTTGCTGAAGATGGGTGACACCCGAAACCGGTCTGAGAGCTACGGCAGCAATGTACGAGGTAAGACGGTATATTATGTGTTTAATATTAATAATACTAACCTCTGTGGTAATGATGAAATGCATGAATTTATTATTCTAATATTCATTATACTTCTGTTCAGTCTTCAAAGAACTCATTTCTAAATAACACTTTGACTGAGACTATCCTATCAATAAATTTACTTTATTGTTTTCTGAAATGAAAAAGAGATAACTCCTCTCTTACGTTTTCCTTTGGCAATCTGCGAGTTTCGATATCAGTTGAGTTGTCGATAACCTATGTTATACTATAAGATAGACAATTTTGTTTAATAATATTGCTCTCAATCTCCTCAGGTATATAATGCATCTCCCTAATGAAAGTCTCTCATCTCTTCATTGAAAGTCCGAAATTTTGCCTAACTCAATTGTCTTTAGAATAGGCATCATACAGGTTCAGATTTTTTCCGAGTGTTTGAGACAAAGTGCTCCCGAGATTTGTTCACCTTCTAAATGAAAAAAATCATGGTCAGAGTGAGAATTCAACCCGAATCTACCAGTCCATAGGCAATCGCACCATTGAGCTTCCCTCACCCCCGTAGTGTCACTAACACTGATATTTTATTCAATAAATTTACTGATAACTCTGATTCAAAGTTTACATTTTTAGTATCGGAATGTATATCTTTTGTGACTATATTAATATCGAAGAACAAACTCTTTATACTTAAATTCATGCATTTCATCATTACCACAGAAGTTAGTATTATTAATATTAAACATATAATCTACCGTCTCACCTCGTACATTACTGCCGTAGCTGTCGGACCGGTTTCGGGTGTCACCCATCTTCAACACAAACTGATTCATTAGATCAGTTCGTGTTGAAGATGGGTGACACCCGAAACCGGTCCGACAGCTACGGCAGTAATGTACGAGGTGAGACGGTAGATTATATGTTTAATCTTTATACTTAGATGAGAAAACTTGTGTTCCTCTTGTACTGTTACTAATATTAATCAGAAAATGTATATTTTTATTCCTTTAGAATGATCGGAACATAATTAAAGAATAATAATTTAGTTTTTATTTCAGTGGCTCCTGGACCTGGTGTCATTCCCCCTCCTCCTCCTCAGACTGCCATCGAAGAAAATCAAGTGTCAGTATATCTATCCTCATTGTTTAACTTTAAGAAACAAAAAGGGAAAATACATAGTAAATGAGTTAATTAGAAATGTTGCCTCATTCAAGTTTATTAGAGTGGACATTGTTAATGGCATACCTGATATCGCACAGGCTCTGGACCGACAGTTTTACTTTCTCTCCCAAATGAAAGCGTTGAAAAAAAGTCTAAGATTGTTTAATATATTCCGGTTTTATGATGGTTTAAGATGTTCGTGATTAACAAATCTTTAACTTTTATTTGGGTAATTGTTGAAGTAATCTTAAATTTCTCTGCATATTATTTAGTAAATGTAATTTAAAAAAATAACTCTATTATTAACAATTTTTTGTCGACTATAGGAAATACACCTTACTAGGTGGAGAGACATATTTAGGAAAACTGAGATGCTTGTTAAGAAACAGCTATCAAATAAGTTTTGCTTTTTTTCAATAGTATATATATATATAATTAAAGTTACAGCTAGAGAACACAAGAAAAAGGACGAACACTCACGAATCTCGATAATTTCGGCGTCTTGCCGTCTTCAGGAGAGTAGAAAGAAAGAAAATAAAAGGAGAAAGAATGAAGGAACGGAGACGTACATGCGTCCACTGGCCATTTACATATATATGTAAACTGATGTATATATATATGATATATATATATATATATATATACCACCTCAAAAACGAAGAAAAGCAACACGGCAACCGGTTTCCTGCCGTTGTGTTTCCGGTGTGTTTGGTCGCCCATTCTCTTTTCTCCTGAAGATGGATAATCCGAAAATTTGAATTTGTAAGTGTGTCTCTTTCTCTGTGTGTTGCTTTTCTTCGTTTTTGAGCTGATTTGCGTCCAGTTTGGATCGTTTTTTCGAATTTTGAGAGTATATATATATTATATATACCATGATAAACGAAAAACGGTCCGGCAGGACAAATAACAATTAAAATAAGCAGTGACACATAAACAGAAACACAACAAAGAAACACAAACTTTGTTGTGTTTCTGTTTATGTGTCACTGCGTATATATATATATATATATATATATATATAGAGAGAGAGAGAGAGAGATGTTTGATAATATTATATTCTTTGATTTTTATATGAATTTATATTAGTTTGTATTTGAGGAGTTGACTATTATTATTGAAGTTATATTTAAATTAATTTGAAATTAATAAAATCTGCTTTATTTAATAAATGACAGGAAACAGAATATTGGAGAAAAAGTTCAAATAACTATCTAATCAAGGCTCGAGGACACAGACAGGTGTCAGTTCCATTGCCTCCTTATCTACACTATGGAGACCCTGAACTCCAGTTACAATTATTGTGTTGTTCAGTTAGTTTTGAGTTGGGTCACCATTCTAGTCGTAAATCCAGTTGATAAAGTGAAGTTACTAAGAGAATCTAATGTCACTGTAATAATTTGCTACCTTTCTAACATTAATATGTAAAAAAGCATATCTCATCAGAAAATCTAAAGGGAAAACTTATTTTTATCAATGTCGATATAAGACAGAAAATGACACATGTTTTCTTATCTCTCAAACTCTGGCGGGGATGTTGTTGGTTATAATGGGTTTTAATATAAGATTTAGCAATAAACACGTGAATTATAAATGGACATGCAAAATTACATTGTAAAATTCTAACGGACTTAGATCTTTCACAAATAACTCTCGTCATTAAAATCGCAGATGAAGGTTGTTGCTGATCGAAATATTTTAGCACCATTTTAAATTTCATATCTTGTATATAATTTTATGTAAATTTCTGAATGACGCCAGGAAAACGTTGATGATATTTCGATATTTTTTGTTCTCTATTGAAGAAGTGATTTGTTTAAGATGCATGACGCCAAATCTTTTAATTATTAATATTAAGCAAATTCATTGCTGATTGACCAGATCACTTCTTTTCAAAAGTCAGATCAATATTTTGAACAACAAATCGTCATATTATTCTCTGTCAGTTTTTTTTAATTAAATTCGAATCAGCATCGTTTTCTTATTTAAAAAGAAATATATATAGATATGACTAAAAGAATCGGGGTTCATTCAGTTTTGCAGATTCAAAACTCAATGCCAACATGTCGATTTTATGTAAAATATTTACACTTACAGAAGTAAGAATATTTGAAAGTTAAAAGATATTGAGTTTACATTAGAACAGTTATAAATAAATAGGAATATGAACAACGGTGTTTACAGAACGGAATCTTACAATATAATGTGTAATAAATAAACTGGACTGTACAATAATGAACAAATATACTGTATAACAGTATAATGATACTGTTATAAAGTTAAAAGTATTCTGTAAGATTCCGTTGTTTCATATTCATTGTACAATTAGGGTCAATAGTTTTTCATTTTTTAACTATTCTTACTTCTACCCGTGAAATTTCGGCATTGTGAGTTTGATTTGAACCTGCAAGACTGACCGAATATTGCTTAATTTATTCCGATTCTATGACATGGTTGTTGATCATTCGAATTATATATAAATATAAACAAATAATACGATTCCACGAATATTCACTCTACAAAAGAATAAACTATCCATGAGGAATTAACCAGTTTTCCACATTCAAATCAAACTTGATTTAAACCTTCAGTTCTGTTAAAAACTGATTTCATAGGCAAGTCTACAATTCTCAATAAGAAAAGTGTGAATTGTGTAGAGGTTTAAAATAAGTATATGCTATAGATGTTTGTTTTAAGTAAAACTGAAAGTTGGATTGAAAGTTTTATTTAAACCTAGAAAAATGATTGATTCCTGATATATATTTATTACATTTTCTTGTATGGAGCACATATATTATACACTATTTTTCTTTATCGAGGTTTGGTTATTCAGATTCACATTCAGTCAAAAATGTATGAAAAAAATACCGATAACGTAGGGAAAATAAATAGTTTATTAATTAGTAATTAAAAAAACATGTAGAAAATTTCCAGTTTCTTTTTCGATGTCGTTTTTAGGAGTTTTTTTAAATTTTGCTGGTTTATTACAATGTGATTCAAAGTGTTCGTAAAAATATCGCTAAAAGGCACTGTATGGTAGTTGATTAGATACAACAGTCATGTAATTTTTTTGCAATAGAAAAATTATAGTGTAGTTATGTATATTCATATGAATAATGTAACTGATAGCATTTTTTTCACATTGTTGTTATTAATTTTGTATTCGTGTAGTCCTGATGTTATCTACAAATATAGATGAAACGATTTAAAGGTGTGTTATTGAGAAGTCTTTGATGTTTGACCAAACCTAGATAAAGAAAAATAGTACCTAGCATTTACATAAATACAGAATATTGATACATAAATGTAGGGTATTTGTTAGTTTATAAACTAAAAAATCGTCAACTTAATTTATTATTAATTAAATCTAAAAACTTCGATTACGTAATTAGCCTATAATTTTTAATTTATTTTGGTTGGTTTCCAGCGTGGGTAAGAAGGACCCCCCTCCCCCTCCTCCTCCTAGACCCTACAAGCAGCATACTAGGAGTAGTTCTCTAGACTTGACCAGACTAGGTAATGTTACATACAATTTGTCAACCTCAGTTAGTAAAGTATGTATGTATTAATAAAGGTCTTTTATGAACTTTTTATGTGGATAGTTTTACGCTATGTAAATAGGTATTATACTCGTATCATAGAACTGGTTTCCCAGAAACTTCTCCGCAAGGTCACAATCATGCGTGAAAACATTTGAGTATGCCCATAACAAATTAATACATTTATTACTTTAAGAATCATGATATTGTGAAAATTGTAACAATGTATAAGGTTAAAATCCTTTAAAAGAAACACTTGAAAATAATATTAAAGATTGAGTTTATCCTCTCAAAGACGTATGAATAATTAGTATGTGAAATGGAATCCATCTTGGTTAGAGGTATAGCTGTCTGATATCTATATAACGTGTAAGATATAGCTTATACCTTATAGCTATCTTGCTAGTTTTTCGGAAGTTTGAAGGAAAACATAAACATTATTCAAAGAAAATATAAAACCTTATGTATAAGTGTTTAGTTTTTTTTTTTTTTGATGCGCCTGAAATATACTTCAGACTGCTCGACTGAAATTGCAGGTCTCAGAATAATGTTTTGAGTATTATAAAGGACGGATATGTACAGAAGACTATTTTTTTTAAAGAAACAGTTCTCTCAGGGTCTGAACTTTAAAGTTCAAAATAAAAAGTTCTTAAAAAATACCAAAACTCAGTATTTTGTCATGAATAAATTAAAAAAAATCATTTACTTTTACAATTATCTTTTTCTTTGTTTATTTTTATAACTAATAGTCGAATATTATTGTCAACTATCTCGAAGCAGTGCTGCTTATTAAAACTTTTTCAGTTGACAAACTTTAAGAACTCAATATGAGTTCTGAATGAATATGAATTTGATACTTCAGCAAACAATTTAACATATAGGTATAAGTGACATTTGTCAAGACGAATTGAATTGTTTGGAAATCTAACAAATTTTGATAATTTTGAGATTTCTTTTATGTGTGTTCTTCCTGTGAATGTAGTTTATATATATATATATATATATATACACTTTTTCGTTGGAAATACGGTCCAAAACGGACAAATATAGTTCAATATAGACAAAGAAACATAGAGAAATCAAAAGAACACACTTACAGTCTCTAATTTTCGGTTTGAACCGTCTTCAGTAGAGATAAGAGAGGGAAACCAAGCTTTTGATTTCTCTATGTTTCTTTGTCTATATTGAACTATATTTGTCCGTTTTGGATCGTATTTCCAACGAAAAAGTATATATATATATATAAACAAGAATAAATCGTAAATAAAAACAGAGAATCATTGACAGTAACTAACTTCTATCTTTGGAGAACACTTCTGATCGGAAGGATAGATGATCCACTTGAAAAAGTGGTGATACCATCCAATATTTATGTTGAAGTATAGAAGTCGGTGGTTTTAGTTACTAATTTAAATAATTTATTATCGTGGACAGATTAGAGAAGAAAGTACTAATCGTAATCTTTTCTGTATTTCTACAACCGCAGTAATTAGGGGAAGAAGAAGCAAGTCTATTTAATGAACAAAGACTGTTCAGAAAAGAATGTAATGTATTCAGAAAAGACTGTTTAAACAGTCGTGTCTCTAAATTAGAGGAATCACCAAGCCGTTAAAAGAAAAATTAAAAAGTTTTAAAACTTAATTCTAACACAACAAACAATTTTATTTGGGTCTTGAAAGGGTACCTGACATTGTACTGGCTTGGGTAGACTGTTTTATGTCCTCTTTAAGCCTATGGGGATGGGTAAAGAGGGAAGTGGTCTTAAAGGCATGAAAGAAATGTTCATGAACCTCGAAGCTTTCGGACTAACACAAAGCATGCTACTACAAGACCATACCTGGTCATTCAAATACTTTATAAGTGATACTTCTAAACTTCTGTAAAATGTTTTTTGACAAGCTAAAACTTTATCATCACGGAATTCCAATTGCCAGAGAACTTCGAACACCTCACGTAATTGCTTTTGCTCAGATCTGATATTAAGTATGTACTAAATTAACTGCTATATTTTAAAATAATATTGTCAGTTTAATTAACATAAGTCATTGAAAGTGTAGATCATATCGAGATCTCAGTCATGCAATACGCTGTTGGCACGCGGTTTTATTTCGTCCATCGACCTCTCAACCGACTTGTGTGTGATTGTAAGCAGATTTTTCCTTTTCTCCATCATTGCTTTTGCCAGTCATTTTGTTCAGCGGGGCTGTTCAAAACATATTAAATTTTGTATTTCACAGTCTTTTACCTTTTGTTTTTATTATATATAATAAATTCACTGAAATCAAAATATTAAATAGCTTTATAGTTTTATAAGCTAATCTATTCAAATTTGTTTTAAATAATAGCTTCGAGTTTTAAGCCATATTACAAAATGTAGGCAACAAACAACCCAGGATTAAGGATCCTGTTTTCCCTGGTTTCTGTGTCAAAGTTAACCGGATTGTTTTAATAATAGATTTTTCTAAAACATCTACTTGTTTGCCCTGTACTTATTATTAAGTGGACTTAAAACTTTCATTCTTGTTTTATTTTCCCTACATTTTGAATTTTTTACTTATTTGCAATGCATTCATGCTTTTATTATTTGTTTAGGTCAGTCAGCAAGTCTTCTTAACATGCCCCCGATTCCTCCACCTAGAACTTCTCCTGGAACTGTAAGCTACAATCACTGTTCAAATTATGTCTATTACTTTTTTCTATTTAATATCAAGCAGCATTGATGTTTAGAGGAACAGCTGATTATAGCATTTAACAGTAAAGATCAAAATGATGTAATAAGTAAATTTAATGTTTTAAGTAACACTTGAACGTTTGGAGTAGTAGTTGAATGTAAAGTTTTGAGTACAAATTGATAGTGACGTATAGAAATACAGTGTCATTTAATTATTGTTTAACGTAGCAGTTAAAATGAAGTATTAGTTTAATAGATAATTGTCGTGTTTTGAATGAAATTTTATTGTAACTTTAGAGCTGGAGTCATGAAGACTCATTTTAGCTAATTGTCCATAATAATTCTTTTAAGGACAGCTGTTATTTTTATTGTTAAATTAAAAATCTAACAGTCATGTATTAGAAATGTATTGAACGTATTTTTTTGAACTTTAGGATTACGAGTATTGTCTTGAAAAGAAGGAGAACGGATTCGAAAATGAGGATGTTTAGAGGAGTTGATATACATAATATTATATGATTATCATTTTTAATTTTAACATAATGCATTTTTCAATTTATTTAGTAAATACAAATTCATTCATTCCTTAAAAAAAAATTAAAATTTATTATTTTTACATTCATTTAACTCTACATAAATAATGGATGTATTAATTATAAGAGGACCCGATTTTTTTAATTTTGCAAGTTGTACCTGATCCCTAGTTTGGAATAACAGTTGAATGTATCGTTTGGTATAAGTGTTTTGTTCCAACTTATATATATATATAAAGATTTCACATAAACACGTGAAATAACAATCAATGATCAAAGTACAATGAGAAATGGGAAAACAAGACTAAGATCTTTTAACCGTAACAAGCGGTCTTCGTCAGAGTCAAAAACCCAACTGAGTTTTTGACTCTGACGAAGACCGCTTGTTACGGTTGAAAGATCGTAGTCTTGTTTTCCCATTTCTTATTGTGGTTAGATCATTGATATATATATATATATTTATATATATATATATTGAATTTGATGGCAGATTCTGCGTTCACGACTTTCTTACTTATAGCTTCTATTTTCCTTACAATTTTCTTTTGAGAATGTGATAATTGCCAAAGCAAACTAGCAAACGACATTCAGAAGGCTGGAAATAACCACTCACTGGGGATAACTATATTTCATTAAACACTACACTAGATTAAACTAAGATAACAAGCTTTCGGCCCCATGGGTCATCATCAGGTTCTTAAACTACTTATATTAACTAAATATACATATTACTGACTACTTTGGCGTTTAAATGCCAACTGAAAACTGCTTTCTGTCGAAGTGAAAGTTGGTGGTGAGGGTGGAGTAGGGGTGAGTGCAGGAGAACAAAAAACTTATGGCCCTTCAACTCAACCGAACTCGGTCATCGCCCTATTTTCTAACTAATTTAAAAAAATTATCTATATTCTTAAAACTAGGAATTACATTGAAATCATTACTTTTTACATTTAAACTAGGTAAGAAGTCTTTAATGTACAGAGCTTCTAAGATTTTAAGTCTATTGTAATCGCTGTTAACATGAAAAGATGGTAGTGCCCTCAACCAGGTTCTGCCTAGACAGGGGAATACCATGTGCCTCTTCTGCATGGTTCCTTGTTGCTCCTGTCGTGAGATGGAGAGTCAGACGTCTTGACAGTTTCGTCCTAGTCATCCCGATGTACCTTTTTTAAATTAGTTAGAAAAGAGGGCGATGACCGAGTTCGGTTGAGTTGAAGGGCCATAAGTTTTTTGTTGACCTGCACTGACCCCTACTCCACCCTCACCACCAACTTTCACTTCGACAGAAAGCAGTTTTCAGTTGGCATTTAAACGCCAAAGTAGTCAGTAATATGTATATTTAGTTAATATAAGTAGTTTAAGAACCTGATGATGACCCATGGGGCCGAAAGCTTGTTATCTTAGTTTAATCTAGTGTAGTGTTTAATTAAATATAGTTATCCCCAGTGAAGTGGTTATTTCCAGCCTTCTGAATGTCGTTTGCTAGTTTGCTTTGGCAATTATCACATTCTCAAAACAAAATTGTAAGGAAAATAGAAACTATAAGTAAGAAAGTCGTGAACGCAGAATCTGCCATCAAATTCAATAATATATGCTTGAAAGAGGACTTGCTGCCGAAATACACTAATATATATATATATATATAAAAAGATTTCACATAAACACGTGAAACAACAATCAATGATCAAACCACAATAAGAAATGGGAAAACAAGACTAAGATCTTTCAACCGTAACAAGCGGTCTTCGTCAGAGTCAAAAACCCAGTTGGGTTTTTGACTCTGACGAAGTCCACTTGTTACGGTTGAAAGATCTTAGTCTTGTTTTCCCATTTCTTATTGTGGTTTGATCATTTATATATATATATATATATATATATAAATTCTCTGAGAAATATAAGAAATGGACTACACTGTTTATCTATAAAAAGTAAAAGGTCTGGGTAGTCTAAATGGATATCGGTTTTCTAGTGGTAGAGATCCACTCTTAGATTTTTTTATTGTGAGGAAAGGAAAAAATATTATACTCGGTGTCTCTTAAGAAAGTAAATCTTTGGATTGTGAACTTACACTGTCACGAATTTGTTAAAAATCTGTACTCCAAATAAATTTGAATATGTCTAACTTTCTGAATCTGGAAAAGAATTAACCAGATTTTATTTTAGAATTTGGGAAATGTGAACACACTCAAAAATACAATAAGGAAGGGGAAAGTCATATCTGAGAGAGTAAAAAAAAATCGAAATTAAGTATATTCATGTTGTATTGGTATAGCTTTTCTCGATCTCTGATTCTTAAAATTCAAAGTAGGTTTCTTGAGGATTTGGTCCAAAAAGTCAACTACTTTGAGGATTTTGTCTTTCAACTACTCCTGAGTTGAAGCGGACATTCCGTCAAAAATTGTTCGGCATTTTCAAGGCCTTTTTTTAAGGAAACCTATTTAAGTTTGATGCATTTCTTTATTAGTCTCACAGCAGACATAAAACGATAATTTTCGGATCTGATAGATAAAAGCATCTAGCTTAAATATTTTTTTTTTTCAAATAAAAAGCATTGAAAATGCCGAACAATTTTTGTCGACACGTCGGCTTATAATTAGGAGTAGGTATTTTGTTGGACCATCTCCTCAAGAAAGCCATTTTGAGTTTTATATTTCTGTTGCACATTTCCAATATTTTTTTATTTAATCACCCTGTATTACAATTAATGGACTGAATTCTCCTTGTAATAACAAGTAGTATTTTTGGTGGTAGCCTGTTCGATTAGTTTGATAATTACATCTTGCATTAGTGCAATAACAATCGTTTTTGGTTTAGGTATCTCCAAAGAAACAAAGCATCCCCACTCAAAATGAAGATGGCGGAGGATTTGCTAACTTTGCCCAATTCCCTGAAGAGTCGTCAGGTCTTACGATGGGTGCCTTTCATGTCTACAAAAAGCCTGGTAGTTATAACCAACTTACATACACTTGTATATTACTAACTGGTGTCAGTCATTATTCTAAACAAAATTTTAACAATACTCATTATTTTTGTCAATGTTTTTACTATTAAATTATGACTTATTTCGATACGAATGCTATATGAATGTCAGTTGGGTTTTTGACTCTGACGAAGATCGCTTGTTAAGGTTGAAAGATCTTAGTTTTGTTTTCCCATTTCTTATTGTGGTTTGATCATTGAGTTATATATATATAAACTATATTGACACAAAGAACACTTAGAAATTAAACAGAAACTCACTACTATATTTCGATGTCCTCGTTTCGATCTTCCTGATGACGAGGACATCGAAATATAGTAGTGAGTTTCTGTTTCATTTCTGAGTGTTCTTTGTATCAATATAGTTTATTTATTTCGTGGAATCGTTTCAGTTTATTGGTATATTAGTATATATATATATATATATAATATATATATATATATATATATGAACTTTTTCGTTGGAAATACGATCCAAAACGGACAAATATAATTCAATATAGACAAAGAAACATAGAGAAATCAAAAGAACACACTTAGAGTTTCTAATTTTTGGTTTGAACCGTCTTCAGGAGAGATAAGAGAGGGAAACCAAGCGCACTGGTTCAGAGAAGGGTTGGAGACTAGTGCGCTTGGTTTCCCTCTCTTATCTCTCCTGAAGACGGTTCAAACCGAAAATTAGAGACTGTAAGTGTGTTCTTTTGATTGCTCTATGTTTCTTTGTCTATATTGAACTATATATATATATAAATATTGATAAAAGTATCGACCGTGGAATAGAAACAAAACTAAAATTTATCGGGACTCGGTCTGTTCTTCATTTTCAAATTAAACTCTAATTGCCAACGTTTCGGTTTTTATCTGAAACCTTTTTCATAGGCAGAAGTATAAATTTTGGAACAGAAAAACTAAGTATACATTAAAAATTATTTTACAAAGAAAATGAGTCTGTGGATTTTCTTTGTAAAATAATTTGTAATGTAATCCTTAGTTTTTCTGTTTCAAAATTTATACTTCTGCCTATGAAAAAGGTTTTAAATAAAAACCGAAACGTTGGCAATGAGAGTTTAATTTGAACCTGAAGAACTGACCGAGTCCCGATAAATTTTAGTTTTGTATATATATATAAACTTGAAATGGTCCAACAGGACTATTAGTTCACACAGGAAAGAGAAAACACAAATAAAGACACACACAAAAGACTCACAACGATATTTCGACAGTCGTCGTCATCGGGTAGAAGTAGTCCCTTTGAGTAGCTGAATAGCGACTTCTGTATTCTCAAATCAAGTTCGAAGCCGACTTTTCTGTACAATTTTAAATTTAAAAGCTGGAAGTTTGAAATTTTTAAGTATAATGGTATGAACTATTAGACAAGAATAGTGAAAAAATGGATATTAGTCGAAAACATAGAAGGTCTCTTACAGGATGAAAAAGTTCATTCCACAAACTTCAGTATTAACCAAAAATAATGTCATTCATAAACATAAAAAAATCAGCATCTGATATTAATCCTTGTAGAATGTTGCAACATGTAGATCGATTAGAACATTTTGTTAGACAAACTCATCATACCATGAAAAGAATCAGAAATTATATGTTTAATATGCTCTATTGTCGTTGAATGTTTACATATAAGAATTATATTCTTTTTATATCACATATAAGTCGTTAAAACATTTCAAAATTGTCATTATATCTATAAACATTATATTATTTCGGCCAATTCACTCAAAAAAATTTTAAGTCAACGTAAACAATGTAAAAAAATATCAAAAATTCGACAAGTATAGCAGGTGATCCATTGTCTGGGATAAACAAACAGTTTTTATAGCTTTATTGCACTTTGCCATGAGTGAACTTTCATGATTTTTTTTCTAAATTACTAGTTCTTGGTAAAATTTCCATGGTTTCTTAATGAGCCGTTTTACATTAAAAAAACATTTTCTGAAAACAGAAATCGTACTTTAACGCCCCTTGTAATTTTAAAAACAAATATCTCATTTCATTCTCCACACAATGATCTATTTTTAGGTATTGTTTGATTTTGATCGGTCATACGGCATGGTTTGTATGGCTCTCTTAAGCTTTGAGATTGAATTGAAGTTCTAATTTTTACATTTTATTGAAAAAAAATATTTGCAGTTTTTTTAAATTTTGAATATTTTTCTTTTATTGCATTTGTACCTCAAAGATAGTTCCAACATTTCAAAACTCTAAAGTTAGGAGTTTAGGAGAAAAAATGTTGTCTATATACAGGTTTTTGGCAAAAAAAGTGACTTTCCCGTCATGCATAATTCTTAACTATGATAGGGCCCATTTTTGTGTAAAATATCAACTTGATCCATCAAAGATTCTGGACCGTAGCATGGTAATAAGCAATGCTAACACACCCACCCACACAAAGACATCATCAAAAAACTTCATAAAACAACCTCTGGGACCTCAAAACATGTAATTCTGTCAAAACCTCAAGATCGAATTTTTCATAATCACTATACTTTATTTATAGTAAAGTAAAAATTGATAATAAAACGACATTTAACAACCTGTATTAGAAAATAGGAAAACCCTCATGTATTCTTCTACAACAGAAGGTTGTCAACCTCAAATTTCAGTAAGGCAAAATTGAATAGTGAAGTAAAGTCAGGAGCCATATTTAATATTTATTGAAAAATTAAATGCAACTGATATGGAATGTTCATCCTTTTCATATGTAAACAAACTTTAGTTTTGCTTAAACACAACTAAATGTGGTATTCAAACAAAAACACGGATCTGTTATTCATGTCTTATTTAAATAAATAAAGTATGTTTCTCTCCATATCCTTTCAAGTTCCTTTTCAAACTAAACCTTTTTCAAAGCCAACAACAAAAGAACCAAAACGAAAAATGAGATTTAATAAAAATCCAACTATTAATATATATATGTAAACTATATTCACAAAAAAGAACACTCAGAAATGAAACAGAAACTCACTGCTATATTTTGATGGCTTCGTCATCAGGAAAATAGATTTGAATCACTCTGAAGACTGGTAACAACTCAGTGATCTATAAATATATCACAAACATGAATATCCTAAAACAAAAATCACAACCATATATCTTAATCTATTCTTTGTGATATATATTTCTTTGATATAAAATATATATCACAAACAAATATACTGAAGTAAGTTAAGAAAAATGTTTTAAACATCTTGAAGTTTATTCGGTAATTACTAAAATAAAACAAATCCAATTTTAATAATTTTAAAAGGAAATTATTACCATAAATAAAGTTTCTTTTTGCTGAATTACCTTTAAAAAATTCATTATTTTCATTAAAACAAATGCTCAAATAATCAAAATAAAGTGTTAAAAAGTCTAGAAATTAGAGAAATTTGGCAAATTACTTCTTTAATAAACATGATATAGTATTAAATTTAGTTTAAACACATTTAAAAACTAATTTCATAGATACTTAAATAGTTTTTATATAATTGTGTTGATATAATTTTTAATAATAAACATTTCATAATATCAAAATTATTAATATGATTGATCATATATAGAAACTACAGTTTCAAAGTATGAAAAAAAAATATGTGATAATGCAGAATGAACCAAGAGAGTAAGTTTACAATTGCCCAAATCTTTTCTTTGCTACTATTTCTTTGTGTAAACTATCAACTTGATCCATCAAAGATTCTGGACCGTAGCGTGGTAACAAGCAATGCTAGCACACTCACCCACCCACCCACCCACATACACACACAGACATCATCGAAATAACACTTCAAAATCTCGAGATCGAATTTTTTCACGATCACTATACTTTACTTATAGTAAAGTAAAAAGATACCAGGAGAAACATGACTCCAACAAAATGGACATGAAGTGATAAAAATATCCAGTCAAATTGGTCTTTCAATAAAGTCCTTTGAAAAGATTTCGAATTTTGCCTTTTTGTGAGTATCTCATAAGTTAAAAAAATTGATGGTTATCAGAAGGAACGGCAACACTAAAAAAGAAAAAAACTGTCACCTTTTCTCTGTATTGATTTGCCATGCTTATTTAATTCATTTTTTATAATCTCCAATGTAAAAATAAGTAATCTATTAGAAGTTACATTTTTTAAATTATCAAAATTATTAATTATTAATTAAAGTAATTAAGTTTATTAATTAATTACTTCAATAATGTATATAAAGTAATTAATTACAAAAAATAAATAGGCAGCCTTTTAATTATTATTTTTACAATAAGAAAAAATAATGTGAAATAATTATTTATATAATATATACATAGTTAATTATTTGTGTGTTTTAATAATCCTTGTTATGATAACCAAATAAAATTGATAATATAATTATATTACTAAACCATATTGCTGTTTATTGATAAACCATTACATGACTTCGCTTATCTCTGATTGGATTTAATGATGTAATTTAATGTTTATGTAATTATGAATTAATTACTCGTAGTGTTATTGTGCACTCTAAATGACTGGTTCTTTCAGAAAATACAGAGAAGTCTCATGATTGGACTCCGATTGATGACATTCCTCTTGATGCTTGGTGAGTACAAACTCGCTTGAAACCTTGTATGTTTAGTGATTGTATGACTCAAATGCTGAGATGCATGAATTAATTCAAAACAGTTATTAAAGCAATGAGGTTAAAATTCAATGAACAAATAAAACACCTCTTTGGTTTTATTGTTTATCTCCTTGAGTATTTCTTTGATATTATTTCTCAGCAAAAATGTTTGCTGTACAAATATATTGATTATTTATTTTTATTTTTTTTTTAATTATACTTGAGAAGTTTAAATTGTATTTTTTAAAATCTAAGATATAATTTTTTTGTAGTAGATAATTTATGGAATATTGGTTGTTTAGGTAGAGTGATTATTCAAGAGTAATAAAATACAGTATTGTAATGATAAGTGGGCATGAGTCAGTGGGCACTAAAAAAACGGTAAAAATACTTGTGAGAACTACAAGTCTATCTTGCAAAGGATTGCAGAGGCCTTTGACCAGTCTTGCACAGCAATAATAATTAATGAATAAAAACTAATTATGATGTCTAATTATGATTATAATTAATTTTATTAATATAAAATTATGATTTTATGTTAATTATAAAAACTAATAATCTGTGGTCCCCCACTAGGGTGAGAACTTACATCGAATTCCTGGGGTTATATGATTATTTCCTTTAAAACATAACTTAAGATTAATTTTAAAAAAAACTAGGCTGAAGTAGGAAAACATATAAATTTCAGATTTGACCACCCATCTTCTCCCGAAAGCCAAAGACGGAAACATTTTTGCATGGGGTTCGGTTTTATTTACTTTTTTTTTGTGTTATCCTATAAATCATGCAAATTTGATACATTATGGCAACATCATTGAAAAACTATTATTTTTTTTTTTTGTAATGTTGAGAGTGTTGTGTGCTACTAATCACAGACTCGGTGTTCTGTAGGAGTCGTAAAGGGATCAAACCCTCAAAATTATTGGCATCATCCAGAATCCAATGTCATGTTTACGCTAGCAATGTTTGAATGCCGAGGGCACGCTATAACTGTTATTTACGCTGTCATAAAGGAATTTATCTGTCAAATGAGAATTTATATTAGAAATAGGTAAAACCGTCATACCTCGTAAGATGATCATGGAGTCGTTGGAGCGTTTTCGGACGTTGTCCATCTTCGATCGCAACAAATCTACTACAGTAGGTTATCGAAGATGGACAACGTCCAAAAGTGCTCCAACGACTCCATGATCATCTTACGAGGTATGACGGTTTTACCTATTTCTAATATAAATCATACTAACCTCAGTGGTATTAACAAAAAACAAATGAGAATTGTTCAAGGTTGACTGTAAAACTGAAAGTGGCTAGTTTTAAATTGAATGAATTAGTCATTTTTCCACTTAATATTTTTAGCAGTTATTTTAACACTCAAAAAATTTTTTTTTTTAAATAGAAACTAAATCAGGAAAGATATCTATGTTTTTTTTCATAGATCACGTGAAAATAACAGTGCAAACAACCAAACCCTACTAATTTGAAGATTTGAAGGTTTACAATGAATTTGGTATCAAGAATTACCGTAAATCAGTAATCAAAATTTTTAGGAAACTTTAAAATCCTTATAACTTCGTTATAGTCACATTATTCTGCAACTATTGTATTTGTTTTCTCGTTATATTTTTAACTATATTATTCAACGTTATACTTGTATACTAATACGAAATTATTTTTTAAATTGGTAATTGAATTATTATTAATGATGCATGAAAAAAAGTAGACAACTTTTTCATAATATTTTTTTAGACAAAGGTATAGTGTTCTTTTAATGACATGAATTAAATGAATACCGCCCTGAAGGGAAAAACCATACGGTTATAAAGCAATAATAATACCACCTTTGCTTATTTGTCACACTTGCAATATTTCAGTCCTTTTAATAATTTAGTGAATTATATAATAAATTATAATATTAGTATAATATTATAATAAATAAAAATAACATTTCCTTAGTAAATTGTCCGTTAGGTTTAAAAAATTAAAAAGTTGGTAGGAAAATTTCTCTAAAGGGAGTCCTATTATAAATCAGGTATTTACCATTTTGGTACAATTTAACAACCCATTGACATTATTAAATAATAAACCATTATTTTAAATGTAAAAAATTCCGTGGGTTTGAATTAAAAATTATATTAACAATTTGACCACTTTAGTATAAATAATTTAATTGAACTGATTGTTTACGCAAGTTTGCTTAAAGAAAATTTGACTTTACTATTTCCCTATAAGTATACAGTCTCTAAATATTTCAACCATTTTATTTATTTAAAATCCATATTGTTTTAAAACTTAAAAGAAATTACATTTAAGATTCTTTTAAAGTAGTCGAATTGTTTGTTTACTATGGGTAGACCTTCTTTATTGACCCCCCCAATTTCTTTCAGTCAGTTTTCCACTTTCTTGACATGTTGTATGGAATATAGAAGTATGTGAGTATTAGGTTGAAGTAATCATTTCAATATTAACTTTTCAAATAAAATAAACGTTTTGAAGTCCCGTAATTCTAGCATTAGCATGGATCTCTCCTATGGACACTGTTACTAGGGTAAAAGAAAATGGACAAAATAAGGAATGAAATAATGAATAGAAAAACAGTAGAAAACATTTTGTAACTACAATGTGCACGCTAAAATGGAAGTGGCAGGACATGTCTGTCATAAGGGTGAAGAACGATAGATGGGCAAAGATAGTTACTGAGTGGTATCCTAAAGAAGCTGGAAAAAAGGTGCAAGACCAAGAACATGGTAAGATGAATTAAAGAAAGCGGGACCAACTTGTTTCAGAGTTTCTTGAGAAAAGAGAAAAAATAGATGGAGTTGGGAGAGGTCTATTCCCAGAAGAGGTTCTGGTTTCACATTTAGAAATTAAAAAAAAAATATTTTCTATATACTGAAGTTTATCAAAAGAAAGGTGTTCTTTTATTAACTAGTTGTAATTTTTTTTTGTTTAAATAAATGGGTGTTATTATTATTATTAAGGGCACTTCACCTTAGTGAAAGAAAAAGTGGTTCTATTGTAATTTGACAGAAATCTCTATACATGATTTTTATTAAACTTTATTTCTCATATTTTAAATAACATTTCATATAGTGTTGCTAGTCTAGTAGAAATTACCCTCCCGGATGCAAAGTTTAGAAAATTGTCCTAGAATAAGGATAACTTTATATTTGAATGCTCTGATTAAGTTTATACCGATATTGCAACATTTTTTGTTTAAGTTACAATCATTTGTATTGGTAGATGTTATTTCAATTAATAATTTTCTTTCACGTTTATATGCAAGAAAGAATAATTTCTTTAAGTATTTTAATTTAGTTTAAAAAAGTGGTTATTTATAATGAGTCCATATATTCTGACAGGAAATGTTTCTTTTCTTTCAGCATTGAAGCACGAGAAGCTCACAACGCCGCTATGCGTAAGATCTGTCACCAACTACAGTCCACTTTGGCCTCGCTTCAAGAAGAACGTGCCTCTCTACAAAGCATGCTCGACCACCTTCTCTGCCTATAAATATTTATACTACTATTTATTTATTTCTAACCTGTATAAACTAATACGATCTTAAATAGATAAAGAAATGTTATGTTTTATAAGTATTATCATTTATTGATTGTCTTCAAAGAGTTTATTTGTTGCCTAAATAAATATTAGTTCTTGTTAAACAGTTCTTTTATTTACCTATGGTAGAGAAATATATAAACTATTATATAAAATATATAGTATTGGATAATACATTATATTCGTAAATGTTGAATGAAGCCATTTATTTGATCATCTATTAGAGCAGTTTTTAAAATATATTTTGTATTCAATGATGTATTTGTGTAAATATCTTACAAAACACCTAGGAAGAATGTAAAACTGAGGCCAATGACATTCGTGTTGATTATGATTGGTGCAATGATGTTATTTTACAGATATTTATAATATGGTTTCGTATCACCGTTCTTAGATAAGACGAAGGCTGTCTGATAAGTTTTCAAGGCTTCTTACAGGTTTTGTGTCTCATTCTACAACGAGTTACCCTTCAAAATGAAGGAGGTGCGCTAGAATTGGACTTACTGGAAGACTTAGGAGGAAAAAATTACAATTTTATCCTCTGAATAATACCTGGATGAAATAATCTTTGTTCCATAAATACATGAGCTGTTGAAATAGGGCTTTGTATGTTTATTCAAGAAATTATTCAAGCCTCTTCGACCACTTCACGAGTTTCCCCAAACTATAAGGGAAACTTTTCGGGTAAAATTATATTAGTTTTAGTCTCCTATTGGATTTTAAAATGCAGTATATAGATTGGAATATTTCAAAAAATCGAATACTGATCACAAACCGAAATCTTAATTTTGATCGTAGTAAGTTTTTTCAGTATAATTTTTAAATTTATGCATATAGACATAAGAGAGTGTTCTACAATCAAAACCACTATAATGAAATAGAGGCCATAAAACAGTAATAGGCTTTCGAACGTGCTCATCAAAGAACTAATCACATTGTCAGTAGCTAAATATTTGAAAATGCTTCCATTTTTTATTAAAGTTAATCTCCTCATTCAGGACAATTCATCTTTTTTTTTTATATCAATATCTCACAGTAAACATATCAAATAAAATCAAGGTCTAAACCACAGGAAGAAATTCAGAAAAAAAATTTAAGGTTTTCAACCAAAACAGCTGGTCTTCCTTGTGGTTGCTTAAATAAATATTTGTTCTATAAATATTAAGTTGACACCTATATTACATTTTTTCCCTTTTTTTATGACTACATAAAAATGTATAGGGGATGTCTACATACATTTTTAGGGTGGGAGGCAAGAGGTATTTTAAAGAAAACAAACTCTTAACATCCTAAAAAATACATTATTAAAAACAGATTTTTAGTATCATTCCTGGAATAGGGAAAGTAAAATGACCAAAATAATAAGTAAAATAATTGGTTATGCTTTCATATATAATGCTTTTTTTTTGTTTATAAATAATGAGAGTCAAGTTGTAATTGGGCCGAAGTTGAAATACTAAGTATGAAATGTGTTAAGAAATATTATCCTGTTATTATTAATGAAATTTAACAAATCATATACTATAAACATTAGTAGTGGTTTATTCAAATTGGAATCGGTATTAACGAGAGCAATAGCCTTGCCTAAAGAGTCTTCAGCGACTAACATGATATTATACTTATTTCTTCCTGAACTCTATTGCTCTGGCTAGTCTAGCCTTGTACCCTCTATAACACTTCCCTTGATCACTCCCTTTTCAATAGCACACCAGATGTACGCTTTCACTTGTTTCAGTTCAAGTAAAGCTTTGACGAAGACCAGATATTTTGGTCGAAAAATCTTAATCCCATTTCTAAATTTTTTGGAAGTTTAGTTGTGCGCTAGCCAAGTAACGGTCACCAACCGATCCTTCGCTAGTGTGCTTGTCTCAATATCTCTCCTGAAAAACGGTTAAACCGAAAATTATGGACTGTAAGTGTGTGCAGCTATTACTGTTTACCCTGGAACGTTTGTTCTTATTTTATCATTTTCTTGATGATGCTACATATAACGTTTAAAAAGATTTCACAATAAACACATGAAATAATTTCTGTTCTCATTTCTTATTCTGGTTTAATATATATATATATATACTTAAAATAAACTGTGATAGTTTATTTTAAGTGTAATCTGTCCTGCCGGACCGTTTTTCGTTTATCAGGTATACATATATTTAGATAAAAGTATCGACCGTGAAATAGAAACAAAATTAAAGTTTATAACGACTCAGCCAGTTCTTCAGGTTCAAATTAAACTCTCATTGCCGACATTTATGATTTAAGTAAAACCTGATAAACTTTAATTTTATAAATATATATAAAAGTATATAATTCTCAAACAGAAGCTGACTAGGACTATTCGTGGTCAAAATATCTCACTTTCTTCCCGAAATTTCATTATGCTATTCTTATACATGACTATTAATTTCATATTTTTATTGTAAAATCTTCTCGCTATCAAGTATGTTAGTAGTTACAACAACTCACCTAATTCATACATTTTATCTTTTCACAAATATTACACAATACACTAATAAAACATTGAAATTTCCTGCATGAATGAAAAAGTTAGGTCAATTGTATTTAGTCCCTGAAACGAGGAAAACATTGACTGTTACGACGTTCAAGACAATTTTTTAAAGCAATAATAAAGAACGTATCAAGTGAATCATATATAAACTAGAAGCTGCTTTCGAAGTATACGAAGAAATATTAGTAAACTTTGGTTGCTTCTTGTTAATATATGAGGTGAACTCCATATATATGAAACAACAAGCCACAAGACAAATCAAAAACCTAGAAAAATATGCTCTGAGGATTTTCAAATATTATGTCATCAGGGGACTATGACAAAACAAATCAAAAGAATTTATAAAAGGTTAAAATACATCCGGTAATGAAAATAAGGGGAAAAAAGACTAACAAAGAAAATATATTGAACAAAAAAATTGATATACATACATACAAAAGAAATAAAACCTTAGGTTACAGAGGAAGAATTACCAGGGTTTCAAAATTATTTTTTAAAATTATTATTTCAGGTCTCTTTAAGTTAGATAAAATTTCAATTGATGGTATAGTTAAACAAATTTAACCTCCTGGTAATGTGCAAATGAATTATGTACTCACTTAATGAATATTGAATATTGGAAACCTTACGTGGATTACTTATTGATATAATAAAATATTAATAAATTGACCTAATGTTAATAATTTATGAGAATGTAACACTCAACATTTCATCATTACTGTTTTATTCCATACACGGTTAAAAAAAAATTAAATCTACATCATTAACGAATCAGAACAGAACATCTGCAGAATCTGTTCAGAACAGTTTTCTGATTTTAACAGTATCTTATGAGTAAATGGATGATAAACCTTTTGTTAAAAGATGTACTGATATATTATCGTTACCATATCGGATTTATAAAGCTATAACATATTATGTTATGTTATCCTTACAAACGACGGCTTTCCCTAACGACATTTCAATCTTTTAAACAACAAAAAGAAGTTAACAATTGAATTATGGTGTACTATGAATAAACAATATTCTTCAACAATGTTAAAATAAGAATCAGGCATAGCTTATCTAAACACAAAAAAAAGGGATGACATTAGCTATGTGAATTAAACTTTCAGGATATAATATACATTGTAAGTCCAAACTGGAAATATCCATCCAACGATTTCGTACTGCTATAAAAAAGTAACCTTCTCTTAACCTCCCCAGAGTACCTCCCCTAAAATTATGGACCATTTTTATTTTACCTAATTATGTACTGCTTTAAACATTGAATATGAAGGAAAAATTATTAATTATACGTTTCAAATTGTTAAATAATTACTTTGTATTGATATATAGTTTTGTTAAAATATTTATTGATTTCGTTATTTTAAACACATATCTATTTTGTAATTTAAATTTAAAGAATGATTTTATTGTGTCGTAATTAATAATACTATTCAAGAAGGTAAAAAAAAATGTGATTGGCTTGTGCCTGTTGGATCAGAGAGATGGGAGCGCTGCGCCGGAGCAGAAGAGGAAGGCATTGTACAGATGTTCCTGTCTCATCGATAAGTCGAATTAGGTCAGAGGGGGGCTGGTAAACAAATTAGAGTGACCTAGTGAAAGCCCCCTTGAAGCCTGCAGGGATGATAGGCGCCGATAGGTAGAGACACTGAGGCTAGAATGGTGCCTGGGGGACAGTTCCACGAAGGAGGTGACAGTGGCCAAGATTCTTCCCGAAATCCCCTTGTGTGCTATATTTGTAAGGACTATTTCACTGAGCCTTGCTTGCTGAATTGTTACCATACTTTTTGTGCAAGATGCCTTCAAGGGAAATCTTCAGAAAACAAAATCTCTTGCCCCATTTGTGGGTAAGTTGAATTAATTTATTTTTTTTTTGTTTCCTTCTCATTTCAATGTAGTTACTGTATTGGTGATTGTTTTGATGCAGGACCTCAACTTTGCTGAAGGATGGATGTGTGATTCCTCCCCCGGACAACCTCGTCAGGCACTTAATAGAACTGGCCAATACGGACAACCCCCCATGCTCCAACTGCGACAAGAGGGACCGCACGTCCATGTACTTCTGCAGTACTTGCGGTAGGCCTCTCTAAACTTATCCAATTCAACAGCCCAAATACCACACACCAGATATACACTATAACAGTATAAAAACCTAAACAAAATTTTTGTTAGAAATTAATTTTTTCTTATCTGAGACTCATACTTGCTGTCGACTGATTTTAGTCCTTCAATTCGCCTATACTAATGAGAACATTTCACCGACGATTTAAAATTCTTTTTTATGTTTATGTCTTTCTCGGATATACGCTCAACTTTTCATCGGAAAGAGTATACTTTATTTAGTTTTTCTTTTTTTGTATTAAACTACATTCGCATCATTTAATTAGAGCTCTATTTAAAATAAAATTACAAAATTAGATTTTAATAAGAGCTCTTACAAAAAAATTATAGTCACCTTGTTCCAGGTTATAAGAATTATAAACAAGATTGTACAGCTAAGGCATGAAAACCCAAACTTCTTAAGCATATATAAAAACATATATATCTAATTTTTAAAATTTGAAAAATGGATATATTCGTTTAAAGGTTCAATTCATCAAATAGTGGTAACAAAAATATGAATTGAAATTTCATATTCTAGAATTGTAGAAAATAATTTTCGTAGCACCATTAATGGTTTTAGTTTCTAATTATCAGTTGAATGCATTTTTTGATTGTCATCGTGTTCGCATTTTTAATTATATTTATAAACTAACAACAGCTATAAAATATTGACAAACACTCATTTTATTATTTTCACATTCGCCGTTATCAGAGGAACAAGATAATATTCTAAAGGAAAACTCTGGCATGATATAAACTTTTTAAGAATAATGCTGGTGGAAGAAATAACGTTTATCCCGCCTCGGGGAAGTGCAAGGCGGGTAGGAACCAGAGAGCGATTTAACCGTATTAAGATTAACTCCATGCCACCATATAATTCCGGGACTCAATCATCATAAATTATTAAATGCATACTTTTTATTATTTATTGAAATATTATTGATAATTATTTCTTTAAGATATTTTATGTTTAAAAATTATTGTTATTGTTAAAATTATTTTTTTGATACTTAGTTTTCTTATTCCTTTTTACAAGTAATAGTAGTAGGATTATTGTTATTATTATTATTTGCTTCCTTTACATTATTTCTTTATTTTATCGTCCTTAATTTACTTTTTTCTGTTTTAATTCCTATTTTCCCCTCCTCTCTTGATAGCAGACTTGTTTGGCAAAGTGGATTTGTCGTTCCTCGGTTGTTGCATAGGTACCTGTTTTGGTATTACATCGCATTCCCAGTTTTACAGCTATATCGCAGATCATAACATCAAAACAGACTGATGCCTTTTTGTACGTGAAAGCTCTTTCGCCGCATCTCGGGAGCAACAAGCTCTAACCGAGGATAGGGCCAACATTACCCGAAAATTTGACTCTGTAAGTGTGTTTCTTTAGCCTGTGTGTTACTCTTCTTGAATTTTGAACTCGTGTATATATATATATATATATAAAACTTTAGATTACACAAAACACGACACAGAAAAAGGAATAAAAAACACACTTACTGAAGTCTCAAAATTTCGAACTGTTGTTTGTCATCAGGAATAGACTAGTAAATTGAAAAAACGGTCCAAACGGACTATAAAACTTTAAATTACACAAAACACGACACGGAAAAAAAATAAAATACACACTTACTAAATTCAATATTTTGAACTGTTGTTCGTCATCAGGAGAAGATCAGAAGAGAGGACGAAATTAGAGAGATCTCCCGACACCGAAGGATGGAACGCGAGTCAGTCGCGCGTACAGTCCTTCAACGTGGGGAGATTTCTCTCTCTTCGTCCTCTCTTCCGATCTTCTCCTGATGACGAACAACAGTTCGAAATATTGAATTTAGCACGTGTATATTTTATATTTTTTCTGTGTTGTGTTTGGTGTAATGTAAAGTTATATATACACACAAGTTCAAAGTCGAATAAGAGTAACTAACAGAAGAAATAAACACAGTTACAAACTCAAATTATCTGGTTAATTCATCGTCAGGAGAAAAGAAAGAGGGAGACCAAGCACGCTTGCAAGTAATGGGTTACTTGCCGTTGTGTCTATAAGCGTGCTTGGTGTGTCCAGTTTGGATCGTCTTTCTGATTTTATTGTGATTTTAATTATACATATCTAAACATTAAAATATCTATTATAAGAAAAGAACAACAACGAAACTCACTTCAATATTTCGACCTTGTCAAAAGGAGTTGAAGCAGAAGAGTTTGCTCGGTTGGCAAACAGCAACTCCAACAAACACTAGCCTGAACCACAGTAAGAAAACTGACTAGGATCATTGAGCCAAAATTGTTATTTTTTGTTTTTTATTAATTGTTCCTGGGTTTAGGCGTCGATTTTTATTTCACGTATTTAAAGTACGTAAACTATAGTTACAATTTCAGAGATGTGTCCTAGATCATTCAACTGAAAATAACTGGTCCTCATTAGAGTCACATTTGAACTGATAAAAACAACTGACTCATGATAGAGTAGTGAGGTAAGACTTGACTAGGGTAGTGAAAACTGACTTACGAAGGAAACTAAGAGTGATATAAAACTCCTTATTAACTGAGACAACATTTTAAATGCTTAAATTTTATTAATGATGGTTTATTTAAATTAGAATTAATATCAAACAAAGCAACAGACTTTTCTGCCGGGTTAAAGACAAGTAGAAGTTTCCTTCTAATATATAATAATGGTTTACTTATTTTTTCCTGCCCTTCCTTATGTTTGCCTAGTCTTTTTCTCTTGCCTTTAATCTCTTTGAATACCTTGTTTAGGTTTCCTTTATGTGAATGTATATATATATATATATATATGCATCAACATAACTGTTACTAATATATAGTAACAGAATTGAGTTACATGCCGTTATATCCACAGCGTGCTTGGTCTCTCCCCCAATTTTGGACGGATTGCCCAAAATTTAAGTGTTGCTTCGCTCCTCAATGGAGTCGCATCTCCTCTTTTCATAACGACTATTGGTCGAAATATTAAAGTGAGTTTCTGAATGTTTTCGAAGTGTTATCTATTTGAGTTTGATATATATATATAAACAAATTGAAAAAAGATAGCACACAGATAACAGATAGACACAGGAATAACTCACTTCTATATTTCGACCATCGTCGTCATCAGGAGGCGAAGAGTCCCGCACGAAGGCAGAGCGGCGACTGTCGAGTTCTGCTGACAGAGCGGAGTCGCTGCTCTTCCTTCCAGCGGGACTCTTCGCCTCCTGATGACGACGATTGTCGAAATATAGAAGTGAGTTATTCCTGTGTCTATCTGTGTGCTATCTTTTTTTAATTAGTTTTTATTTAAAAGTCCATTGGACCGTTTCATTTAATTATATATATATAACGTGAAATAGTGAAATAACAGTCAATGATCAATCCACAATATGAAATGACCAAGATCCCTCTACCGTAACAAGCGGTCCTTGTCAGAGTCAAAAACCCAACTGACTCTAACGAAGACTGGTTATTACGGTTGAGGGACCTTGGTGTTTTTTTCCCATTTCATATTGTGGTTTGATCATATATATGTATAAACCAAAATTACCGGTAAAAGTGGTAAATGAAATGAAAAATTCTTAGTACTTTTTCTTTTTATTTTATTACTTAGAGTGTTAATTATTTACCAGCACTAAATAAATAATAACCATGACAATAAAAATATTTACTTCGTTAGATATTTTGAACAGTTTGTCACTAGGGGAAGATCAGAAGGAAACATGAAGCGGGCAAGATATATTCATTCTGACATGTCGAACCCGAGTCTTGACATTAATTTTTAAATATTGATATATAAAATTAAATTTTATTATCTCTTCTAACTGAAATTTTTCTGAAACAATTTTCATTATTATGACAATCCTAAATACGAATTTTAAAGTTTCTAGAATCGCCAGAAGAGTGGGTTAAAGTTAGTACCTGTTATGACATAAAATACGGTAATATATCCTTCCCATGTTTCATTATTACCAAAAACCAATAAGGCTCCATATCACACCAATAACTATATATTTAAAAACGTCATTAGGTGTGTATAAGGTACATTAAAAAATAAATGTGTAACAACAAATTTGGTAGTACTTGCCACAGTTAAGCAGACAAAATAAAAAATGTGTTTAGTAGATCATATAATGTGTAAATCTGTAAACATTTCAAAACGTGATTCTTTCATAATCCCAATACTTCGTAGAAACCAACTAAAAAAAAATGATCATGCGCAAATTATGAAACAGTGTGAAAGATCATCATTCAGATGGCTGAGTTTGAGCAAACAAAACGTGTTTATTGATGATTTTGGGTTATGTCATAATAATAGTATACCTTTTTTTCAAATTCATAACCCAAATGAATCATGAATATTTATAATTATTTAACTGAACGATGTACTCCTTGTTCATCGAACATATCCCATCGGAAATAATACACTAACATTTATATTTACAGAAATTCACTGTAATAGCTCCAAAAGCATGATTCATTTTAAATTCAACGAGGACTCTACAGTTTACTTCAGACATTTCTCGTCATATGGACTTTTTTCGGAATCCCTTGAATTCTTCACGGAGTGTTTTCAGTTAACTGACTACTTTCATGCGGTCACCACAAATGTGTACCTACCTACAGATTTTTCTCTTCGATTATTTATTCTACAGCATATTCGACTAGCTATCTTAGAGAATTATAACTCGATTTCTCCAATTATGCATTACTTTTTAAATTTATTTAGTTTTAATTTTTTACATCATTTGTGTCAAATCAGTCTTTTCTTCTTTTCCCTAACATCTCTGAGTTAGCGATTTAAGTAAGTTATCTGAGTGGTTTGTTTCTTAGCTTATTCAAATATTTCTAAAGCATTTATTATTATGTCTATAATTTTTTAATGGGTATATTTAATAACTTATGGACAAGAACCTATCAGTAGAAAGAACTCAATAAACTTAAAGAACTAAAACTGACAATGACAGGAGCTTTAGAAATATTCAAACACAAAACAAAAACGAAACAAAACAATACAACTACTCGATGGCTTAATTAAACCATCAGCTAACCACTAACAGTGATTAACATTAGTTAACCACCAACGTTAAGACGAATCGTCAAAGACAAACAATACACAGACATGAAAAAGACATAAAAAATCAAAACTTAAATTAATAAATCTAAAAAGTAGGAAGTAAGTAAAGAAATCTAATTACAATTGTATGATTGATGGTAGAACATATTATTGAATAGGCAATTGAATAAAAAAATGAATATGAAATGATCTGATGGAAATTCTCAGTTTAGAAAAAAAAACTCCGTGAAGATGGAAAAAATTTCGAAACCAGTCAAGTGTAAGATATCGAATCAACCATATACCATTTTGCAAATTCTTGTCATGTTGTGCCGATTTTAGATCGATACTAAATGCCAAGTTTTAATATTCCAGTTTTCATAGTTTAACGATAGAAAGACATATATTGTTTTTTTAAATCACAAAATTTACTTTATTATGCTCCTTTCTATTGGAGCAATTTTAGCAAAGGAATTACTGCTCATCCTACTACAGGGCGTTAATTAAATATTTAATTAATATTTAAACATCCATCAAACAGTTTGACGAGTACTGTGTTCACAATCATTCAGATTCAATCATATGCTAATGATTTTAAATTTTTATGCAAAACTAACAAAATAACCTTTTCTGTTATTAGAAAAATCGAAATTATTTTCAGTTATTCGTAATATTAGTTTCATATAGATTACAAGGTTTAAAGAAAATTATCACTCCCTTGAAATTCTAACTCAATGGAAAAAATAAAAATACAAAAATACATTACGGAAAATAAAGATGTCCCTAAAGCTATAAGTTGGTCTAGACTGAGAATGCTCACACATTTTCTGTATGCGAGCTCCTTTATGAAATGAACAAGTCAATGTATTTATTTATAAATATATTGAGGAATTTATAAGGTATGTAATATTTCATAGCCAAAAAACTTCTCTTCCCATTGCATATGAAAGTGATATATTTTGTTATTCTTACTTGATCCAGTCTTTCACTGAAATTTATACAATTTCATGATTTTAAAAGAAAAAATTAAAAGTAAGGAGTAAGAGGCAACTTAATGACTGACTTATTAGCTGTACTGCACTTAGGGCCAGTTTTGCCGTTGCAAAGTGACCTAAGTTTCAAAAAATTAGAATTTATTCGACTGGTCACCATGTATATTAATCAGTAAAGGATAAATTATAGGTTGATGTTAATTTTTTTAATGTCGTGCAAACAATAATATCTTGTCGATCGACTGGTAAATCACGATGGAGCAACCTTGGTCTAGACTCTTAAGTGCTATTTTTGGGTGTAATATCATTTGGTGCATCAAACAGTGTGACTATATCGAGTCCACAAACGTTCGGATAACTATCAACCCAACCTACCCAGACATATGTATTATCAAAAAACATCATGAATGGAATTAGGGGACCTCAAAACATGTCAATCCATAAAAAATTGAAAAGAATTCTTTTTTATGATTGTTTTACTTATCTTAAAGTAAAATGAGCTAAATAAAAACATAACTTTATAGCTCAGTTAAATATTCTCGCCTTCTATCTGATAAGCAAGGAGTATGTAAATATATCTGCATGCATTCAAGATAGAATTGGAGCGTCGATATGAACGAGTGAGATAAATTGTGAAAGAAGATTGACTGATTGATGAATTTGTGGCTTTAAATGTCGGTTGATAACATAGGCAAGAGGAAAATAAATAGAGCCAAGAACTGTAGCGAAGTGAGTTAGCAGCGGTCACCCTACTGGAATGTAGCTCTTGTTTTGTCTTTTTCTGCTGAAAACGGTGTTTTTCAAAAATTTTGACTGGTGGCTCTATTCTACTTCTGTCTGATATACATCTATTGCTAAAAGAAAGTATACGTAATAAATACGTCTAGAAAAAAAAAATATTAAAATGAGAATAATTGAAGCTGATGATAAACTACCATCAATGGAAATGAGTTTCGTTTGGCGTTGATTTATACTAAAAGTAATCCGTCGATCAAACCTTCCTTCGTCTATATTAAAGTAAACAGTTAATAGGTTTTCGATAATCCTAATTGATAGCTCAAGGATGACACTTTTAACTGTAGCTTTAAATGTTATTTCTTCTTTCAGGTCAAGCACTTTGCACCAGCTGCAGGGAAAACACACACAGAGCAAAAATGTTTTCCACTCACGAAATTGTCCATATGTCCAAATGTTCTAAAGATGGCCATAGAAGGGTATGTTCATTTTTTTCCCTATTTTTAAATGACAGGAGTGTACTTTATCGCTTTCTTTAAATTTCATAATTTAAACTTGCTTTATTAAGCTGGAATATATAATTTTTTTTATAAAGTAAAGTTGTTATTCTTTGATATCTTCAGCTAATGAAATCCGTTAAAATGAACTCATGAATTCAGTTGATTTAATAAACTTTGATATTATAATGTATAATTACCTTTGACTACTTTTTCTTTGCCTTTTCATGTCGGTGACATTTTCATGTCCTGGGCACATAAAATGGCAATCCACGAACACTCCCAATCACAATCGGCTAGAATGACACATTTTGCCCAATTCCATTGTAAATCAAGAATAATAATAACATTTTTTTTTAAACATGGTCCACAGCAATTTAGATATTGCAAGCAATAGTAAACGCATGCGAATCACATACTTTTAAAGACGCATTCTGTACGACGACTATCTGCGAGTGGTTAGTAATTTTTTTTTTTTTTTTTTGGTAAAACAACAAATGTCAACAAGTTAGTCCTAAAATAATCTAGGCGACAGAAACAACTAACAATTAATGATTCGAAAAAGTAGGACTTACCTTTCAGGTAGTAATGACGAACCAGAAGTAACTCGCATCGGTTGAGAAAAAATCTGAAACCACAATTGAAGAATTAGCAGAGACAAACTTCAGCATAAAAAAAAGTCACTAATTTATATCTTTCCTACAATTTTCTACTGCTCATACCAGTGATTGTTTTATTATTTTTTCTTAAATGTATCTTATTGTTCTATTTTTGTTATTAGCAGATACTTTTTTTTGTAAATTCTCTTTGTTAAATAGCATTTAAGTGTACAACATAAATATGACAAATATATATATAAAGATTTCACATAAATACGTGAAATAGCAATCAATGATCAAACCACAATAAGAAAATGGGAAAACAAGACTAAGATCTTTCAACCGTAACAAGCGGTCTTCGTCAGAGTCAAAAAACCCAGTTGGGTTTTTGACTCTGAGGAAGACCGCTTGTTACGGTTGAAAGATCTGAGTCTTGTTTTCCCATTTTCTTATTGTGGTTTGATCATATATATATATATATATATTTGTTTTTATATATCTATACTTAAAAATAGAGATTTGCATATTTCTCTTAGCGCCACGACACTAGCGTTAAATTAGAGGCTTTAAACATGTTGATACCCAGAATGAAAAGGATAGCCATTACTGGATTAAGCCTTCACAGATTACAGTACGAATGTAATTTTTTGAGGTATCCGAATAGCACAAGACCTGAGTTAATTTCAAGACTTTCTTTTGTTTGTTTCAAATACCAACACAAATAGTTGTTTGGCACGTAATTGACGATTGCCTGATATCTTAAAACTCGTGACTTAAAAGTTTACGTACCCTCCGAGACATGGCCTAAGCGAGACTTACATTTTCTATATGAAAAATGTAACAATGTCCAAAACTTGAACCTCAAATCATCAGTGCTGACGAGAAGTACAATATCTTCAGGCAACAGCAGAGCTCTCGCTCTCTAGTGCCTTTGTACAGGTATGATTTTAATTAGATCAACTCTTGTTTTTAGGTACCATTAAATTTTCATGATGCTGCCTAGCTTCTGTTGATACAGTGTACATAAAAGCTTCTTCCAAAGCATTACATAAAATCACGTGAGCCTAACGAGCTCATGTTATATTTTGATGAATTTACCATTCATCATTAACTGATCATCATGCTTAATATGTGTATGCTCATAACGGTTGAAATGATACCAAACGATATATGAGTTTTCATGGCATTTTGATTAAATTTAAACAATACTTGCAAAACACAAAATTGCTTAAAATTATCTAAGTAACACAGTGTATATAATCTGTGTAATCATTTAAAACTTCATATATATCATATACAGATTCAATTTAAACCATATGTGTAAATAGCTGAATCATTAGAGATCATTTTCGAGTAAGATAATGGAAGTACTCCTAAATTTCTAAATGCTCAAAAAGCTTCGAATATTTTTTTTATCAGAATCTAGCCAAAGAAATTTATTTAAAGAAATCGTATATTGCTTTAATTAAATTAATTTCATATCTAAAATGCATGAACAATGTAAATCTTTTCGGAGCTATAAATTTCAACTTCATATGTGTTCTTTAGAGAGACATATTGCGTCATTATTTAATGTATCATACCAATTTGATAAATAATTTTAAAGAGATCATATATATGTTTGATATAAACAGTTTTAAGTTTGAAACATAAATATTATTTACAACAGCATAAGAAATATTTCTTGACCGAATGCATTGTATAGGCTGACTTTTCACTTTTAACCTAAACGTGTTCATACTTTTGTTGGCTACTATAAAGTACAGCGTTGATGACAAAATTATATTTTGAGATTTTACGAGGTGTCATGTTTTGATATCCACTAACCCTATTTATAGTAATGTTTACTTGCATACGGTTGAGCGAGTCTTATTGAAAAATGTGTTCAGCCTTCACATGTAGTGGCATTTCAAAAATCTTAATTACATATTTGACAGGTATATAGGGGTACATACAGATGTGTATATAGATATATACAGGTATATAGGCTTAGATGTGGAACCTTTGTTTTTGGAAATCTTGAAACTTGGTCAACTTTTTTTTTTTGCTGTTTATGCAAAACCAGATACTAATTTTAACCAACTGTTGTGGATATTCTAAAAACTTTAAATTCCATATAAAATGTTGTGTTAATATCAATATTGAATAGTAGCAGGTTCATGCATTTTGAATATTTGAACAGAAAATAATACGATAAAAATAAGAATTATGACGTTCCACCGATGTTGTTGTAGATTGCACTACAAAAAGAACTAACATTCGTTAAAATTGACACAACAAAGATAGCTACATTATATTTAATGAAGCTATTAAATTTGATAATAATGGGTATTACAATAGATTTAAGCGATAGCCACAATAAAATAGATCCAATAATTAAATTTATTGTCCATAATTTGACAGCTGAGTGAAATTTTGAAAGTTGATTGTTCAATCCCGATTTTGTTTGTTGCTAATAATGATATAATGTTATAAAGAGGTTTAAATTCCGAGACAAATTATACTACTTATAATTAAAGCTGAAAAGGAAGGGTGTGAAATTTTCCATAAGAGGGGTGTAATACTGCAATTATTTCTCAGAAAATAATGAAGGAGCTCTACCTTATATAATGTGCTGAAACTAAAAAGAGAAAGATTTTACCTTCTTATGAAAATATTTTTTTAACATATCAACGGATCAAATATTGTTTAATGAAATTTTAAATTATATATGTCAACTTGTTAATAACTGTACACAAGCAGTGTACTGAGGACAGTCGTATAGTTAGTGGGATTAGGGATATTCACGGGAAGAATGAAGTGGCTTTCCGGTTTCAGAATGAACAGATCTTTGTTTATCCCACTTATTATAGTCATTGTTTGGTTGTTAACGCCCACAGTTCCAGGCTTTCACTATTAGTCTATCAGGAGCAGTATGCAGTATATTTTTTTATGTTTGAGCCATAGCATCGGGTCAATTTTATATCAATAGTTCAAAATTTCATTTTTATTATGTTTATCAACGTAGAGGTATCTTCAATCGGGACAGCGTAGGTATCGATAGTTTTTCAAAGGGACCTTGTTCTGTATCCAAGAAAAATCTAAGGTCGTTATGAAGATTCGAACTTCCAATCGTCAGTACTGCTGGTGCTGTGAAAACCCATGAAGAAAACGCTCATGAATGGACACCGGCTATAGAGATGATGGTGATTTGAACGAACATTATTTGTAAAGAAAAGGAAAATTTTAAATTACAAATAATGGAGGCAATAGTTGTAAAAGGAAATAAGGCAGGTAAATGAAGAGGTCAACCACCCAGCCCTAATCTCCCAAACTATGCTTACCTGACATACTAGAAACAAACCTCGTACTGCCTTTACCTCGTACAGAAACAAACAGAAAAACCTTCAATCACCGCCTTATAATCCTTCTGGAAATAAACTCCAAACATACTTAAATTCATAACCTGATGTTCAGTATCAATTCAAACACGTCGACTAATAACATAGCTAGTGCTTTATACAGTTTTAACGAATAAACGAAGAAGGTAACACAAAATAAATATTGGAAAAATGATATAAAAAGTAAATCCAAGCTAATACATATATACTTTTATGTACTATATTTGACTATATATCATTATATGTACTACTATAATGATACGAATATATATACGAGATTATATCATTAAAATGATATATATCATTAATTAGTGTTATATCATTAAAGTCTAGTCATTCACGAACTGGCCAAGTGACATGTTTGACAAAATCAATCAAACAGATAAAAAAAAGGTTTTCTGTATTTTTCAAGAACAGAAAGAGATAAATTAATTTGGAAAGAAAAGAAAAATATAAAAAACAGTTAATATAAAATACAAGTGTTCTTATTATTATCTTGCAACACTTTTATTTAACTGGCTTCTAACTTTAATTTTATTTCAAAATTTATCTACCTCTTCTTGTTCTTTAAAAAACAAACCTTTTATCATCTATTTGATTGATTTTGCCTTAGCCAGCTCCGTTTTCTTTTAAACCCTGTTAGAAAAAATTTAGTCGTAAAAAATTTACTATGATTGCTAATTGCAGCGAGTGATTGTTGTTTGTGATTAGTGCTTGATCCACGGGGAGCAGTACATCATGTTCTCCAATTCACAAAGGAACATGTTATGCGTCAACTGCTTTCGAGACACCCCGACAGAGGCAAGACTGCACTGCGTAGACATCGACTCTGCCTATGGACAAGGCTGCAAGAACCTCGAGCGAGCTATCTTGGTCAGTAAATACTTTACAATTGTTCTGTAGAGCTAGTCAATTATTATATGCACTTGAGTTCGTTGTCTTCAAACAATGATACTTTAATTAAGTTTACGAAAAAAGGATGTACAGATCGCGATACTTTAACACTTTTTAAGTATCTTAATCTGAATCCTGATATATGTAATTATATATATATATAATTAAATGAAACGGTCCAGCGGACTTTTAAATAAAAACCAATTGAACAGAAGATAGCACACACGACACAGGTAACTCACTTCTATATTTCGACCATCGTCATCATCAGGAGGCGAAAAGTCACTGCTCTGCCATCCTGCGGGACTCTTCGCCTCCTGATGACGACGATGGTCGAAATATAGAAGTGAGTTATTCCTGTGTCTATCTGTGTGCTATCTTCTTTTTAATTGGTTCATATATATATATGTCCATTGGTACTCTTCGCCTCCTGATGACGACGATGGTCGAAATATAGAAGTGAGTTATTCCTGTGACTATCTGTGTGCTGTATTCTTTTTAATTTATTTATATATATATATAGTTAACACATGAAAGAGAAAAAACAAATAAAGACACACACAAAAGACTCACAACGATATTTCGACAGTCGTCGTCATCGGGTAGAAGTAGTCCCTTTGAGTAGCTGAAGCTAACTGAGTGGTGGGCCGAATGCAAACGAACACGCACGCACTCTGCCGGCTGCCCTAGGTAAGCTACTAACTACAGAGAGAAAAATAACTAAAAAGGACAAATAAAAGCAAATAAAAATAACAGAAGGAGAAGAATAGTAAATGAAGCAATAAACAAATTAAAAAAAAAAAAAAAAAATAAAAAAAAAAAATTAAATTAACGGTACAAGTTGAGGCCAGGAGGAGAGCGAGCTTTGAGAAGACAGATAATTGCCTCCTCTGAAGCTCTTAAAGTAACCCGAGAAGACTGAACAGGGATATGATTAAGGACTTGGACCCGGAAGCAGTGATTAAAATCCAGTCCATGGGAATTAGAGTGGATAGCAATAGGGAGGTTTTTGCGTTGACCAACGGAAGCCCTGTGACCATTCATACGTAAGTTGAGCTGCGTAGAGGCCATACCAACATAGAATGCATCACACTGGGTGCAGTCCAAACGGTATACGCAATTAACCGAGGTGCATGAGGTGTGGGGAGGACAAGGGTAGTTAATGTTGCTATGGGGGGAAGTAAAAAAGGGATTAGGGTTTATGATGAGACAGGTTTGGCATCTGCTCCGTCCGCACTCCACCATTCCCCTCCCAAGTGCAGGGTTCAAGGGAGAGTGATGGGAGAAAATGCCTCTGAGGTTCGGTGGTTTGCGATATGATAAGGAGGGGGCTTCAGGAAAAATAGACGAGGTAGAAGGAGAAGAGGAGAGCAATGGGAAAAACTCCTTAATAACCGAGCCAATCCTATGAGCACCAGGGAAAAAAGTGGATATCAGGAAAACACTATCAGTGTGGTCTTTTCTCGGTACGTGCCGGTGAACTATTTCAGCCGGCACGACCCGACTATCAATGACATTGGAAGGGTAGCCACGATCAACTAATTTTTCCTTTAAACAGTTAATATGGGAACTACGGTTTTTCAAGTTATTACAAATCCTGTGGATGCGGATGGAAAGGGATCTGGGGATTGCTTTTTTGATGTGGGTGGGATGGCAACTACTGTAGTGGAGGTACTGCTGTGCATTCGTAGGTTTTATATGTACAGAGGTGGAGAAACTGCTATTGTTGAGGGTAACATCAACATCAAGGAAAGTAATTTTATTGCTGGACACTTGGTGGGTGAAGGAGATGGAGGAAGAAAAGTTTTGGAAGGAAAGTAGGAAGAGGTTTAACTCATGGGTACCATGTGGCCAAATGAAGAAGATATCGTCAATGTAGCGAGTATAATGAAGGGGAAGGACTTGACGATCAGACAGAAAAGATTGCTCTAATTTGGCCAAGAACAAATTAGCAAAAGAAGGAGCCATAATAGTGCCCATCGCAGTACCCTTGGTTTGAAGGTAAAAGGCACCATCAAACTGGAAGGCATTATGCTTCAGGACAAATTCGGCTAAGGAAACTAGAAAATTGGTAGAAGGAGTGAGGGGGGGAGTTCTGAGTTCAAGAAAGTAACGAAGGGAATTCAGTCCCTCACTGTGTTCAATATTAGTATATAGAGAGGTGACGTCCATAGTAACCATGAGGATGGGATGGGTGAGGTTGGGTGGTATCGAGAAATTATTGAGGAGATTGAGGAAGTGGAAACTGTCTTTACAGTAGGAAGGCTGACTGCGGACTAGGGGTTGGAGGAAGTAATCAACAAAAGCAGACAGTCGCTCTGTGAGGGAACCATAACTGGAGACTATGGGTCTTCCAGGAGGAGGTGAATCAGGCATTGAGAAAGGCTTATGAATTTTGGGAAGGAGGTAGAAGACAGGACATCGGGGATTGGAAGGTATTAAGGTATTAATGTCTTCGGGTGATAAACCCTCAAGGTGGGCCCGGTCATTAAGCAGCGATTTAAGTTTAGAGAGGAAATCGGAATATGGATTATTAGGGAGGGATAGATAAAAGGTGGAGTCAGACAGCTGCCTCATGGCTTCACGGCGGTAAACATGACGGTCCATGAGAACAACCGTGGAGCCCTTATCAGCCGGCATAATCAACAAAGAGCTATCACACTTCAGGCTTTTAACAGCCTTTCTTTCGTTGGGAGTTAAATTGTCACGGGGTATAAGGTTATGAAGAAAGGCAGGATCAGAGACCTTACGGAGGATAGACGAAATATACAGTTCATATATATATATATATATATATATATATATATATATATATAAAGATTTCACATAAACACGTGAAATAACAATCAATGATCAAACCACAATAAGAAAATGGGAAAACAAGACTAAGATCTTTCAAACATAACAAGCGGTCTTCGTCAGAGTTGCGGTCAAAAACTCAGTTGCGTTTTTGACTCTGACGAAGACCGCTTGTTACGGTTGAAAGATCTTAGTCTTGTTTTCCCATTTTCTTATTGTGGCTTGATTATATATATATATATATATATATATTTGCGAACACATAGTATTTTATACAGTAGAAAGAAATAGAACTTAAAAAAGGTACCGATCGGGAAATTATATATTATATTAGATTGTAATCAAATTATATTAGGCATTGATGTTTAATCATTGTTCAAGCAAAACTTTTAAAGACGACCTTTCGGATTTATTTATAACCTTTTTCATAGATCTACAATACAAAGGAAACGTAAAATGCCATATGAGAATTAGTATTTTGCACAGGTCAAAAGACTCGTAGTGAAGCATGTAAGGTATTACAAATGTTCTTATTTTAGACAAATGAGAGAGAACATACGCAGATACAATATTTTTTATATGTAAACAGTGAACTGTTAAATTAGAGGCTAAATGTGAATTTGATTAAGAAATTTTAAACAACAAAAGAAGTTGTTTTCAGTTGTTCTATTTGAAAATAACTGTTTTTTTCTTAAGTTGTTTAGAAGTAGTTGTGAGTTGAGGTTACATTGAATGTCAATGATTCGGTAGCAATGTGGCTATTTGAGGCCAAAGACGTGATGAATGACTATATTTAGTATGAAAAAAAAACATAATACGCTGAGTCCTACAAAGAAACCTTTGTTGCTAATAGATATTTCAAAGAAATCTGTGAGACGCCTCAAAACTCACATTTATCTCATTAAAAAACGGTAGCTGATTTGGAAGGGTATAGCTAGTGTATCACAATGGTGCTGCTGATGATTTTGGTGCTTATTATTTTCCAAAACAATATTCTTTCTATGATTTCTCTCTCTCTCTGACTCTCCCTCCTCTCTCTCTCCCTCATCTGTATCTCTCTATCAGTTTATCCAATTTTAATCTATTTTAATACATCAGGTATAACATAAGTTACTGTGTATTTTGTTTAATATTCGTATCAATTGAAGCAGAAATCCTTTAAATGCCCGTTAATCATCATTAGAAAGCTGTTTTTTTTAGAACATTTCACCCTGGAGGGATTTAATCATATCCTATATATATTAAATGCAATTAATAAGCCATTTTAACAGCAATTTCAGTTAAATTCGGAAGGAAACATTTTTATTAAAACGAAAAACTAAATGTTCTTCATGTAATGTGGTATTTCAAAAATTGTAATTTTGGTGCCGAGCTTGTTGTTCATCCTCAGGGAAATATGAAATTTGGTGATTATAACTCTTGATTTTTGAGATATTTTCCTCACACGTCCACCAAGTTGCAAAACTTATTTGATTGTACTCAGGATACCTCAAAACGTGTATTTACCTTGAAAACTCTATTTATACATTTTACCCCGAATGCAATACTTTCATTTCTCTGTATTTCATACAAATAGTAAATGACTATTTTATTTGTTATCTCTTAAGCTGGTGTCGACAGTTGTAAAAGTTTAATTCATTAATGTGTTTGAATTGAAATTAGACACGTCTAAGTAAAAAAAAAAAAACGAAACATAGTTGAAAGTGACATTGATGGATGATATATATTGCTTATAATTTGAGGGACTAAGCTTTTTTTTACACATATTTTGAAAATGGAGGAAAAGGTTATACAGTGCGACTGTATTAAAGTTAGTGTATATGAACACAACTCAAATGGCTTGATGACGCTATAAACTACAGTCCTGTATTCTCGAGAATAGTGGCCTGGCCCAGGGTTGATGGTCTTCCCTTCGCATTTACCATAGATGGGAGTCAGTGTCAGTTCATTAGGTCGCCGAAGATGTAAATAATACACAATATTACATCAAAATATATTACTGTTTGAAAATTATAACATTTTCTAATATTTCTTTCATAAAGAAATTTATTTGTAAAACAAACATTTGATTCAAATATATTAGGTTTTTTTTTTCACTTATTACTAACTGAATTCGTGCCTTTGGAACAGTTTTTAGTTGGATAGCTTGGAACGGCCAATATTGATTTAGATATAAGGAAAGGAAGGAATGATTTATGAACACAGTGTACATTGGAGAAAAAAGACGTGAGAATAGAAAAATATGAGAGGAAGCGAGATATTGGAGATTGGGGAAACATTGTCCTTTCACCTCGGGTCAAAGGACACTTATCAAATCCTTTTTTGTTAGGTTTTCATCCCGTTCAAATAAAGGCACGACTTGTCTTTATTATTTATTTAATACTATTATATAAAGGACGTCTTTGTATGCTCACATATATATCGTAAAAGAGAAACTATATTAAAAATGTTAACATTTCAAGTTAAAAATATATGATATTAAACACGTAGTTTTTATATCTGGCGGCCAGCTGGCTTACCTTCACTCTTAAAGATTTGCGTCGCAATCTAGCACATCAGGCTGCATTTATCACAGAGGGATGAATTATTTGACAGTGCGTCACCTCTGTCCACTGCCTTCACCTGCAGCCAAAGCAGTTTCAGTAGGACCTCGGTTCGGTGTACTACCCGAAAATTCTTAAAACGCTATCGGTAGCACAGGGGTGGAGGTAGCCCATGAGAGATTCTTTTAGGCAGTTCCGTAATTCCTATCGTTGGTGTTTCACTCGTGGTAGGTGTGGTTCCTCACCAAGGAAGGGTAAACTCTCTAGGGAGTCGCTGTATGAGAAGCAGTATCTTCTCGGGAGATTGCCCGCATAGCAACAAAAGGGAGCTAGACCCTCAACACCTACAATTGGGTAAGGTCCACTGTTTTGGAGGTGCACTTCAAAACTGGTACTCACTCTGGAAGTGAAGCCGGGTTTCCGGGAAATGGGCACTTCCTCTTCGTGGGAGACGACCGAATTCTTAAGGTGCCAAGGTAGTCCTAAAACTGACGACTTAGTAACAGTCAGCGACCTATTTTTTTTTAACAATGCCTCATCTCGACAGATAATCATAATACACTTGATCATACATACTTAATCCTCTCTCACTTTGAAACCACTCATTAATTGTGACGTAATTGTGAAAAAAATGAAACAACTGTTATAATTAGCTGAGTAAACTTGTTATATATAGTAAAATCAGACACCAGCAATCTAATAAAGTCATGCAATGCGCATTATATTCCAAATAAGAAAACGTATTGCACTTCAAATAATGCTCACTTTAAACAACAAAAATAGGGGCAATTACTGGAGAATGTTTGATGTGTTCGAGATATAGTTCCATAAACAGATGATAAAAATTTTGAAAGTGCAGCCCTGACCAATGCAAAACTTCTTATGCTATCGGAATAATTCATGACTGTTTTTTTTCATTTATAATTAGTAAGTGATGATGCGTACTTAGTGATGAAAAATCAAGTAATGAAAAATCAAATGATTGTCTTACGTATGATCGCGATGTGATTAAGTGTCATGTGATGATGCGAAGGTAATCAAATGAGTGACAAATGGAGTTTATGCATTTTATTTGTACGTTTACCCTTTGCGATGTTCATAAGAAGGATTTATCGTTACGGAATACCTTGTAACATATACTCTCGGTATCGACTGTTTTATATCCTCTCCTCTGGAAATTTTTCATATCTCGTATAAATTTTAATTTAAGCGAGTACGTTAAACACAGTGCTAACTTGGCTCCACAACAGATTATTACTTAATAAAATGTTATGATATTTAATAAAAAACGGAACGGTGAATGTAGCAATAATCCATCGCCATAAAATTTAAATGGCTGGTAAATTTGCACAAAGCAATGGTAATAGTTGTACAGTGCTATATATGAATTGATGAGTTTAATATTATTTGTTATTATTTGAATAAAGAAAGTTTAAAAGGCACCGCAATATTGAAAAGAAAATAAGACAAAAAGGGACAAATTTTTCTTTGAGAACAGTTGTTTTTAATTGACTTCATAAAGAAATGTTAGATTTTTGAAAATGTTGTATTTAATTACAATTACATGATTTTTACCTGTCGGTTATTCAGTTTTAATTGCGCTGGAGTCAGTTCCTTGAATCAATGGATGTATTTAATTGTTTACAACCTTACAGATCATCAGTTATTCCCACTACATAGCTACATTTATTAATGCTTATCTATATTGATTGATGGATTTATATTCTATGTTGTCAGCCTGGTTCACTGGTGGCGGGTATTGTTTCTCCCTCAAAGCCACTTTCTGCACAAAACAATATTCCTGTCTCGCCTGCGTGGCCTAACGAGCTTCTCTGTCGTCTCCCATCCTAATGGTTGCCTTTGTGAAACTCTACACCTTTATCTCACACACATCACTTAGTCTTCCGCTTGGACGACTTTTTCACTCGTTTCCTCTTAAACTTCTCCTCTTAGTTTCATCCTTTTTCTTTTTTCACGAGTTATAATAGAAAACATATATTCTAAATATAACGTAACATTGTTTGAACCAAAATCATCCTTCTTACTGTTCTCAGTACAGCTAACATAACTCATTTATATTAGAAATAGGTGAAGCCGTCATACCTCGTAAGAAGATCATTGAATTGGAGCGCTTTCAGACGTTGTCCATCTTCGATTGCAACAATAACAGCTCAGTAGGTTTGTTGCTATCGAAGATGGACAACGTCCGAAAGCGCTCCAACTCCATGATCTTCTTACGAGGTATGACGGTTTTACCTATTTCTAATATAAATCATACTAACTTCAGTGGTACTAACAATATGCATGTATTTAACATAACTCATCTTCTGTGTTGTTTTAAATTGATCTTTGTCATTTATTCCTTTACCATAACAATACATAAATCTTCTTCTATAATCAAAATAATTTGTTATTTCATTAGTTTTTGTCTTGTTTTTCTCGTTTTGTTGTATATTTCATTGTCAAATGTAGGTATTTAGAAGTAGGGCCAGATCATGCCTGTTAGATGCCATAAGCTCTTAAAACGTTGGTGCTCTAATATGTCATTCAAAATATAAACGAAATAAAACCACATCTATAGAAATGAATCAAAACTAACAGTAAGAAAAAACAACTTTAACTTTATTTGTAAGTTTTCTGCTGATTTTTCTTTTAACTGCAAAATCTTTGCCCAAAGTGAACTGAATGAACAAGTTTCAGTATTCATTATTAATTAAGAGCCAAGTTATAATTAATTTAAGTGATTTTTTTTTGGAAATAGTTCTCATACGTATAAACATTTATAGAGAGATTAGATTAGATTAGATAGAGAGAGAGAGTTTAAGAAGATACTTGAGGAAGAAAAAGAAGCAAACGTTTATTTTAACCAGAGGGTCAGAAATAATTCGTCTGACGAACTCGAAATATTTCATTAAACACTCAATCACCATTGGAAATTCGACTGTAAATATTTCTGTGGGGCCTCCCTTCCCTTGATCCCTAGGCACGCGCTTATTTTTGCATATTGGTTGTTAATCTAGCCCTGTTGAGAAGTGTTAATGAAGTTTTATTTACAAATAACAGTGAGGATCGGTTTATAATAAAACAGTTAGTCAATCATAGGATGAATTTCTTATCATGATTTCTACATTGAATTGTTAATTTTTGCGAGTAAAAGCCCTTAGTTATTTTCATTTTAATCGCCTGATTAATTATTATATAACAATAAGCTGATTGCACTCAGAGGTTAATGTGAATCATATCGTAATTAATTCATTCACCTCTTGTGTCGTTTTGCATATTCCATCAGTTTCATTACAGTGGATGTACCCTATCCAGAAGTCAAAGAATACTCCACAGGAAGTAAAGGACTTCATTTATAAGGTGGTAATTGGGGCTAGCCTTACTTATGGATTCTCAACCTGGTTACAAGTCGTGCCTTATGACTGGCCAGGCACGACTTGTGCCATTTAATTATGACATACTGTAGATATTCAAAGAGACTGGTCACCAAATGCGGACACGAAAATCCCACCCCATCCGAACCCCCTTTTCCAGAGCCTATCCGTAAGAACTCCCCAACCACATCCATCATAGAGGCTGTTATTAAAATAGAAAGTCAAACCCTAGACAGACAACTTTTCACGACTCAAGAAGGTCATACGATCACGACCTAATGTATACCGACAAACCGAATAAAAGATTACGAAAATTGACTTACTGACTCTACAAACACATCAGTATTATAATTCACCAGTAGTAGGTCCATGATCTGGAACTGCTAATTACAACGCGCACTACAGTGAGCGGAAAGAATCCTCGGGCGTTGGTACAGTGGAAGATGAGACAAAAACATCGTCAGTGTAGACAAAAACATCGTCAAATACGTCAACATCAATTAGTAGTTATGATAAATATCCAAATGACTTTAACACACCTTTGTCGCATTTTTCTTTGCATTTTATATTGTATATATTTAAACTAAATTCTTTATCTGTTGTGAAAAGACCTCCTGGTTAATACCTGTCTACATTTCTTTCAAATTAACAGAAAAAGAATGCATTTCTGTAGCTTCTATAAAAAGATTAGAAAACCTCAATAACAACGAAGTTTTTGAAAACAAAAATTCATAATATGTCTATTAATACCGATTGAGAATTGAAAAAATCGTGTTAAAAAATTTTTAGAATATCATTTATCTTATAACACTGAATGACATTTATATGAGTACTTCTGGGAACTTTCCAAATCATTATTCCTTTCAATTATCCTTTTGATTGTGTTATAGAAGTTTTATTTGACCTAAATTATGCATATTCTAAAAAAACAAAATCAATTAACTGAACTTTATCCAAACCTTTAATGTTTTTGACACGTCAAGCAACCGGCAATTATGGAGACTGAATGGATTTAAGCCTAAAAGCCCGTAATTTACATGTTCGCCCTTAATAAAGAAAACAGCACAAATTGTTCGATATGTCTAAAACAAGCACTGATCATTTAATTGACTTTTGACTCAGAAACAATAAATTATTATCATACTTTCATAATTTTCACTAAAAATTCAGCCGGCAGTTATATATATGTTATATATACATATATCACCGTCTAAACCATGTGTGTAACAGTGAGAATATAACGAAGATCATATCTTTTGGTTGAAAGATAGTAGCCATTTTTCTGATTTCTTAGTGTGACTTAGAAGTTGATTTTTTACGTGTTTATTGTGAAATTATATATGTAATATATACTTACTTTTGAGAAAACAATCCAGTAAAGACAGTTATTTTTTCAATTTATTATATATTTGTTTTAGAATAATCTCTGAATACACAGTAAATAGAAAAACAGGCTTACAGTCTCTAATTGTTGGTCATCAGGAGAGAAGAAGTAGCTAGACAGAGTCGCTTCGAAAGTGTGCTTGGTGTCCTTGCTTCTTCTTTCCTGATGACGGTTAAACCGATAATTAGAGGCTGTGTGTTTTTCTATTTACTGTGTACCTATAGTCTACTCCGAAATGTTTGTTGTGCTTTTTGGATCGTTTCCTTTATGATAGTATATATATAAAAATTTCACGTATATATATAAACATGTAAAATAACAATCAATGATCAAACCACAATATGAAATCGGAAAACAAGACTAAGATCTTTCAACCGTAACAACTAGGTTTTTGACTCTGACGAAGACAGTTTGTTACGGTTGAAAGATCTTAGTCTTGTTTTCCCATTTCATATTGTGGTTTGACCATATATATATATATATATATATATATATATATATATATATATAATATATATATATAAACTAGAATTTAAAAAAGAACACATAGAAAGGAAACCACTGAACTCACTACTATATTTCGATGTCCTCGTCTTCAGGAAAAGAAGTGAATCGCTCCAAAGGCTGATAACGACTGCCTTTATATATATATATTGGTGTACTTAGGGAGCAGGCCTTCTTTTAAACGTATTTCATTAAATTGCTTGCCTATCTTTATCCTCTCATATTTCCTCGATAATTTTTCTAATCTTCTCATTAAAGACTTCCATTGACAGGGAAGAGCATAAACAAGCTCACCAAAAGATTTGCTTTTAAAGCATATCTCTTTATATGGAGAAAAAAAGCGAGATGAAGAATGAGAAACCTGGAGAAGGTAACACTGATATCAACAGTTGAAACTGCCAACCCAACTGTAGCCTCCAATAATAGTACTTTTCGTTCTTAACATGTTTTTTGCAGTTTAATACCTTTGTAGTTTGTATTTAGATATTATTTAGATTGTAGAATATACATTGATAATGGTTATTGAATAACCGAAACAGGTCTGTTTTTATTTTTAGTGTAGTGTAGTTATCAGTAAAAATAAATATTGATGAACTTTAAAAGCAAATCTTTTGGTGAGCTTGTTTATGCTCTTCCCTGTCAATGGAAGTCTTTAATAAGAAGATTAGAACAAGTATCGAGGAAATACGAGAGGATAAAGATAGGCAAGCAATTTAATGAAATATATATATATATACATTAGATTTTTTTAAGCCTTAAACATCTCCTGATAATGATAACAGATGTCAGAATTTGAAGTAAATCTTTCTCAATGTTTATATATGTTTTTTTTGTGGTTCCGTGATGATTTATTATTACTATTATTATTATGAATGTTTAAGGTATTTGTCTTTTTTCCTTTCAAGAAAATGAAAAATCTTTGATGTTCCTCACAATTCTCGAGCTTAAACAAAATCAACATTTTTAATTTGTAACTTAATAGTATTCTATCTTTGCTTAGAAACAAAAACACCCTTGATAAAAATGTTTCGTGCCTTTATTTTTGAGTTTGTTTCATAATATTAGTAAAGTGCCGCTTCAAAAAATGTTTATCTATTACTTTAGTTTTGAGTGACTCGAATCAAAGGAAAGGAAATTAATCCAAAATCTGGAAAAAAGTAAATAATAAAAATTAGAAACAATTGAAAATTTAAAATGAATTCATTAAGAAATTAAATACGTTTTTCTGGTTTAAGATTTGACCAAAAGAATACGACACTCTTCAAAAACTATTAAAATACACACTCTGGTTCTCGATTTATTCACGTGAGAGGTAAATAAATCTGTTCACTTTTTGCTACCTACACTTGAGTTGTGCTAAATGATTAAAATTTAAAGTGCCATAAAATAGCTGAAAAATAAAACAGAATTTCGGGAAATAGTAACGGTTCATTGCATTCAGGAATATGATGCCAGCTTTGTGTGTGTGTCACACTCACACAGTCAATAATAAGTGAAGACATGAACTTCAACAAAGTCGCGGCAATGCTTAGGCTAATGTTCTCGCTATTACCTTGTATCTATTTAAATTCACTACCTCCTGCTGTCTATTGTTAAATGATTCTGCAAAAAGATTTTTATAATTTTTAATAAAGTAAGGATTCAGATATTATAGAACTCAAATAAGGATGTCATTATTTTCTAATTATGTGGGAAATTTGAAAAATATATGGGACTTAATATTGTTAATAATTTCAAATCAAAATTGCTGTATTAGCAACGATTTCACTTTGTAGTTCATATACAGGATATTATTTTAATTTTATATACAACAAATTTTAATGCTCAGAAAACACACCCCCATTCTTTTCACTCACTTTCTCTCTCTTTTTATCTATATCTTTCTCCCACTCAGACAAACACTATCATTCATTTTCTCCTCACACACACACACATGCGCACATAACTCACACAAAAATAGTATGAAATAGTTAATATATTATATAAAACAGTTACATGAATTATGTATTCAGGGTGTAAGGGAAGTACAAGGCTCGATCAGATCAGGAATTGTGGCTTGCAAGACCCTTCTGGACGAAGTGCATCAAAACACCAACTCGGAAAAGTCGACCATACATTCATTTACTCAAGGCATGCAGGAAGTGATCTCTAAGACTGAAGCGGCCATGCTGCTTGAAGTACAGAGGTATAGTATAATTTTTTAAAAATAATCTAGAATAATTCTTTAGTAGAGCTCAATTTGCTGTATCTATCTTTATCTAATTTAATATGTCCATCAACTGTATCTTATCTACTATCATGAAACATGGCATTGCCCTGTTCAGCTTGTAAGACATAATGTGACCACTACATTCACTATGATTTTGTTCATGTAGGTAAATTCTCAGTGATTTTCAAATTTATTTTGGTAGAACACACTGTTTACATCTAATCATAGTGAAATCTGTTATATGGTCCTTTCTTAATCGGCAACTGTTAGAGAAACAACCCAAAAAGTTTATTAAGTGATCTTTTCTCAATAGATGTTCGTTCAATGTTTTTAAATATCTAAAAAACATTTCTTACTCCCATGATTTACGACTCAGGGTGGGGTTTAGGTGGGATGGGGTTTGCTTCTTGTCTCATGTAACGTATGACATTAATGTTATATAATCATTTATGATTAATATGATATCTCCGACATAATTAATTATGATTTTTATTGTAATTTGTTTTCACATGTGTTTGTTGTGAAATCCGTTTATGAACTCTAAGGTTGTGTAAAGCAAGTAGTGAAACTGACAACAGAGCAGTCGACATGAGAATACAGGAGGGACACCTGCTAGACATGTGATACACGAGTTTGAACTCCGTTCATTCATTTTCTTGTACTTAGTTATTTCCTTGTGTTATATTTTTTGTAGTGGGTTCTAAAAATAAGTAGCATTCATTTTGAGCAACCGTGCGCTTTCAAGTTTTGCTTCAAACTTGAAAATTGTGTAAGAGAAACTTTTGCATAAGTTCAGTGGTCAATGAAGGCAGTGTTTTGCCAAAAGACAAGGATTATGGTGGCTTCATGAATTTTTTAGAAGGCAGTTGGACAACGCAGTGGAAGACCTACGAGTACGATAACAAAACCTGATGAAAATGTCGGCGGCCTTCAAATCGACATGGTCAGAATGAAAGCCGAACAGGTTAATTTTAGTTACACCACTGTTCATCAGATTTTGACCAATAAACTTTGAATGAAGAAGATATAATCGAAAATTGTCTGTAAAATTTTTCGTAAGAAGAAAATTAAATAAGAATGGTGGCTTAAATTGATGAGATAGATTAGAAATTAACAATTTTTTCGAAAGTTTCATTATTGACGACGAGAGTTGTGTATTCGAGCAGAACCCTGAAGCCATACCTTTTCAAATCCCAAGAATGAGCAGCTCAAAGATCTAAAATATTCTGATTTACTTCTTTGGTTGGTAGGAAATGCGCACAAGCTGTTTGTGCCACGAGACCAGGTTGTCTCGTCGAGTAAAAAACTCGGACAAAAAACTTATGTGACTGAGACTACACATTTTACTCATATTGAACAAAATGCAATATTACATTTAATTCTATTCAAATAAAATCATTCATTAACATCATCTCATTGCTTTATTTGCACACATCTGGCATGAATATTTCTTTGAAAGTTTTAAACTGATATCAGCTTAGTTATGTTTTAACAGTTACCGTATTTGTCTTTTGCAGTGATATTAAAAGCTCTAATCTTGGCTGTGAGTCTATATTTTCTCTATAAGAGACAGGAAATTTTGTTCACACCCCTGAAGCGATTTCGATTGATGTCATGTACAACTTAAAGACTCTGTTCTAATTAAATTGAGTAAGGTAAAATTTAGGATTGCCCATGTAGCATTAACCCGGTAATTTTACCCGGCCATAAATAAAAGATGTACCGACTAACAAATGTTCCACAATCGCGAACCTTGGACAACTCTAATGATGGATGTTTACACGTTTATGCGCTGAAAGCAAACATACCAGTTACTGCTATGTTCATGTGTTTTCCAAATACTTATTGTTATTTCATTATCTTGGCTTTCAAGTTTATTATACGTGTTCTTATAGATGTGTGTTAAAATATGTGAATTTAATAATACTCAGAGTATTCATTTAATAGTTTAATGATAACACTGTCAATTGAACTTATTTCTATTGGTACAACTAATAATACTAGTAATAATAGTATTTGTTACTAGTATTACTAATTTAACTGAATTATACTAGCACTTAAACTAATAATACTAGTAATAATAGTATTTGTTACTAGTATTACTAATTTAACTGAATTATACTAGCACTTAATTTAATACTAGTACAAATTCATGTCTAGTAAATTTGTTTTCTATAAGTTTTTGTCCTGTGTTGCGCTTTTTAACGTAGTTTATTTAGTAACATTATAGTTCCTAGCTTGTGAAAGTTATAACATAATCAGCTCAATTTTTTAGTTAATTCTGGGAGTCAACTTTAAACTTAAAAGCATTTGTAATTATTTAAAATGAATAGAACCTCAAAAGACGGCCTTTTTCAAGATGCCTGTATACCACCGAGACTTCCCCTGAGGCATATCAGGTACATTGTACTTAGGAGATTTAGTTATTTATTTTTATCAAGACTATGGAATATATTAGACTATATTCTGAACAGCCTTAGATTTAGGACTTCCTGCAGTGAACTAACATGATGTGTCATGTTAGTAAAATCTCAAGGTCAACCTTGCGCAAGTCACATGGGTGAGTCCTCATTTGGAAAATGATTTCTAGTTTTTTTTGGTTTTACCACAAGTCCATTCATTATAAACCTATACAGGTAATAAACCTGTACCTGTTATGATTTAATTCATGTCGTATTGAAATGCATAGTAACTTGGCAATAATGAAAGACAGGTGCTCATTATAGCTAAAGTGATGTTTGGCTGACATTATAGCACTAAAGCTGCTTGATTTGCAGGCAGTTCGAGAGTAAAGAGCGAGTACTTCACTCGCAGCTTGTTGGCCTCAGCGGTGTACTACCCGTCCTCCAAACCCATCTACTTCTATGCCATGCCTTCTCAAGCTCTGCCACAAAATTTCAGTTCCTCGACCTTGTGTATCCAATGATAGACCGCCTCACCAGTGTCACACAGCTCCCCCAGCCAATAAGGTAGCATCGAAAAATTAAAAAAAAAAACTTGTTTTTTCTAATCAATTAATAATTGACAAAGCCGTCTCCAAAGTCTTCAAATCAAAGACATACTAGTACGATATCGAAGGTCTGTTTCATAAATCACTAACAAAGTTTTTCTCATTTACAGAACCAAATCACATTAAAGCATCCTCTTGATTCTAACCCATTTTTTGCTTCCCCCCATCAGGCTTTTGGGCAAAACTAGGGTGCTCCTCAAATATCCCTCAGACCTTTAGGTCTTAAGCATGACTATTATACCTTCAAAATGTGTCCTCTTATCAAACTATTGAAGTCTTAGAATATATAAAAGTAACTTATTACAAATAAAAGTTGTCCCCCATAGTGATATTCTTCTTAGCATGTTGTGAAAACTACCTCAAATTTAAACTTTTTCAGCACTCTGAATGAAATAATTGACGCAAAATTTGCCAACTTTTTAATTAATCCCTGGTCATAAAAATATTATCTCCACATTCAATCTCCGTTATTTTCAGACAGATCTTCCATATGTAAATGGATTTCACGTAAAATACATGACGAAATAAATTTTTCAAAACAGTTTTATTAAAACAAAATAAAAATATATATTTTGTCAACCAATGAAGATTCTCATCAATCATCTATTTGAAAGTAAGGCGAAAAAAACCTTCAAAATTAGAAATGACAGTTTACTTTTTGGCAAGGAATGAAAAGCTTAAGTTTCAGATTGTATGATCGTTGTTACATATCCCATTCTCTCAGTTGATTTAAGTAAGACTAAATGATGATTCTAATCAGTAATTTGGCTCGCCCAGAGCTATGACTTGAGGGAGTTATAGGGATTTGATGGTTAAGTCATAAGGTATGCGTTGATAAGCATTGTTGATTGTGCTGTTTGTTGTAGGCAGATGATTCTGTAGAATATGTTTGTTTAGACCACTTCAAACAAGCGTCATCCGGACCAACTACAAGAGTGAGTTTGCCCAGAGCTTGGAGCCTTGGTTAGGAAAGCCGCCACCTCCTGTGCCACACGTGCAGAGTCATGCCACGCAAAGTAAGCCCTGTCTTGCTCTTGAAAATCCTTACACCTAAGCAAGTCGTGTGACAATATAAGCAATCAATCCCGAATCCTAGTAAACTTACTGGTATATATGAAAATGATTATATATTAGACATAATTACTGTGATTATATAAAAATAAATATTGATAGTAGCCGGTTTTTAATAGAAAACATTTAACACACAACATTAAATCAGGACAACGTATACTACATACATAACATTAGTTGGTCAACATTTCGATTGCTAGATAATGCTCCTATGTTTAACCATTAATTTCTTGTTTTTTTTTAACATCTTTGTTTACAATTATACAACCACGCATATTCAGCGTAACAAGCATATGTAGTCAGATATTACACAATAACTTCGATGCATATGGGCAAAGAATGAAACCCAGTGGTTCAACTTTTCACTTTGTTAATTTCTTGTTTTTATTAAGTCCTTGGGTGATGGTTTTTAATACCATCTGCCAATTAGTTGTTTGTGAGAACTATACGAGTAGGATATGTAATAACTTAAGTTAGTAAGGCAAAAAAGAGTAGGCTTTGATGACGCGCGATGCAGCCTTCAGTCGCTTCCGCTGCAGTATGATGATATTAAAGGCTTATGATATTCTCGTATGCATATATCAGTAATCTGCGATTAGCATGACTAATATTGCTTGATAAGGATTGTTCTTTCTTAAGCTGATTTGCAAATCAGTTTATGACTGGATTTTCCACAGTCTGATGAAAATCAAGGCAAGTGGAGTGTAATAATAATCAATAGAGAACTATACCAATAAAGACGTCATTCAACGTATAAGGTTACTTTGTCTTTGTGCCAGAATCTACTCGGGGTTATAGAACTCAAAACAAAACAGAAGACTTGGTCCAAAGGATTACAAAGGAATGATAGTGGGGTGCTGTAAGAGTGTTTAGAATTTGTCGAGAATCAGTAATTATTTTTATCGGTAGTTAAAGTTACTTGGGTTTTTAACCTTGATAGGATTAAGCGCTTCTATGTTACTTGAAGAAGCAACATTTAGAACACAAGATTTACAAAACTCTAACACGATAATTATCCCTTCTCTTCTTAAGTTACATCCCTTAATAATCCACAGTTCATATTAATACTTATCGATTTTGTAGTGATCCCATAAACAAAGTTATTTGGAATTGCAGTCAACCACAGAACCAAAGTAGTAATCAATGAATTATTTTTACAAATAAATATCGAATGAAAGGTAGTTTGGAGATAACAGAAATGAGAATATATTGTTATATCAGTCTAGGAGATATTTTTGTAAAGGGGATATTGAAATATTTCTACATTACAATAGATTTCTTTTTTTCTAAAATAGCTTTTTTACGAAGTTTTATTGTAATTTCAAAGAATTATTTGTCATTTTTTTTAAATTAAAACTTTGGAAAATAATTTGGAATTATTTTCCAAAGATATATATTGTTTATGGTATTCGTGATAGTTTCTACAATCTGTGGTTAACTGTGAAATTAGTGTAAGTGAATTATATCGATGCAATAAAATGAAATATAGTTTTGGCGTAATACAAGTTCAGTTGTAATTGCAGGTCATCAGGTGGAAAGCGGAGGTGGCCAAATACAAGAAGAGAAGAAGCAACATCTGCTAAGCAAGTTGAGGAATATCGACCTAGACGGGCAGTTCTCTAACCACTGTCGGAGCTTTGAAACCCAAATGAAAGTACATCACGCTCTGATAACATTCACCAAACTACACTTATCATTTCATGTTGAAGTACACAATCGTTGAATCACTGGTTATATTGATTAAACACTTCTCATATTCATTTTCTTCACTAAACGAAGTTTGCATTCACAAGTCGATTGCAGTCCCTTCAGGTTGCAATATTAATACTTATCTATAATTTATTCAGTGTCATGTTTTTATAATTGTGCTCATTGTTACATCTCAGAAACTTTCAGGATTAGATCTATAGTACAAATCGTTTTCCTTTTTCTGATAATAATTGAGATAATATTGACAAACTTTACTGAAAATAATATACCAGGTACTTCATAGTACCTAATTCGATTCTCACTCAGTCCTTGATTTTGTTATGTGGAAGATGCAAAAATCGGAGCGTGTTCTCTCTTGGAGAGGACGATAAGCCGTCGGTTCCGAGCCTGTACGAGATGTAAATAAAACCGTTTAGCCACAGTGTTAAAAAGAAGGCAGTTTTTCGGCAACCATCTCAGAGAGTGATCTTTTCTTCTTGTCATTCAATATAATAGATTCTTCTATTCGTATTGTAGAAGTCCTCTTAACACCCTGATATATCAGAATAGAGCCATGAAGCAGGAATAAGATTGTGCAATAATTATTCATCTTCCTTTTTTGCAATACATATGTATTTTACAATTTATTCTACAGTCTTACCTCTTCATATGAAATTTACTCGTCAGGGAAGCAGTTTCGGGACATCATCCTTGTGTCAAGGAATATGTCCAGATAGCGTACCCCATTTCCATGTGATATTCTGGAACTAACAATGTGAATGGGAGGGGAATTTGAAGAGTTGTCTTTGCTGATCAATCAAATTTGCTTTTATTTTGTATATCTAATAGTAATTTATATACTGAGCTTAGCGACTCATTTCATTTATGCGGACCATATTCTACCCATATTCACTATTTTGAATTAACATTGTTCGAGCGAAATTCAGATTTCTTGTTTAATAATTCCCTACAAATAGACATAAATTTTGGAATATAAGATGTTTGAAAGAGTTTTAATGACTGAATTGAATGGTTGTTTGTGATGTAGGAAGTCACAGCCGAGGTGTCAGCAGTCCGAGAGCGTCTGTCCCACCTGCAGCGGGACGTGGCCGTTCTCAAGAGAGCAGCCCTGCAGCCTCTCGTCAAGCGACACGTCGGTATTGCCAGGGACTGCGAGAGGATCGACAATACCCTGCAAAGATACCATACGGAGCTGGAGCGACTCAGGCAAACCTTCGACTCTCTCTGGCAGGACCAGTTACGCCGAATACGACTCGAGCAAGAGATCTTTCAGTCACAGGTAATCATGTGAACCAGTTGAGACACTTAGTCTTCTAGTACTTAACGAACGATCAACTTAGCCTTTATTTTTAGCCTAAAACAAAGTGTAGCAATAAAAAACCAATTCAGCCACTAGTTCACTCTATGAAATGCTAGACTTGACCATGACTTCATATTTAGGGATATGCTTGGTTCATTGATTAAATCGCACCAAAAAAATCAAACTAAAATCACTTGAAATATTTGTGTTAATTACAAAAATACTAACCAAAACAAACTGTTTTTGGTAGGTAGTTCATAATTAGAGAGTCGTTAACATTTTTTTTAACATTGAAATAATTTGACAAGCTAATTACACATATTACTCAACATAATTTTTCAACAACATTAACGTTTTTCCATAATTTATCTAGAAATAGAGATTTTTAACTTTTGAGGCATTAGGTGATGTCACAGTGTAAAATTTTTCCAATAAAAGTTGCAGGAAACTAAATTTTCAATTCACTCTCTGTTTCCAGGCTCTCTCTAATCTCTAAAGTTAATTATTTGTGAATTATTTTTTCTGAATTTTTTGATACTATTCTTTAGTATAATTGATGATAGTAATGTAAATTGTTTATTTGGACAAGTATGGTCTAAACTCCTCTATGTATAGATTATTGAGATGTTATTAATGATATCTGTCTGTTCATTAATAGGATATACACTGGGTGTATACAGCCCGCTAATGCAAAAGGTGCAGCTTTTAATACTTAATCATTTATTGAAATTGTTTATGAATTAATTGTTTGAGATTTCTGAGACTAAAACTTGATCAGGAAAATGCGCAAAAACGGGCCCAATCCTTTAAATTGGATCTCATGCAATTATTTCTATCGTGTGCACAATTACACAGGTAGACACCTGGTTTTGAATATTTACATTTATGGTTTGTGAGATTTCTTTATACTTATATTGCCTTAATTGTACATTATACAGGCGTTTAGGTATGTTAAATGTTCACTGCAGCCGTTGAAATAAAAAGTTGACCTGTAGCCTGATACAAGGCAAACGGTTTCAGATGGGCGAGGTGGTGCGTGTGCGGTGCGAAGTGAAGCAGTTGGCAGGCATGGCTCAGGATATGGAGCCGTGCGTCAAACGACTGTCCCACCCCGAGGACCTGGCCAGTCTCAACCAACTCATCTCTAAGATGCACAACATATCAGCCTCTGATCAAGCGTCAGCCAAATCACCTTCCTTTACAACTTACCTAAACCTACCTCTAACTAGTCCCTTTCCAGCACTTTGACACAGCTTCTTAAAGAATGGTCGGATTAAATAAAGTTTGATAATGATTGTAATGAGGATTCAAAACAATTGGAGGAACAAGGGATTTATCAAGAGTAACAAAAGTTATGGTATCTTTGAAGCCATACGAATTTCTTGTTATAAATCCCAACATTGTCATCCAATGGTTTTTTAAATGAACAATATGAATGTTAAAGTTAATTTTGAGTCAAAAATCAATTCTATGTCTTTCAAAAAATCTACTAGTCAGAAGATTACATTTACATTTATATGGATACATTATTGGGGGTTTAGGAAAATTAGAAAATATTCTATTAAGGCTATTGAAAAAATAGCCCTTTTTTTCAATAATATTTGAAGAAGTTTGCAATCATTAGAGGTGATCTTGGAAATAATTTTAAGATCATCAGCAAAGAGTAAAAAATGCAACACCTGATAGTACTTAATAAAGTTGTCTTTCAGTACAGAGTGTCTTTCCAGCAGATCTAAATTTTTATAAATTTGTGATATGAATATAACGTATATATATTCTTATATAACGTATAGATAATATAAGAATAATTAGTCAGTTATAGAAACTGAATAATATAAGAATTGTGATATGAACTTAAAATGTAAATAACATCAATTAATCACTATAATGTGATTTTTGCATTAATAGAAATAATATCACATTGGTGGAAACAAATTAATTTGGAATAACTCTTAAGTATATTACTCTTACATTAATGGATCTAAATTATTGTATAATTTAGATACACTGACACACAGTCACACACATACACGCACACACATACAAAGATATTTCCTCTACGCTTATTCATAAGCTTTTTCAGCATCTCTCTCCTTCTCCTTCAAACACCCACAGTACAGTGTTTCACATTCTAAATTGTTTCTTTTTTATTACAGTTTCCTTATTGAACAGAGTCAAAAGCTCCACAGTGGATTGTCTTCCGAAAAAGGTGATTTTAATTTTAACAATTCTCTTTCAAAGTTTTTAAATTTAATACTTTTAAAATTTAGTGGCATAAAAAAGTTAGTTAAATTGGCATTGATGAAGTCAGTAAGTAATTCTTAAATTTGATAGACACAGGAATAACTCACTTCTATATTTCGACGATTGTTATCAGGAGGCGAAGAGTCCCGCTTTATGTAAAAGTCGACTGGACCATTTCATTTAATTACTATATATATATATATATATATTATATATATATATATATAAATAAGTAGATAGCTCTTTCTTTCAGTTGATATATATTGTACAATATAATATATAATTCTAGAAATTATTATTTATGAACATAAACACGTGAAACAACAATCAATGACCAAGCCACAATATCAAATGGGAAAAAAAGACTCAGTCTTTCAACCGCAAAAAGCGGTCTTTATCAAAGTCAAAAACCGAACTGAAAACCAATTCATATTGTGGGGTTTTAATTATTAGCCTTTTTTTCCCCATTTCATATTGTGGTTTGATCATATATGTCGTGCCAGTAGTAAGCAAAAATTACTAGTGTTACGTTATTTTTGTTATACTTAGACATTTCTTTTAATTAAATTAAAAAAGTGAATTAATTAATTGTGATGCTGGGAGGTTGTTTGTAATCTGAATGTGTTTGCAGATGTAGACCATTACTCGAGACCTGAACACAGCATCAAAGGAGTGCTTACTCATCTCATGGACAAGGTATTTACTCTTGCCTAATAGATAGCGAATCAATCTGCGGCAACCCTCAATTAAATATCACAAACGATTCCTCTTAACCAGCACAAAATAGTATTTATGGGATGTTTCATTTATTAATGAAACTGTTCTAAAATATAATGCACACGAGTTACTTAAACAAATTTACTTATTCCTTTCATGATAAAGACCCTTTTGGAATGTAGTTTCCACCCATGATATTATAATTGATCAAGAAAAACCCTTTATACTGATTAACAATGAAGCCAGGGGGATCTTCGGAGTAAAGAGATATTTTATTGTTGATCTAAGTGTAATTTCGTTTTATTCTGGAATGTTTAACTCAGGCAGGAATGTGGAGCAGGTTCTAGAAACTTCTGCAGTCAATTAGGTAGATATTGACTCAGAATGATAAAGAAACTTTAGCATTTAGTAATATGGGCACAATGTGTATGATCCAAATGAAGCAATATTATGTAATATTTTGTATAAAAAATGAATAGTGCAGAATAAGTTTTGAAAGGTACAAAACTTATTATAAAACAGTTATTATAAAAACAGTTTAGTTATAGAGATAATTGTTTGAAAACATTGATTTACTATTCTATTCACTCTCAAAAAAATTAAATTTTAAACAACTGTGCAGTTTATTGAAATAAATCATATATCATAATTATATAACACCCATACTATTTACATGACCAAAGAAATTCAGAAATAACGGAAAGAAACAGAGATTCTCGAGGGTTGGACGAAATATAATCACAGATTTCATAGGCCAACGTTTCGCTACTTTGTGTAGCATCATCAAAATATCAAGGCATACTTGATACAGCTGACAAAGCTATATTTACATGATATATAGATGATTCTGACTATAATCAAATTCCGAGCAGGCAATTTTTAACTTGTTCCAAAACTTAGATGCAGATGACAAAAAAAGAATTGAAATACTCTCCAATCTTCTCGATTCTTTATTTTCTCAATCTACTCTACTACTGTGTTTACTTGAATCACATCAGAAGGCCATGTTACACGAGGGTTCCTGCAGACCTTCGCTAATCGACATTGTTTTAAATGAACTGTTGATTCACTCAGAAGCAGCATTAGTTTTTCCCCAAATAGTGCCCCATTTGTTGTCCAAGGTGAGAACAAAAGAGGACAGAAAGAAGTCACCGGTGCAGGAGGAACTGAGAGAGAAGATGGCGCTGAGGGACTTACCGAGAGCTGATAGTAAGAAGGACCTGTCAGGAGCCAAACACCTGCTCCAGTGTAAGACCTTTGCTTGTATTCCTTATAAATATAATTGTAAACAATCTTGTAAGTACTGTCCATATATTGTATATATTTTTTTTTTTTTAGTGAAACAAGAGTGCAGTAAGACTGGGTCACTCTATCATAGCCTTAGTGGCAAAACGTCTCATCAGTCTTCTCAGGTTTTTCTCTATTACGTCTAAAAAAAATTTTAGAATTTAACAAAGATTGATTTGTAGTTAATTCTTCTGATTAAACTAATTTTTAATTAGGCCCAGTCACCTCAGACGGATGATGGAATAACTATCCTTAAGAAGTGTCCTCCAGAAGATTACAAGCACAAGCAGATGAAACAAAGATCGAAAATGATGTCTCGATGTAAAGAGTATCAGGGTAAGTAACAGAGAAATCATTTTACAGTATGCATGGAATACCAAAGTGAAGAGCTAGTTTTAACTCCAGACGATGTGCAGTGTTAGTATTACGTATGTTAACAAAAATATGACTTAGGTTCGTTAGGACAGGTGTAAAGGTTCAACAGCAAGCTGCTAAGAATAAATAGCATTTGTTGTTTTTTTTAACTGCTGCTTACTGATAGAGCCAGAGTTAACATAATACTAGTTTTTGTTATTCAGATGATGACAGTGACTACCAACACATAAGCGACGCCACCACAGTACACACACGAGCCCATGTCCACAAGTCAGCCACTCCGCCTGCCGTCTACCCACACTCGGACACCGAGGACTCCGTCTTCTACCCAGACACTCCCAGTTCCGGGTAATCAACTTGATTTACAAACAACATTTACTTATAAATTGTATTGTTTTTTATCATTTTCAAGTTTTCTCAGGAGGAGATCTTCAATGGATGTTATGGACAGGCGAAAGACAATGGTGATCGTGATTGGTCATGGAAAAGGAAAAGGCAAAGGTCGAGGTGGCATGACGAAGCAGCGATCGTGGGAGACTTTTCCACCGAAGAGAAGAATCAACGGGTCAAAGTTCTGTCGAGATCCGGACTCCTTTAGAGGAGCCTTTGAGGGGACTTCTCTTAAGAAGGTTGGTGCACTCAACAAGCAAATAAGCAAAAAATCTCAACTTATAAATATCGGATAGGACATGGTTGTGTGAATACTTTATTATATTTCATTCAGGATTCTGCCCACACAATTTGAACAGTAAATCCATAGTTCATCAATGCATAAATAGCGTCTTTTCTAGAGCAGTCTGATGAAATGTTTGTCTGTTCTAAGTTCGACCAAAAAAACAGTGTTGGTATGTTGCAGGCCGATAGTTTTGAAGGACACGAAGAAGCAGTTCGAACTCTTGTTGCGGCTGTCCAAGAAACAAGAACATTAAGGAAACCCAAACATGGGTCAGGTCAGGACCCAAGCTCTGCTTGAAACAAGGCCCGCCGTTACTCATCCGACCATAGATAGTAAGAGACTACTACTCCAATGTAGCGATCGCTTAGTCTCCACCTTAGTCTTAGCCTCGACTAACACTTCACTCTTACCTTAAGACCGATTCACTATTTTAGCAGTATTCTCCAGTTCAAGAAAACTAAAACTGCAGATTTTTACTTTTTAAATACTTTAGCCTATTCCTAACGGTGCTACCTTGGTTTCTTATCTTCAAAGTATTATCAAAACAGCACATCATTTACTTTGATAAGAAAAAACATTTTTAGAATAATAATTATATTGGAATTATACGAGTATTTACATACATATAAGTTATTATATGTATAATAACTAAGCAGTTTAGCACACGTTTGAATTGCTCTCAAACAAAAACCATGGTCTAACCTACATTCAGAAATGGGACTAAAATTTTTCAACCAAAAAACTGGTCCTTTTCAGTGTCACACTCGAACGTGACTCCAACAGGACGTCAATAATAAATAATAATATATATACTTATATTATTTTATATATGTATCTGATATAACATACATAATATAACTCCTGCACTCAATCTCAAACGTTAGTTCATTTTTTATTATTTTATAATTCTTTTTTTTTAATTATTATTTACTTATATTACTTATGTTCAAAGAAATGTGAACAAAGGATTTATCTTTTGCAATTATCCTTAATCATTAATATGGAATTTATGTAAGAAACTATTGTGTTATAAAGTAATTCGAAATCATGAAAATTAGTTTTCTTGTTCTTCTTAAATTCATTTTGAAATCTTTATGTCAAGGTTTTGTTGGTTTTACAAACCTTCTTTTTATTTTACGAATATTAAAGTGTAGATTTTAATTGAAATAGACTCATGACTGTAGACGACAATCTGTACAGTGTGGTATCAAAGTAGGTGGATTCATTACTTAAGGGTAACAAACCAAGGTAACATCTAATCTCTGTCACTCTTTCTATTTCTTTTTTCTTCTTTTATCAACTTTCCAACTTGTTAAATTTACATAACCATTTATTAGTGATTTAATTTATTTGAAAATGATGTAGTAATTTCAAGTTTAATCCTTTATATTTAGGGTTTTGTTAATTGTAAAATTCAGCTCAAGAAAGGTTAACTTTTACATCAATAGCAAATAATATGAGTAGAATTTAATAAAAATCACACAACTACAAAAAAAACTTAAAACAAGTGTTAAGACATACAAATATATTTAGTGTTTCACTTCTTGCCTAGAATATTAGGTTATATATATATATATATTCAGAAAAATCAAAATGAATAAACACGTGATGCAATCAATGAAGTTTAAACCACAATGAAAAAAGGAAAAAAAACTAGGAACATATGTGCTGAGGCCTTTCACTTTATGTCATCAAAGAGCAAACAAAGTGAAAACTGAACTAAGCTCAGTAAGAAAACTAATTCTTGCTTTGTTTGCTCTTTGATGGCATATTTTGAATAGTCTCAGAGCATTTGTTTCTCTTGTTCTCCTTTGTGGTTTAAACTTCACACACACACACACACACACACATATATATATATATATATATATATATATATATATAGGTGCAAATCGGTAGCAAGTCTTTTTGTAAGCAAATAAGAACGAAAACTGAAACCTGTACTCTGATTGCCCAATAAGGTAGGTCGATTGGACCAATCAGAAAAACGCACCCAGTAAAGAAGACTATATAAGCATCCGTCCACAAGCGAAATTTTACCTGACGATGACCATCGTAATTATTATCCCATGAATTGATATCCCTTGGACAGTTAATGTGGAAACTCCCAACCACTTCGATCGAGATGACCAGCTCAAAAATTGTGAGAGCAGAGGGTAACATCTCAAACATATAAACATTTCCTGATTCTCATTCATCAGCAAAAAATCTTGCTTTTTACTTTTTCTCCATACAAGGAAGATATTATGAAGTAAATATCTCAATCCAAAGACAATATAAACTCGGACGGAAAATTTTTGAATAAAAATATAATAAAACTTTCAGTATACATATATCTTTTTAAACTTTCCGATTATAGTTGAGAGGATGCTACTTAAAAATTGTTATGCATATCGACCAAAATTTGCCACAATTTATCTTAAGGTAAAATACACACACACACACACACACACACACACACACACACACACACACACACACACACACACACATATATACATACATATATACAAAATATAAAACAGTCCGTTAGGACAACTTATCGAACGATTACAACAAAAAAAACTATAGAAACAACAACACAACTCACTTCAAACTGCTGTTTGCCAGCCGAGGAGAACTACACTTCCTCTTGTTCTTCTCCTGATGACGATAAGGTCGAAATATTGATGTGAGTTATCTAGTTGTTTCTTCGTGTTCTTATTTTCCTATTCGTATAGTATAACATATATATGTTGTGTTTTTTGTGTTCAATTTGACTTATAATATGTTTATATATACAACGTACAACAATAAATACAACACAATAACCAGATCAAATGAAAATAAATGTCTAAGTCAGAGTAAGGAATTCAGACCTTTGTCTCTTTTATTAAGAAAATTTCCTACTATAGTTTTGATATTGACATATATATATGTTATGTATGTGAAGTGTCTGCTTCTAACGGTTTTTAAACCCTTGCACGTATTCACACCTGTGATTTTTTACCTCTTGAGGACAATGTCGAAATAATCAAGTGCAGTAAATGTTCGTCCTATTTTTGTGTTTACTTTTATAAGTTGACTTAAATAATACATACACATGTACGGTTGTGTTTGATTAATATAAATGGCCGTATTTTCCTAATATTACTATTAATGTACAATATCTTTTGTTTTAAAGTTATTTTGTAGTTGTGTGTCATCAATTATGTAATTTTTTTCTGATTATGACAATAGTAATATTTGAAACGTTGGTCAAACTTAACATGTTTGTACCTGAAAAAAAGTTTCTATTTTAAAATTGAATTTTTAAAAGAAAAATATTTATTCATTGATAATTAAATAATTAGATTTTGAATAATTAAATTAATTACATATATTCTTTTTTATTATTTTGTGTATAGGTTTAGTCTAATCACTTGACTTTATTTGTGATTAATTTGATCATTCAACTAGTGTTATGAATTCATTAAATTCAGGAAAATACTATATTCCTACACTTGATACTTCAATCTTTGAATTTGGTGCATGAAAGATAATTAATACTTATAAAGTATGAATTATAATTCATTTTATTTATAATATAGAACGAATCAGAACGTATGTTCCTTATTTAACCATGTAATGATTCTATTTTATTAGTAGTTTCAAAAATAAATAATTTATTTGCAATTAATTATTAAAATAAAATTTATATGATTACTTTAAAAATAAGTTTGTATTATTTATAAAAATGGTATTCAAACTTGATGAATCTTTAATTAATGTAATGTATTGTTTATACTACTGTGATTTATTATAGTATATGAGGTTGTATTAGATTTTGTTAGTTCTAATGTCATACTATATTACCTCTTCTTTAATGAGCTTGCAAAAATAAAGTGAAAACGGATATATGAACTGAATGAAATAAGGAGAATGAAGATTTCATGAATTAATGAAATTATTAGAAATGTAGCTTAAAAGGAAAACTCAGTCTTTTTTTAAATGAGATAAAATACTTTATAATTGGAATGTTAACTTGGATTCATTGGTCAAAATATCTTACTTTTTCTTCAGGTTTTCAAATTTTATTAATGAATGATGAAAAACTGGATACATTTTTTTTTTAAAATTAACTGAAATAATAAAGATATATATATATATATATATATATATATAATAATATCATTGAATAACTGACCGTATTTCACTGATATCATTTTCTTCACCAGTTTGTCAAGTTTTCTGAATACCTTCTTCTTTCCTTCATCGAAACGTTGGAGAATGTTAATTAAGTGGGAACCGACATGTTTCGACGGTTCCCACATAATTAACATTCTCCAACGTTTCGATGAAGGACGGAAGAAGGTATTCAGAAACCTTGAAAAACTGGTGAAGAAAATGACATCAGTGAAATACGGTCAGCTATTCAATGAAATATGCTTGAATGAAGGGACTGCTCCCAAATTTTACGTATATATATATATATATACAGTTGAACAGTACACAGAAGCAGTAAGAAAAACTGGATGCTGATTTTGACATCCGTCGTCATGAGGAGAGGGAGTAATTGACTGGAAGCCAAACCAGTATTGATTAGAGTCTCTTCTCAGAATAACTATTTAGTGTTGCACTTAAGGATAGAAAAAGCAAAATACTCAAAGCAAAAAGATATAAAAAGATAAAAAATATAAAAGCTAAGAAAAAACTTAAAATTAAATTAAAAAAAAACTAGAAAAAGAAAAATAATATTGTTTTCAGGAGGAAAATATACATATAGCCCCCTGAAGTCTTCAAAGAGTTATGCAGTTTGAGTTTCGGTTCTGCTTAAGAATTAAAAAATGGTTGTAACAACTGAAACTGAGTCTATAAGAATTAGAATGAATGAACGTTCTGACAAACGGCAGGTCTTTGAGACTTCATACATGTGCTCAGGATGGCAGAAACAAACCAGCATAAACTTATCACAGTGGCTGCAATCCAACAAGATAAGAGATGTGCAACATGTACCAGACATTTTTAGAGAAACTTATTAAATATAATATTATGTATTCATATATCAGTAAATCTCAAGGGAAACTAAGATCTTTTGGCCAGTCAAAGTCTTTATCAAAGTTTTAAAGAGAAGTTTATTTGTAAAGCGTTGACAAGTTTTCAAAAATTATTCATTTTTACCAGTTTAATAACTAATAAATTTCATTATTTTTGAATTTATAATGGTGCTCTTAACTGACCTAACATAAGGTTTTTAGTGCCACAGAGATTATGGGACATTTCTTATAATTATATAAGGTAATATACTATTTACCAGAGATGAATAACTCCAAACAGGACAATTGGTAGGCTACTGAGACATTAACAGAGATCAGAAACTAGTTGGGCTTAGAAATGAATGCTTAAGTGATCTGCTATTTGAACCATACTTATAATGTGTCATAATAGCTTTATAATTGCACTCTTTATTTATCTCTAATCATGTGTTGTTTTGCACATGCAAAAACATCTACCAGAAAATCTTGACATAAGGCGCATAGGAGTTCGTAACATGCTAAACATATGATATGAATGAAGTATAGTGGGGAGGTAATAATACACCCATTAATAAACTCAAAAATATCTTAGCATTAATTAATTTCAAATTAAAAATTTTGGTCTTAAAACACATTTTTCAAGCTTTTATTTCCAAAATGCAAAATTACTCATTATAATTAATCAAATTCATCAATTGTTTAACATTTTATTTCTTTTAATTTTTGAAATTTATATTAATTATTCATTAAATTAATTAGAATTATTTATAATTAATTGGAAATAAATTGAAATTTAATCTGGAAGTTAATTCTATAGTTTGTATACATCGTTCCAAGAGTTAATTTTTATAACTTTGTAAAGTTAAAATACTTGTGCATTAATTCTCTATGCACTTCTTATACTTTTTTTTAAATACTACATTCTCTGAATTTTCTTAAATGTTTTATATAACTTTCTCAAGCTCTATTTCTTCCATAAGTATACATGCGTTATTTTGTAATTATATGTAGTTCAACAATTTTCTCTATAAAATGCTCAATGCAGGTGTATCGTTTAAATATGAACATTATGGTTTCTCGTGCACATTGCACACGAATTTCTATATCTAATATTAAAAATTTAGGATCATTGTCAAAATAAGAATCTCATACCTGCTATCTTTTGTTCAATTAGTGTATACTCAGGTTTTTCTATCATACTATTTTTTAAGCAACATAGGCAGATGTACTTTACTGTGTCTTTTGCACTATTCTTGAAATATCCAACCGAAACCCAAGGTTTTATATTACAAACTATCAAGATGGAAGTTGGAATTAGTGGAGGTTAGATTTAATAATTTACCATCACACGGTTCCCAAGGTATACCGTATAATATTAAATAGTATATATTCTTAATAGATATGATCAAACCACAATGTGAAATGAAGAAAAAAAGACTAAGATCTTTTGTCAGAGTCAAATATCCAACTGAAAACCTAAAAACCCAAAGTTTGTTTATCTCTGTAGTAAAAAATTGTTTATCTAGTTTGACAAAAGCCTATAAATTAAAAGTAAAATAAATATGTAAATAATTGTTTAATTGAAAAAGTAATATCTAAATCTCTAATTCCTAAATTATTGCTAAAAATTTGTGAAGGTCCCTTTGATAATTTTCATTGTTTGTTGCTAAAAAACATATTGTGCTTTGATCATTGATTGTTATTTCACGTGTTTATGTGAAATCTTGTTAGCTTAATAGATATATATAGTATAATATTCTATTATGCTATATAATAGTATATTATAATATATAGTTAAAAAGATTTCACATAAACACGCGAAACAACAATCAATGATCAAACCACAACAAGAAACGAGGACCGCTTGTTGCGGTTGGGGGATCTTGGTCTTGCTTTCCCATTTCCTTGTTGTGGTTTGATCATAGTATATATAGTATATTATAATATATAGTATATATATTTATTGTTCTTAGTGAACAGTAAACTATGTTTAAGATTTGAGAACTACTAATATATTTAAAGTTGCCCAAGGTGCTGGAATATTCTTGCAATCTAAATTCCTACATCTACTTAGATGCTCTCTTTAGAAAATACTAACCTAAGAACATACCTACTTGTAAGTATCCCCGGGAAGTAGACTATCTTCTAATATGTTTCTACTGGTACTTTATTAACGATAACTACTACGCTGTAATTTCTAATATATGATTTCTGTGGGACTATAAACCTTTTTTCAGTTAAAAGTCAGCCTTTATTACCTTATTTTCTAAGAATTTTACCTTTTATTTGTTTCTGTAGAATTATCCCTTTTTAGATCATCGTTAAATATTAACAGTTTATTTAAATTTAATTGAAATAATAAACAAAATTAAATTACTATTACCAAATGTATATTTAAGTTAAGAAAAAAATGTTTGTTGAATACAGTGATTTTTGCTTTATCAAAATCGCCATCTATTTTATAATTTAGAAATTATATTGTTGCGGTGCTTTTCTTAAAAATGAATAATGACAGTATTACTAAAATGGTGCACCTCAATGAGTTAATAGAACCCTGAGTTTGAGCTAGTATTAATAATGACTTGATGAGCTTAACAAAAGGCCTGGAATGTAAACGTTCAGTTGACGCTATTCATGGCTGTGCCTTTTCCTTTCCTTATTTCTATTGTATTCTATGTCAAGCTTTATTTTATTGTTCGGAGTTGTTTATTATTCTCAATCTATTACTTTGTTACTTCTTGCACTCATTGTATAAATTCTTCTTCATAAACAGGGTGCAGGAGTCAGTTCTTTTAAAAATATTAATCAATAATCAACTTTTTGTTAAACAAAGTTTGAAATATTGTTGTGATTACATTTTATCAAAGTGTACTATAAGTTATTGAAACATTATATTAATTTTTAAGGTGTCACTTAGGCTCCTGGTCATAATCATATACAACTTAGGTCATGAGCCAGTGTCAGTGTGCTTTCACTGACTCCTGTACCCTCTTCACTTCACTTATATTTTAAAATTATATTTTATTTTTGTTTGTTTGTTTGTTTTTTCTTTTTCAGGGACTTTACTAATTCCAAGAATATTTTTATGTTAAATTGTGCCTTTCATATTTTTTATGGATCAATTAGATTTACTTTGAATATTTACGAATAAGAAATTAAAAAAAAAACATGTGCAATAAACAATATATTAAATATAAGGGAATATTTTTAAAAATAAAAGACTATTGTCAGTTTTCATGATTACAAATGTTTTTAGTTAATACTTTCTTGTAAAATTTTATAAGAATGATTCTCTATTTAAAAAAACTAATTTGTTCAATTTATAAAGTTTATAAAGCTTTTCAATGTATAAAGCGTTCAAATTATCCATGAATTCGACTGTTTTGTTAGTTCTTCCGATTTGTGATAATTTCTTTAGGCTAAAGATTTGAAATCAACTTACAGAAGTTAAGGGACATGATGATAAATCACCTCTACACCCTTGAGAGGTTGTATATTAAATCATAACTCGTCCGGTATAAGTTATTTAAATTATTTGTTAGTTTAAAGTACAAATATATTGTACAATGCATATGAAAATGCAAAATAACTAATAATTTATTTTTGAATAAAAAGAGGCAACTTTTTTGCATCAGTTTTATATTTTGTTGCAATGTACTTCAGTGATACGTTTAACCACTTTTGATTAGTGATTGCATGGCAGTAGTTGTTTTTCTTGCCGCTGGGAACGCCACTTTATGGGAGGCAGAACATTTACTTTGAATTACTTAATTTAGCATTATTATTACATCTTCTTATCCATATTGTTTTTATCATTACTTTTTCTTCTAGTCGTAATTAAATTAAATTACAGTAAAACAAAATGGTCATTACTCTTCAAAGTAGAATAAATAAATACTTTTAGACCATGACAAACACCCCTTATTCTTTGTCTTTAATATTTCTTCCAATAATTCTCTATTGTTTCCTTATGTGAATAGCATTATACTAAAGAAGTAACCATTCAGTTTTGCAGTTTAGTGATTTATCGGCATTTTGTAAAATTGCATTTACACTTCTTAATTTATTAATAGAATTTTGGCTTAACATGCATGTATTTATTGTTTAACCTATTAAATAGTTACAAATACTTACAAAAAATTAAAATTTCTTTTTTTTAAAAGCAAGTTCAGTTTGGATATTCTATTTCTTTAGGGAACAATTTGTTTGAAAGACAAACAGTTTACAAAAAACCAGCACTAACAGACTACTAAGCACCTGTGTGACCTATGACCTTTGCCCACTTTCCTCGTCGCCGTCACTTGATTCGCAATCATTTTAATAATATATTTCTTCTCATAATAAGTTCTCTTGTCTCATTAAATCTTGATTTCTATCATTGCTATTTGTACCTATCTGATAATCTACGAAAACTCGAATACAAAAAGAAATATTCGAATAAAAAACCTGGAATTATGTAAAGTCCTTTTATTATTTATTTATGTTGGTTATCATGTAAGTCGTAAGTGATAGAATAACGCTGAAATGTATTATGTGTTCAAAGTAATCAATTAACAATATATAAGATATGATGCTCATGACTAGTATATATTAAGATAAAGTGTAACATAAGCCAAGTTGTAGATCTTGGTTAACTTAAGTGTAACTTTTATACAAGTATATTAGTAACTATGAAGACTTGGGGGCTCATTAAAAAGGAGTTTAATTATTTTATTGAGTTTTTTTTGTTATTAATGAACTAAAGTTTTTCTGCTATTAGAATAATTAAATATGGGAATCTCCAAAGGCATTTTTCTTAGAAACGTCAATTTAAAATATTTTCATTGCATATATATAAATATATATTTTCAAAATTATACATAACACAATAAAACCCTGACTAAGATCGATATTTTGAACAACCGTACATCGTCAGGAGAAGGTGAAGTGAAAAACTGCCATATTCAAGAAAAGTCAGACTGACTATTTCTCTCACTTCATCCTTCTCATCTTTTCCGAAAGAAGAACTGCTGTTTGAAATATCGATCGTAGTAAGTGATTTCTTCTGTAATATATATGATATCTAACAAAATATCTCAGAAAGATATTAATAAATTTCGATTTGTATAAAGTGAGGTACATGGAGCCTTACTCAGGCATTTTCTATATGATATCCTGTCGGACAATTTCAATATATATATATATACAAAATTGTCACAATAACACGTGATATAAATATTCAGGTAACTCACCACAAATAATTGAAGATAATCGCTCTGAGGAGTTGAAGAAATCTGAATTGAAGGAATCGTTAAAAAAAAATCAAGACTATTTCTAATATAATTGGTAAAAATACTGTGAATGATGCCAGTCTTCATCCTACTTTAAATCAAAATCCATAACCTGCAACAACTTGTATTCACTTGCTCTCTGATAACGTGAAAACGAAAGGCCTCAGAGCGATTATCTTCAATTATGTTATAATTTGTACTTACTACCTTCAAACTTTCTCCAGTTTTCTGACTAAATGTTTATTTGGCAGAGAAGAAATGTAATTGATTCTACCAAATATTTGGTTTAGCTGCTAAATAAAAAATGTAATCAGCAAATTGGGGAACGTTTGAAGATGGTGAGTAAAAATTATAATAGACAAAATGTTCAGCGAAATTTATTTAAATGACTGTATGCTCCCAGCATACATGAATTTCATTATATATATATATATATATACTAAAATGTTCAAAAGAACACATAAAAGAAATCACTGAACTCACTACAATATATATATATATATATATATATTATATATATATATATATATATATATATATATATATAACAGTTCAAAATTGAAGATAAGTCGCACACAAAGTAAACAAACTTGCTTACAAACTCAAATTTTCGGGCAATCCGTCTTCAGGAGAAAAGGGAAAGGGAGTCCAAGCACGTTGTAGATGCAACGGCTAGTAACCTATATATATATATATATATATATATATATATATATATATATATATATATATATATATATATATATATATATATATGTAAATATATATATATAAAACAGTATACAATACTGGACAATAGAATACTGGAGTATATATATATATATATGTGTGTGTGTGTGTGTGTGTTCTGATGTGTATAGGTTATGAATAATTAGTTAAAGTCTCAAGCTATTAGCTAATTTTTCCGATCACTTTTTTCATTCTGTTATATTAAAGAAAGCATAGTGCAAAATAAAGATGTGGTTTCATAGTCGAAATAATAAAAATGTAAGTTGCATTGTATAGTTGTTTAATCATGTATTTCATTTTTAGCAATATTTTAGTATCTAGCATTTTATTATATGTTATGTGGATTGAAATAATAAGAATTCAAAATTTACAATAGTATGAATTCAGACTAGCCGCAAAGGATAATATCCTGACGATGCAAGGGTATATTATGACTGACGACGCATTAATTGTAAGACTTCAGCATTCTTCTCATATTTTAAAAATACAATTGGTCTGAATATGTTTCGTAATGGCAGATGTAAATAACAAAATGCCATCCAATAACTGGATGTATTTTGTCTAGGAAAATTGAAGAGGAACTTTTTTTTCAATCATATTGGAATTCGTCAAAAAGTTGTTCCAAATATTTAGATAGTAATAAAAAATGTAAGCATATAAGTTGTTACACGATTTCTGTGAATGATATACATACTGATATACAGTTCTGTTTTACTGATATAAATTTCTTATTTAATTTAATATTGAAAAAAAATTATTACATTTTAAATTGTTTTCTCGAATGATATAATTAATTGTTATTGATGTAAGAAATGGAATGGACTATGATAATCAAATCTTTAGTACATTACTGTTTTATCGTTATTGTTCTCTGAAGCTGTTTTTAGTTCTAAAGTTTTCTCTATTCTTTAATTTCTTTTTTCTTCAAGAGCCCCCAAGTCGATAGGTAAGAGACCTTCCACTCCCCTCCTCCCATCACTTCACCTTCAACCACATGTAGTTTTTAAGCAGACTTCAAAGGTTTCTCTCACTAGAACTACCTGATTGTCATTAAATTTAAATATTAACTGCCAACTCTTATCATTAACTGTTTGTTATCATATTTGTTGTCATAGTGAGTAGACCAAAAAAAAAGAAAGACATTAAATTAACACATTTCTGTAAATACTGACATGTTAATGGTAATCTCCTGTGATTTGTTAATCGAATCTTGATTGGTTCAAATAAAATGTCCCTTTATTATTGTTTAATTTGGTTAACCTTCTTCTCTGGGTGATTTTCAAAGGCATTTCTTAACGAATGTGCTAACAGCTACGTTTTTTGAAATTATTAACTGGAATCATTCATCACTGAACTTGATGGGGGAAAAAAAATGTCAATACGTCAATGAACGATTTCGGCCTCTCTACATAGCATTGTTCTATATACTATTCGTTGTCGTGGTTGGTTCTTAATAATGGCGCATGAAAAAATTAACTGGAAGATTTGTGGTCAAACATTAACTGTGAAAATTCTCCACGAAGGTGGATTAGTTGATTTTGTAGACATATGGAACATTGAGGATGAGAGCATATCTCAATACTCAAGCAGGATGAGAGCATATCTCAATCCTCAAGGAGGATGAGAGCATATCTCAATCCTCAAGGAGGATGAGAGCATATCTCAATACTCAAGCAGGATGAGAGCATATCTCAATACTCAAGCAGGATGTTGCTTGATCTCAAACTAATTGAAACGCATTATCAGAATTTATGACATTTGTCCCAAAAAAATAAAAAAAATATATATAACGTTTCCAATGAACTACTTCTTGTTCACATTTTTCAATATATTCGTTCAATCTGACATCAAAGAACTGTCCGGGCCAATTGCCCTAGAACCAGAGTGTCAAACTCAAGTTCACAGTAGGCCAAAATTAAGTAGTGAAGTAAAGTCACGGGCCAAACTGTTATTATTTAGTAATATCCATTTTAATAATATTTACGAGTATTTAAAAATTAACTGCAACTGATATTTATTGTTTAACCTTTTCACATAAACACAACTTTAGTTTTATTTAAACACAGAATCTGATATTCATTTCTTATTTAAATAAATAAATAAAGTATGTATTTCCCCTAATTTTTTCAAGTTCCTTTTTAAAGTAAACCTTTTTTAAAGCCAACCAAAAATAAACATGTCATTTAATAGAAATCCAACCATAATTATATGTATATACACAAACGAATATCCTAAAACAAACAACACAACCATATAGTACAACGTTTCTTTGTGATATATATTTCTTTGATATATATCACAAACGAATATATTAAATTTGAAGTTAAGTCAACGAAAATGTTTTAACCGTTCTGAAGTTCATTCATTAACCATTAAAATAAAACAAATCCATTTTTAACAAATTTTAAAAGAAAATGATTACCATAAATAAAGCTTCCTTATACTGAATTACTTTTAAAAAAAATCATTATTTTTATGAAAACAAATGCTCAAATATTCAAAATAAAGTTCTAAACAATCTAGAAATTAGGGAATTTGGCAAATTATTTCATATTTAAATCTTAAATAAGTGTGATATAGAATTAAATGTCATGTAAACAACTTTAAAACCTAATTGCAAAAATTATACTTAAGAAAAAGTTTTTACATAATTGTGTTGATATTATTTTTAATAGTAAACATGTCATAATGTCACAAATGTGACCATATATAGAAACTACAGTTTCAAAATATACAAAAATTTCTATGAATTACAACCATATAGTAATAGAGATATAAACCAAAAGAAGTTTACAGTTACCCAACTCTTTTCTTTGATACATAATGATTTTAATTGGTAAACAATTATAAAAAGGTAACAAGGTAGAAGAAATGGATATTAAATTAATATTTGAAGTTGGAAAATGATTAGTTTCATCTATGGATAAGGTTATTATAGCCATATTTTTAGTCCTATGTTATGTTGTCATATTTGTTCTAAATCATTTTTGTAGTTAACGTAACTTTACTGTATATGATTATAAAGAATGTATTTTATTTATTAATTAAAACAATATGCAAGTAATTAGGAAAATGTTTAATGTTAAGGGAAACATCATTACTTTGCAAAACCAAATGAACTAATACTAATAACTGAATTGAAATAGTCAATTATATTAAATATGAAACAACTATAATTATAAGAACAATGAGAACCATTATTGAATTCAAACTACAAAAGTTATACATAATATTAGAAGTAAGATATTCCATTAAACTTCCATAAATTAAAATGAAATTATAATTATTTCAATAATTTATTTCTTATAGGATGTTTGTTTACTATTTTGATAAATAACGAGCACATTATTTTGTATTTTAAATTAATTTATCATATTGAATTTTAATATAAGTAAGTATGTATTGGTAATTCTAAGATAATTATTTTTAATGAAACGACACTATTAACCTAACATTGAAGTGGCCATTTTGGTTAAACATAATCTCTAAGAAATTGTCATCTAATTGTTTGTTTAAATTATTATTACTCAACTAATTAATTATTAAAGATATTCGTATTAACAGTTGCAGAAACGGTTGTACTTACCATTAGATGAGATATCGAGGAATATTGTTCTTTTCAGAGAATAATATTTCATATTGTGATGGGATACAATAGAACACTACCAAGCCGTATTTTCAACTCTCCAATCAAATCCAATGACTTGCATATGACGTCACTCAATCAACACATTTCAATGACGTCATTTAAGGGTTCCCTTAATCTCCTTATATAAAAGGCTATTTTACTTGTTTTCTTTAAGAAAATATACGGAATAGCTCCTACATTATTCTATATTACTAGACTACTCGTGACCCGTTAGGTCATAGAGTCTAAACAATTAGCAGATATGTCTATTGACTGCTCATTTTAATGACTAGTTATAATCTCACTGGCAAATAATTTAATTAAGTTAAAAAAAATACTAAACGATGACTGACTTCAACATTCAAGATATCTTATCAATATGAATGTTAGCACACGCAGAAAATAAATTTTGCATTGTTATGCAACAACAATACCGGCATACTGGTTTTCTTGAAAAAAAAAAACTTATTAAAATCTAACGTAGTACAATCAGCTATTATGTGGTATTTACTCATTGAAGGGTAAAAAGCTAATGAAATGGTCTCCACATATAACGATTAAATTGTTATATGTGGAGACCATTTCATTAGCTTTTTACCCTACAAACTTACTAAAGTCAAAGTTGGCTATTCAGTATAATTTAAAACGTTTATAGCTGGGAGTTTCTAAGTTTTGAAAATAATAAATATGAACTATTAGACTAGAATAGTGAATACTATTGTAATTGCACGAACATACTGACTAGAAAAGGATATTTATGTACATCTCTTCACGGTTTCTATCATTTGATGAGAATGACCAGATATCCCTTTCTTTCTTTAATCTTTAAATAGATTTTTAAAAACCTTCGTTGTGACCTAAGTATAAGCTTGGTTTGACTCTTATCCAGTGAGACTGGCTTCTCTCTCAGATGTTGATGAGTGTCTTATTCCCGACTGATCATCATCGTCATCATTCAATATAGAGCTGAATTCTCTACATCTCCGTTGTTCCATATACTGAACCATTTATGACATTCCTTCGTATTCATAAAAAAAAAATCAGTTAATTTGTATACTAGTTGTTTCAAACAAGTTTTGCTTAGCTACTCATATATACTTTAACGATTATATGAGTCGTACGCAGTTCTATGTTCAGCTTAATTTCTCAAGCGTTTTAAACGCAGCAGAATGACTGGTCTGTGACTTTCTGAAGGCAGGCTGACCTTATTGACCACAACAGATGATGATTAGGTGAGAAATGTCGTACTGTAATTCGTAGAATTCGTTGTTGTTCTGCGTTTGTTGACTGTTGATGAAAAAACTACAGCCTTGATATCAGCCACAAACTGTTTGAAACCACTAATAATAGTGAAAACTCTCTTCAGAACATCATAATATATTGTATTGAAGTATCGTAAGAATTAAAGCGTAGGTGCAGTCAACGCAGTAAATGATCATGATTATGAAGAAAAGCACTTATAAATTGGTCAAAGGTGATCAACCGAATCAAAATCAAGCTGATTCATTGTATCTCTTGACTGAAAAGACATTTTCTATCGGAAATGTTTACCTCCTGTCCACATCGTAAGAAGGAAGTTTAACAGAAAAATTGAGCTCATTTGTGGATGCTGTGCTCAGAAAGATGCATAAACTGTGAGAAAAACAAAGTTAAATGTCTGTTGTTTGTTAGTTTTCCAAGGCCAAAAACGGAAATTTTGGCTCATTTATTATTTGGCACCCATTTTAGTAATGGGCGAGCTTCATTACCTGCTGGTTCTACATTTGGAGTCATAAGTTTTGCCTAACTGAAGTGTATTTAGAGTAGGGATCTTTAACGAGTACCTGACATCTTAGAGTCCCGGGACCAACAGCTTAACGTCCTCCGAGGGCTTAGTGGGTATCAAACCCCGGACCTACCACTTAGGTTAGTCTTTTTTTTTTATTTTCTAACAATAACTTTAATTATATATATATATATATATATATATATATATACTAAATATAAGAAACGGTCCACAAGGACTATACAACTTTAAATTACACAAAGCGCGACACAGAAAAAAGAATAAAAAGAACACTTACAGAATTCAATATTTCGAACTGTTGTTCATCAGGAATTCGCGCTCCGTTCTTCGACGTGGGGAGATCTCTCTCACTTCGTCCTCTTTCCTAGTCTACTCCTGATGACGAACAACAGTTCGAAACATTGAATTCTGTAAGTGTTCATTTTATTCTTTTTTCTGTGTCGTGCTTTGTGTAATTTAAAGTTATATATATATTTGTGTAATTAGAGAGCAAATTTTCATTAAAACATATTTAATTAAACGCTTTTTGAGTCCTCTTTTTTGTCACTTTTCTATCTTTCTAAAAAGTGTTTTTAAGTTTTCTGTTAACAATTGTTATTTGATATACCAGAAAACTTCAAAAAACTTATTAGAAAGCTAGAAAAGTTAAAATGAAAAGTGACAGAAACAATGATATATATATATATAAATATTTGGTACGGCGTAAAAATGCTCAAAAACTCCTTAGATAACATGTCGTTTATATTTCTAAACATCTTCAGGACCTGGTATTTTTAGTTAGCTCAAAGACTATTACATTTTTTTTGTATTTTGTTTTCTTTGTAGTCAAGAACCTTTAATAGCCTTTAAGCAAACAAAAAACATCGAACTTTGAATATGTCTGGAAATACAGACGAAACGTTTGCCTCGGATGTTTTTTTTTTGAGAATTTTTTCATGCTGGGCCAAGCTTCTATAAAGGAAAATAGTGCATGATTATATATAAATTCCTAACTGTATACCAATGCCCGCATTTTTAGGATTTATGCACTTGCGATGAAAGTGACTCTGACTTTTGATTCGGCACCAATGAACTGAATGACCATAGAAACGAGGAGACAACGGCACAGAGTGCCGTATAAACCGCAGTGTAAACTTCTATTACTCTAAAATTGATTGCCTCATCTTACCACTCTGACGGCAACTGTCATCATCTTACCACTCTGACGACAACTGTCATCATCTTACCACTCTGACGACAACTGTCATAATCTTACCACTCTGACGACAACTGTCATCATCTTACACATTCAATACATTTTCCATCCATTTGTTTTTAATTATCTGTTATTTTTATAAAATCGTTTAATTATATTATTTAGAGCTTTTTTGTCGTCCAGTTTGGATCAATTTTTCATTTTTTAAAAGATTATATATATAAATTAATTATATGTTTACCTTATCTCAACCACATATATTTAACACTATTTTCCTTAATTTGAACACAAACCTCTATGTAGTTGCTTCCTTACAATAGAAAAATATCAAGGTAATTATGTATAATAATTAAATGATATAATATAATTACTTTTCATGTTATTGTAATTAAATTCAGTATTGATGTAACCCTGAAGATGTCTACAAATATAGACGAAACGTCGGCTTAAAAGTGTTGTATTATTGAAGATGGACCAAACCTCAATAAAAAGAAAAATAGTGTTAAATGAATTATATAGTTGGAACTCACTCAACTAATTTAAAAAAACAATGGCCATATTTCTTAATAATCTTCGTATCTCAAAAGCTAGAAGGCAATTCCACACTACGTAATACTTTTTATTTTATTTTTCAGTCAATTATTATTTAAATGTAAACAACGTTTGTTATCAATCGTTTTTATTCGTTGTTTGTATGTGCCCAACGTAAGCGGTTTTGGTATTATTTAGCGCTCCCAGCTTATTCAGCCATATCGCTGAAAACAACAGCAAAACAGACTGATGCCTTTTTTACGTGAAAGCTCTTTTGCCGCATCTCGGGAGCTACAAGGTCTAGCCTAGGATAGAGGCAAACAAAACCTCCGAGATACGCCCGAGGTGGACCACGCAGAGGCGAGCTTCCACGACCCTACATCCCAAAAAAAAACTAAAAATCTTATAACAATTTAATAAAAGCAAAGCGAAAAGGTCCCACTAAACTAAAAATATTTCTTGAGCATATTTCTTGATATTTTTTTTTTACTTCTAACACTTAGTCTTATACCACAAAACTGGAAATTTAACTCCCGTTATTACCCAACTCAAGCTACCTATAACATACATTTATTCTAAAAGATGCATATTTTTAAAATAGTCATATGTCTTGCTGTTAGTTCCATCTCTTAGTATAGCTCCAAAAAAAAAACAGCAATTTTTTTGAAGTGAAGTATTTAGTTTTGAGTCTTCAGAAAGTGCATGCAGGAATGCCTCGTGCAGAGATGTGTTATGAAGAAGGACCACTTCTTAAAGAAGAAGTGTTTAAATTACGGACTATCCGAAGGTGAACTTGCAAGTCTGTCAAGTGGCGCTGACTGCGGCGTAACTGGGCAACATTCCCCCCAAGATTCTTCTGCTCCTTACCAGCTGAACACTTAGTCTGAATTAGTCTTTGCCTTGAGAAGGAGTGCGGTGCCTTCCGCAGCCGTCTCACGTACCAACAAGGATTTACCCACCTTTAAACTTACACATTCTGGTGAGTTCCTTTATATAGTAACCTTTCTAAAACATTACCAATTACTCATGCACCATACTATCTAAGGACCTAAAAGCTTATTCCTTTAGAATAGGATGCTGTTTTCCATCATGTCACTAAAAACACACGTGTCTCCACAATGAAATAAATTATCACCAGAGAAAATATTGAAATAAACCTTTATTTTACTTAATTTAATAATTTTACTTCGTCAGTTTCTCAGTTAAATTGAACTCCCAAATACGAGCGTTTAGATTTGACTAAAAACGTTTTCCAGGATCGGAAGATATAATTTTTGAATAAAAGAAAACGACTAGTAATCTTTAAATACGAGTAATATTTATCTTTAATACCTTTACAATATTAATAATGTGGAGGACTAATAATTTTAATGTGACAAAACATTCCGGCAACTGACAATATAGGGATGTATAGTTCATTTACCTTGTTCGTTGTAGTCAATGATATATATATATATATATATATATATGCATATTTAAGAAATACATATTTTTATGCAAGAAAATAAACGATCTCTGCGGACAAGACATCCAATTAAACAAAAAGGACACAAGAAAAATGATACAATTCACGTCTGTATTTCGACCGCTCTCATCATCTAAGACTGGGTCTTTGGCTGACAGCCAAGCAGGCCACTTCTACTCCTGATGATGACAAGTTCAAAATATAGAAGCGAGTTGTGTCAGTTTTTACTATGTGTTCTTTTGCTGTAATTATATATAAAAGGATTTCACATAAACACGTCAAATAACAATCAATGATTAAACCATTTTTTCCCTTTTCTTATTGTGGTTTGATCATTGATAAATATATATATATATATATATATATATATATATATATAGGTGTATAATGTAATCGGGATTCGGTCAATTGACCGAATCCCGATTACATTATACACCTATTCTATCCAACGGTTGATATATTATTGAATTTGTTATATATATATATATATATATATATGTATATATATACAATGATCAAACCACAATAAGAAATGGGAAAACAAGACTAAGATCTTTCAACCGTAACAAGCGGTCTTCGTCAGAGTCAAAAACCCAACTGAGTCAGTTGGGTTTTTGACTCTGACGAAGACCGCTTGTTACGGTTGAAAGATCTTAGTCTTGTTTTCCCATTTCTTATTGTGGTTTGATCATTGATTGTTGTTTCACGTGTTTATGTGCAATCTTTTTATGTATATATATACATATAATTAACTGTAACACATAGAAAGAAACCTAACTTTAAAACTCAGTTTTCAATATTTCGACCTTTATGGTGGTCGTCCACAGGCTACTGCTATAACAGTGGCCTGATATATATAGAATTGAAATATACAGCAGCTTCTGCATATTTCAATTCTATTTATTAAAAAGAAGATTTGCTACCCACGTATACAAATATATGCTTATATACATAACCACTTTCAACACTATGTGTGTTTCCTAGTAAATGAAGATTCTTTATGGTAAATTGTCAGCACTGCTTGCCAACTGTCTTCCAGGACAGTGTAAAGTGGTGCCAGTTTTCCAGCATCTGAAAGTGTGATATTGGTGTTTTGCTAGTCTGCCAAGCTTTATATTTGCGTGACTCTATCATCAAACCAATCCACTTGGTGTCAAGACGTGGCATTTCTTCTTTGTGTATTTGCTGTTTGTTTGAAAACACACAGGCACTGATTACAGTAATGTTGCAGGCCTTTTCTAGCGGTACTCAATACAAAGGAACTTTAGCATTGAGCTTTAAAATCAATGTATGACTGGCAATGACGTGAGAAAGTATTCTATTTTGAAACAATATTTGCATTTAGAATACATTAGGTATTATATAGTCAACAATTGATTGATGACCTGACAATCTGAACACTCAATCATCTGATGGTAATCCACAAAGAAAAGTTAACTTTGAATACTGAAGGGTTGCAGAGACATTTTGAATATAGATCTACGTATCAAGAATATCCTTTGCGGCTATAGCGGTGCCCTTGAAATAAAAGACTTCATTTAATGTTTAAAGGGAACAGATTATTTTTTGAGCATGTTTATCAGTCTAACGTCAGAACTATAAAGTCCAGAACACTGAAAGAACTATTGGTGAAGAGATCCGAGCCAATGCCTCTGTACAACCAGGCTCCCAGAGGACTGTCATTGGTCAAAAAACTATAGTTTCCCTATGTATATTCTGCGCCTTTAATGTGGTTTACATATTTATAGAAAGTTTAAATACAGCATCACTATCACTTAAAGAATATTATACTATCATGTCCTCGTTATATATGTTTAGTACCATAATTCTCCATCCATAAATACATTACACTACGAAACCAGAGGAAGATAACTGGTTAGGAAAAATAACAATAGTTAAATGGTGATTCTAGACAAACTTTTTTTTCAGAATGAGTGACTGACTTTTATTTCGCTATCCAAAGACGTCTCTCTCACTTCTCCTTCTCACTTATTTTTTCCTGATGATAAAATTCAGTTCGAAATATCCAATGGACGTAGTCTTTTTTTCTGTCATGTAGACCTATTTTATTTTGTAGTTCTATATATATTCATTACATTTACAACTAGAAAACACAAAAAAGATACTAATATCCCCTATTCTCGATAATTACGGCTTTCTTCCATTCTTCTGGAGAGGAGGAAAAAAAAAGAAGTAGAAACAGAAGGGAGAAGACGTGAAAGGGTTCCCAGACCGGTACAAGGTCATATATATATATATATATATATATATATATATATATATATCAATGATCAAACCACAATATGAAATGGGAAAACATGACTAAGATCTTTTAATCGTAACAAGCGGTCTTCGTCAGAGTCAAAAACCTAACTGAAACACTAGATGGGTTTTTGACTCTGACGAAGACCGATTGTTACGATTGGAAGATTTCAGTCTTTTTTTCCCATTTCATATTGTGCTTTGATCATTGATTCGTATTTCACGTCTTTATGTTAAATCTTGCCATATATATGTATAGGTATAAATAGGCAACAGCTCTTTTTTCAAACAGGTATTTTTTTTTTGTTGATGTCATTGTTTGTATATGTTTATTGTGATATATTGGTATGTAGATGAAAGAGAAATCACTGAAAAACATCCGTGGTTATAAGGAAAGTGTTTCACTTTAATGGGAAGCAGTTAACATATACATATATAGACAAACTCTCAATCTACAAGGTATTCAACTTTCGGTTTGACATGGTTGACTAAAATTGGAAGGATTCCTATTTACACGGACTTTAATAAAGGCTTCAGAATCTTTCAAATTGTTAGAAAAGTGAAATTACTACTTTGTTTTTACTACTTTGCAAACATCATTATATTATTTTATTCCATTGAAAATAACAAATATGAATTAAATAATAGAACTTTATTAAACAAGCTTTTGTATAAAAAGGAGCTGAAATCAGAAACGGATGGAAAGAAATGAAGAGGGAGGTGAATTTATATGGCATAACGCATTCGTGAACGTGAAAGTGCAAGGGAATTCTAAGAACTGTAAAATTCTAAATGTTGCTTTGCTTCAATCCTTATCAATTTGAGGCTGCGTTTAATAAGCATAAGCATAGAAATATGGTACAAGAAGTGATAATATCACTCGTTTTATACAGAGTGTGCTAAATTCATTTGTTTTCAAGAGTTTTTAAAACACGCCTCTGTTTGAGGCGGTGTGACAGAGTAATGTACATGGCACAGTAACGGCAGCGAGTCACACGCATGACCTGCAAGACAAATGGACTGCTTGATAGCATTGTAACACAAGACTAGGCACTGCGAGTCCCTGGATTTACTGCACTAAGTAGCAGTTTTCCCTTTATCAGTGCCGTGCCGCGCCATTGCATAGCGCTTGGGGACCACGCCTTATGCTCGCAGATTTATGTTTGCTGTCTCAGCAGCCTTGCTGATTTAAATCGTAGCAGTAACTCCTCCATCAGTATATAAACACCAACAGTACTTATCTCTATTCTCCTGCAAGTAAGAACACTTTTACTTCAAATACCATGAAACCAATCCCCCTCCGACTAATCAGATCATCAAATTCACGATAACTGACGACTTTAGACTCAAAGACCATACGACCACGAAACAAACTCACCATAGACAGGACAGAAACTAACATACCGTCCTACCTGACAGACCTGAACAATTAAAGTAGTACAAACAGAAAAGCAGATAAAAGCCTCTCGCTTGGAACTGCCTGACCCCCAACGTGCTTCAATGCACGGAAAATCTCGTTGTTTGTTGGTCGTTGGTTGGTATCTCCATTCTGAGATGGTGTTTGCACTTTGGTTTGTTCCAAAATTAGTCAAATTCCAGACTTACTCTCTACAGTGTTTTTTAAATTACATAATTCCAGTTTTTATTATGTTCCACAGGAGGAAAGATTCTAATATTAAATAGCTTAAAGCCTGTAGATGGTTATTATTAAACTAAATGAATTATTAAACTATCTGAGGGCTGCAGCTTAGCTAAGTTATGAGTCAGCTCTACATGTTCTGAAGTTGAAACCGTACTTCTTGCACCAGTGATATACAAATATGGAGTCCATAAAAAAAGAAATATTTGCATAGAAGATAATATCTGAAAAAAAAAGTCTTAAGTAAATGTGGATATTATCGTTGTTAATATCATCAAGTCCAAAAAAAGATTCATGAAGTTCAAATAAAAGAACATAATTTTCTGGAACTAAAGGGTGTTTTGAGAAATTTAAAATGAGACTATCCCTGCATAATGGATAAAAGAATAATGAGCTCAGCTCATTAGCCGGGAGGCAAAGAATACTTTAAAGGACTATGAAATATAATTAAAGGTTATTACACCTCCCACCTCCCAAAAAAGTGATCAATGCAGACCTGTCTGGGTTGTTCTCGTAAAATATCCCACGGATGACTTCATCGTTTTGATAAAAGGTTGGCTGCAGGATTCAAAGTTCAAAGGAAGTCATTTTGTCTATGTAGCAATGTCTTAAGCGATTGCATGCTGAAGCCATGGGTAATCAATGATTTCTTGAATTCTAGAATGTTGAAAGACATGTACAAAAACAATCTTCTTCTCTATTGGAATTGAAAAAAAAAAAGTAAAATAAAATAGAGTTGTCACAGTTGCACTATTTTAAGAATACAATTGTTTTTTCCTCGATGTTGAACTATAGAAAGTGGGAGATTGGACTTTAAAATTGTTTTACATGTTGATAACGCTTCAGAACAAGTTATAGGATTATTTCATGATTCATCCCTCGGAGAGGACGTTATACCGTTGGTCCCGAGTTTGTGTAATGTCAGGCTCTCATTAAAAATCTCTACTAAATATACCTGAGTTAAGCAAAATTAAGGACTCCCAATGTAGAATATGCATTGTGTGATACCTCATCTTTGACCTATGTGTGTTCTCCCGTGGACACCACTGTAACCAGACCTTACATGCGAAAGGTCAAGTTTTACTATAAGGTACAATATCTCTGATCCAATCGCTTTAAAATTATCACAGATTTTTGTTAAACATTTTTTAAAATATTAAGGAATGTTACTGAAAATGTGTTTTCAAATATATGTAGGATGAACCACAACACTTGCCGTGTACACGAGTTGTTACGAACACTGGCTCTTTCTAAATTACGTTCAGAACAAAAGATGGTATCAAAATTATGTTAAAATAGTTAATAATCACTTTAGTGGTTAGTGAAATCAATATGCTAACCCCTGCTAGACATCCAACAGACAAGTTGTAGTGGTTTGAATAAAAATGATATGCCAGGTACTTCAGAACGAATGCTCGAATGTTCCCATTAGAACATCAGAAAAGAGTTGAACATATTCTCATAAATTGACTTAAATTAACTTGATGAACTAACCAGTTATACCAAACTTATTGAATATGAATTCATCTTCTGAATTCAAATTGCCATTGGTTCCACTGCACTGATTCAGATGCAGGTCCGGATGTGAGTAGTTAGAACACACACACATCTATATATATATACGGTACTGTTTTCTATATATATATATAAGCCACAAGGAAAAAGTAAAAAAACACAGAAAATATGCTCTAAGACCTTTCAATTATATGTCATCAGAGAGCAACTAAATATTGATAACAACAGAGGTTACAGGTTTGTTACAAAAACAAAATATGGGGAGACACTACAAAACACATGTTAAAATATAGAAACATATAAAATACAAGCTAAAAAAGATAAAACAACAAAGAAAAACAAAATACTAGGTACCAAATGGAGAAACATCAGTTCGATTAGAGCCCACACTGCAGGACTTTAAAACATCACGAAGTCCGATTTACCTGACTATACCCTCAACCAAAAACATTATCCAATTTAAAAAGTCCCGGGCTGCTGTTTATAAACAGAATCCCCATTCCTGGTTCGTGATGACGATTGACATGAAAATTAGAACAATAATTACGTGTTTGTTTCCCTAACTTGGTTGGTACGTGGTTTAATACCCAGTCTGGTATTATTAAACCATTTTTTGTTGTTCTAGTTTATTTCTTATTTGTTCTTACATCTTTTTTTGTTTGATATCGTATTGTTTTTCCCACGATTAATTATATAAATGAACACGGAAAAAACCTTTAAGAACAAATCCTTTGACTATATTTGGCGTTCTTCATCTGTTCTCCTTAACATAAATATAGCATAGACTATAGACTATGACACTTAACCTCATAGGCATGTTACTTTTTGTGCCATCGTTATTCCTGTGTTCCCTCCTCTGTTAATTCTATTCATTATTCTTGGCAGACATCTTTCCTCTTTCTGTTGCTATATAGCTTAATTTTATAAATGCCTATATTAGAATAATGAGAATTTCAAAACTTTTTATCTTTCCTTTTTTCTGGCCATGGGCCAGGGTATCTCACTGTTTTAGTAAAAAGGGTCAATGTTCGACCTGTGTGTGCTCGCTTGTAGGTGATTGCCAGTGCAACCTAATCTAACAGTAGTAGAAGAGTCAAAAAGTCAAAACGACTATGTCCTAGATGTATGTTTGGATGACTGTAATAATTATTTAATTTATAATGAATGAAGTAGCAAAAAACTTGGATTATTATAATGTTGCTATTTGGATTATTTCAATTTATCTTTGAAATAAGTTGAAAATGCTAACGCTGGACCAAACTTCGACCTAACATAACCTAAACTATTACAGTCATATTTTCTTTGATTGTAGAGTCATCATATATTATATATTTTTCCTTAATACATTAAAAAGATTGTGCAGTAACTGTACAAGAAATACTCACAATAAAAACATCAATTAAACCATAAGGGAAATATATTTGAAAATCAAAGAGGAACTGAAGTTTGTTAATCATAATACCCTTTTGAATTACGAGTGTAAGAGATATTGATGGCTTTAAGAACAATTGGAACTGACTTTTGAAGAGGAAAGGTGATTGCATGCATTCGTTCTCCAACACTTGTTTAATAAAGATATTCAACAGAATGATTAATGGCATTATTGTAAGGAAAATAATACGACTGTCAGCAAATAAATGATAACAGATATCAGTTAGAAGAGGATTAGCACAAACAAAGGGTGAAAAAATAATTCTTTTCATTGAAACTTTTATCAGCTGTTTGTGAAACGATAACCTGTCAAAACTATAGAGAAAGTGGTATAAAGACTTGATTCAGATAATCACAAGGCACTCAGGAACCGTTCTCTTTGATAGGGACGATTATTTAAACAGTCTCATTTAGAGAAGGGAAGCATATATAATCTAAGTATAAGGAATTATCTGTTTGCCCAAAATGGCTACTTTAATCTTCAAAATTTGTATGATTATTTAAGTTTACTGAAGGAAGCTATTGACAGGTCAATTTATCTAAGTCAGTGATCACGGTGAAGATAATCAATTTTGTTTTTTACTCTTTTATTACATTTTGAAATCCATAAATATTATTTAAAAATATTCTTTATAAAGTTTTAACTCTATTTTATTTCCAATCGCACTAGTCTTTTATTATGATGTGCTACTTAATTCATTGAATGAAACAAATTATTACCAATGTAATTATAATCTATGCTGTGTCAATTGTTTTCAATTATAGTTAATGGTATTTTATTTCAACCGTGAAATGTTATTATATTTTGTATGAGCAAAATGCATAGAAGTAATGTTCTTTGGCTCTAATTGATTATTTTACCAAAAGGTAAATAATTTATGTTAAAAGACTGATATTAGCTTTCTATACAACATTACAACCTTAAAAGTGATTTGTAATGGTTTTGAAAATAAATGACAAAGGGATTTTAATGAACCTCAAACAATGGATTTGATATTGAAGGATTGATTAATATATGATTAACGACTTCTTTCTTTCAACAAAAGTGTATATAATATTATTTCTGGGCACAAATGGCTGACTGAATGAATATAAATATAAAATATAAATATAATAATGTATACAGGATAACTTAGAGAAAAGAATGTAGGAAAATACTAACAAATCTTACTTCAGTATTATTTTGGTTTTGTATACAACGGTTGCCACTAGACGATGGAGGTCCAGTTACATTGGGTATATCGTTGGTGCCCTTAGTAATGTATCTTACGGATAGTTAAAGGATGCCACAGCTGAATGAGCGACACCTTTTCCCCTTACATAGAAAATAAGGTATAAAGTTCGTGCTTGCTTGGCTATGCCCACCTTTGGCATTTCTACCATCTGCGGCTCATCAATAGAGGCGGGTCCTCTTCCTCCTAGAAGAGAGCTCAGCAGAGCTGCAGACGATCCTGCGTTCATGGATCGCATCCCAGACTGCCAGGCGATGAGAGCACATGCATTTTATGGTTGTGAGCTACGAGATTGTAACAATATATCGGGCAAATTGTGAGTTTCGGCACAACGCCACGATTGTTACAGCCCAGTTTCTTTATATTTATAGGTATATCCTACTTTAAGCTTTAAAACACAAAAAAAGAAAAATTCACAAGAATACCAAAGTCAAGTATGTATTCAATAAAGTTTAGTTGCACGAAGGGGCGACTCCTTTACAACCAGTCTGCATTCCTTTTCTTCCCTTTCTCGAGTTGTAATTGAAGAAACAAAACACCACCTTGTAGAAGCAGCTAATCTCCTTTCTAATAGCTCAGCTGAATGCGGACTCAAACAGTTCTCAAAAACCATCCGCTACCCTTGAAAATAAGTCCCCCGGATGCAGAGTTTACCACAACACCAGTTCCAAAACTATTTGGCCAAACTCACAACGAATACACCCCCAAAACTCTGCCAGTTTATTTCTTATACTCCTCACTTTTCTCTTGTTGATACTTTGTCTCCATGGAGACCACCTGTTTGTTTTCCTTCCACCCACTTGTTGCCAGTTTTAATAAAAGAGATAAATTATTCTAAAAGAGCTGGGCATCACTAATCCAGGAATTCGTTACAGAGATGGTTTCGTTTGGTTGCTGTTCAAGTTTGGGTTTATGGCAACGATATAGTATCAATGTGTGGCAGTTCGATGAAAAAAAATTATTTGTTTTGAATAGATTCTTACAAGAAATAGTTCAATGCGATTTCTGTACAATTTTCCATGCCTATTCTAAGGTATGTTATGCAAGGCTATATCTAAAAATGCCAGAATATTTCTTATCCTTGTTCATTGATATAGTAAGCATTTGTAAAGGAACTTCAACAATAGAGTTCATTATAAAAAAAAAAAACGTAATTAATAAATAACAAAAAGATGAAAATTGCATAAGTAAAGTTATTGAGACGATAGCTTTTGTGAAGCGTGTTGCTACATGAGATGTCGTTGGTCTCAGTCTGCAGCTTTCCCCAGTAAAGATTTTCCATTGTCGAACAGAATACACCAGAACTGGGTTAGCTTGACCAATTGGAAAGGTTCTGACTCACGCTTGCTTGGGGATCCGTGGAAAACGCGAGAAACACACTTCAAGGATAATTCTATTTGCGGAAAAAAAGAACGAGAAAAAAGTGCATTAAAAATTGATGAAGTGAATAAAAGATCAACAGATTTGTTCAAAGGATCCGAAAGCTTTTGAGAGCAAGTCGTAGGGTTAGGGTAAACAATTCTTATTTGTTGTATTAAATCTTTACTGCCTTTAAGCGCCATAATCGTTTATAAATATTTAGAACATTAACATCTGATATTTAAAATGTAAATATAAGGATTACGCAATAAAAAAAAATACGTTTGAAACAAATAAAACAGTAAACAAAATAAATTACTTAACTCCAACAACTTAAATAATCTTTCGGACAAAAGTAATTACCATTGTGCGGAGAGATACCAGGAGAATACCAGAAATATTAAGGGATTAGAATAAAAATGGAAGGTTATAAATTCAATAATGAAACAAGAGAAAAGAAAAACACAACCAGATAGCAAGACAGCAACTTCAATAAAGAAAGACAAAACGTCTGGTACATTACGTCTAGCAAACACAAAACAATAGAAATCAATAATTGTTTATTTTTTTCATTGTGGCATAATATTTGCCCTTTTCGGGTTTATGTACCTTTTTCATAAGTAGAATTGAGTAATTTGTGAATTCTTACAACTACTATTTGTTTGGAGGAAGAATGTCTAAATATGGAAGTGAGAGTTGGTAATGTTTCGGTCTCATGTTATTTCCCTATCTATATATTAGAGATGAATACAGATTTTTTTTCCTTTTTTGTGAATAAGTGATGTATTTTTGTTTATTTATATCAACCTGGTTTTATGACATGGAAAAGAAGTTCATTGAATAATGTCTGAGATATATCGAACACAAAAAAAACAAACACAAAAACACAAAAAAAACGTTTTGGTATTTCGATGAGTCGTCAACATCAGGAGAGGAGATTTGATTCTCTTGAGGATCAAATCAAAGAGCGAAACTACTTTGAAGAATACCTTCGTCGTAGTTTCAGTGAATATACGCGTGAAAGTGAATGGACAAAAAATGAAGTAACTAATGATTCAAATTCAATAATATAAATAGAACAAAAACAAATATAATAAAATAAAACAAGTAAGACTACATAAAAAGAATTAAAAGGATAAAAAATAGAAAAAGAGATGTTGAATTCAAACATCTAAACAAAATTATAAAATAAAAAAAATAACTAACTCTTTGGTGCAAAGTTATGATAGTACCAACAAAACTGGAATACTTCTCTTCAGAGACCGTCAAAGTGAACATGGTGTAGGAATCGGGCATCTGTTTATGAATTTGTACAAGGAAGAGTAATTGAAGCTAAGCCCATGACAGTTTGAATGAATGGGAAAACAGCAAAGTTTGCCTTTGTTTGGGTTGACCAAAGTAAGCCGTATGACAATTTAATAAAAATACAAAAATTAATGAGGTAATGATAGGCGAAAAGTGAATTGCATATTTGATTTTAGGATATGCGACGTAGTTCTGCGATTGTCACAATTATTTTATACAAACGCATGTAAGAAAGTCCTTTTAAATATTATCTGAAAAAAAAACTATTAGACTTGTATTCCAGAACATTAAAACTGAATAGAGTTGAGCTTTGTCGATTTACCGTTTGTCGGATGGCTTGAAGAGGATTAAGTGTTGTTATGAAGTGAACTTCGTCATGTTGACACAAAGAAAGTTCACTCTTGGATTATATTGACGCAAAGAGGTCAAGCCTTTAAAAGAAATTAGACTAGAAAGTACATAGTTGACGGCAATGAGATAAAAAGCTGGTGTGGAAGGCTGAAGGAAGAAGGAAACAAGCGCTCGACTTGATAGCCTTATCGAACAGACAGCTCTTTCAGCGCTTCATCCGCAATCAGGCTTCTTTACTCAACTTTACTTCTTTGCCTTGCAAAGTACTTTGCGAACCAGTGAACTTTCATTTTTTTTTTGCACCAGAAAGAGGTTTCATATTTTCATGGATCTGAATCGAAGGTGTTGTGAAAAGATATGGCAAAATAAGTTGATTTGACAACTATAAACAAAAAAAAGTACTTATTGAATAAAAATAAGAAAACAAATAGTTGACTTTAACTATCTTTGCACAGCTTAACATCAAACGAAACATGAATTCAAATGTTCATAATCATTTATATGTTCATAATAAATGTTCATAACATCAAACATGAATTCTCCATGTTACCTTTTTTTGGGGCTTCATTTAGTTGGAAAATGTATCATAAAGGAGACATGGTGAAAGAAACAGGCGAGAATGTGGTCAAATTTGAAAATAAAACATGAGGAATAGAGAAATAATGTCATTGTGTTGGTTTGTGTGCGGCTGGTATTGAATTAACACATGGACCGGTCGTGGTGCTCCACTAGGGTTTATACAAAAACCGACATTTTAGAAAACTGGTTTTCGAATAGTAATTTTTCCAGAAAACCGGTTTTAGCCGGTTTCGAATTTTTATAAAAAAAATTTTTTTGCTCGAATATTCTGTGATTTAAACAAAAAATTTTAACAGAAAATTTAGAGTGATTAAAAGTAGTTTTTGACTGAAATTATTTACTGTTCAATTTTATTGATAGTAAAAAAATTTAGTAGAACAAAGAAATAATAGTTGACCAGGATTAAATAACTTAAAATAATGTAAATAAATGTATATGTATAAATAATTGTGTAAATAATTTTCACATATAAGGATGTAAATATTTTATAATAATGAAACGAATTATTCAGCAAATGGTTCGAATAAATAAAAACAATATATTTTCATATTTTTATAATAACCATATTATTAAATCGGACTGAAATGATTCCAAGAACCAAACTGCTTGCAACAGTGTTTTATTTTTTTGCAACAATGTGGTATGTTTGGCTACATTTGTCATTTTCAATTTTTTTTTTAAGTGTTATTCATACATTGAAAACCGATATTTTCTACTAAAAATTTTCGGTTTTCGACTTTCATAATTTTCTCAAAGAAACCTGTTTTTAAAAACCGACAAACCCTAGGCTCGGCCTGGTCACGGAGTACCGCTGCCTAGTGCATAATGTCTGTCTGTAACACTCAACACCGGGAGCTGCTCTCAATAAACCCCCTTTTTTAATGCAATCGAAATCAAGAGTTATTACTAGCAATTAGTGAACAAAAATAAAAATATAAATTCTTGCTATTCAAATTTACAATATAAATTTCCAACATCACAATTTCTTTTTTATATAATTTAAAGAAACATCTCTCTGAAATGTTAGCCACACATGGTGCCCGCCAGAAGGCGTTCCACGTATTACTGAGAATGATAAAATAATATATATATATATATATATATATATATATATTATATATACTAATAATATTATTATACAAACTGCCTGCAAAAGCCTTTTCACAAAAAAACCAGGGGAAAATGTTTTAATTTGCTTAGGTTATTTTTCTGGGCACATATAATATAAATATAAATAAAAAGATTTCACATAAACACGTGAATTAACAATCAATGATCAAATCACAACAAGGAATGGGAAAACAAGACTATTGTGGTTTGATCATAATATAAATATGTGCAAGGCCATGAAAGCACATGGCAAAATTAATGTAGGAACTACCACAATTTGGAAAGACAGTGGTAATGAAAATATTTTTCACTTTTCGCTCCAAGCTTAAATATTTCTTACTTACTTTCCCTCCCTTACTCTTTCTATTTATGTCCGCTTTCTGTAGTCTCTCTTTCTAGTTATCTCTCCATCTTTCCTCCTCTATTTGAAACACATTTCCTTTTTGCTTGTTCCCTCCACTATCAAGGGTCTGTTCGGTTTTTTCCACCCCGTCCACTTGATGCCGCTAGACAGTGCTCCGGCCCTGTTGAATCAACACATTAGTCTTCCTTAAAGGGGGATTCTAACACCACCCTATAAGCCCTAATGGACCACTTCCCTCTCTCCAACTCTCCTCTGGTTATAATCAAACCCTTCACACTTGTCCCTCCTTTAGTTTTTTCACACCGCTATTGCTTCTCCTCTCATACTCTCTCTTTTTTAGAACACACCCCTTTTTCAAAGGGAACACACGGCATTCAAACTAATTTGTTGACTGAAATATAATCAACTAGAAATCTAGCTAGCTAGCATCTTCTTTAAACCCATTTATAATAATTATTCATTTTAAAATACATGTTACTTTCATCAGGAATTATAAATACTATATAAAAATAAAAATCGCCGTATACTGCAGTTGGGAGTATTCTTACGGACTACTAAATCATTTAGGCTGTATTCCCTTGATCCTTAAATAAGCAAACGTGAACCATAGTTTTTAACGGTTTCTTTAATCTAAACGAGTTCCAGTGAGATTTTATGCTTTTGTTTTGGCTTGCTTCCAGATCAATAAGTGTGATTTCTTATGCTTCTAAGCTGACTGATTTGAATCTAACATCCGACAGTTTTTTTTTTTTTTTTTTTTTTGAGTTGAATATACACTTGGACATTCATGGGTGAAACATCCTTGAATAGTAAAAGAGATTGTCTATCAGAACATTGCTGACTGGACGTATGTTACCAAAAACACCGTGTAGCGAACCTTTTCAACCCTTACGCTCAGATGTAAACAGTTCTAGATCAAGAAAAGTTACTCTGGATTTAGAGTCCCATTACGTAGACTAGCCTAAAGCAAATAGCATACTTCTATCCTTTTTCTTGGGAATTATTCTGCGGAATTATAAAATAAATGCAGGCGTTTGTAAGTTTATAAGCGTTCTAGTGTTCACTAGACAATCATTTTCATGTGATCAGTCAAATTTGACAATAATTACCAGTGATTAGCAAGAATACAGTAGTTACTGTTCTTAGATATCAGAATAAATAACTCTCTCTAATTAATATATTTTTATGGAAATTTAGGGTCCTAATTTTTTTGAAATCAAGTTGTGTTAGTAGTTGTTATTATAATAAAATAAATATACCAGATACCATATTGTTGTTTCAAAGAATAATGAGGTAAAAGCTTTACTTGTAGTGTTGGAACTGCTTTGGCTTTCAACGATTATCTGAATATTGGAATTTAATTAATGAAAATTGCATAAATGAGTGTTTTATTTCTTTAACATTATGATTTGAACAGCTCTTAGCTAGAGTTGTATGGTGACAACCAACATTCTCGTGTCCATTATTGTATTGCAAGTTTCAAACAGGCTTTCGACAAAAATCTTACGTGATTTTAATTGAACTTTGTTTATCAAGCTGTTGTTTATGAAAAGCCTTGACATTCTGAATTTATTTGTTTTGATTTGTTCTCGTGGCCCACACAGTAGTCTCCGCTAGTGGAGAACAGTGAAGGCGATCCCTTCCCAGACTCGCCTAGTGGGTGCAGTAAACACTCACCTCTTACTTCGGCCCTGACATTTATTACTCAGGTCAATTTTGATTCGGACAAACTGTTCTAGCAGAGGCACGAGTTTAGTTAACTACTCTCCCCCACAACACACCTTCTTCTACATTATGTTTTACATCTTTTCGACTTGTTTGGTATTTCTCATCTTTTAAACATTTTCAGGAGGCAATAAATCTGCAAACTTACTTATTATTGTATTAACTACTGATTTGAAATTCAGTCGATGTTTATTATATATATCTTACTAGGCTGAAGTAACAGTATGAGCCTTGAGAAGCATGTTATTATTATGAGCAGAAAGAACCTCGAAAATAACATAAGTTCAAAACTGGGTTGAACGCAGAATAAGAAACTTGTAACAACTATCCCAACAGCTGTAAAACAGGTTTCAGTCAACACACAAACCCTCACATGAATTGCTGTATAACAATTTACATTCACATTAAACAAATATTCCTATCGTTTTAAAAGTTTCTTTTTTTTTTGTGAATAATTTAAAATTAGTATAAGATTTCTTTGAAATATTAATTACAGAATGAAATATATTAGACATTGGTCAGCTTTACATGTTGAAATTAATTTTTCAAAGCTGACATTTATGTTTTATTTAAAGTATCTTTTGAGATTGATTTAAATTTGGAAAGCTAACTGATTCATGATGTATCTTATTCTATTTTATGATGAATATCCTATTAATATTTATTTATTTATCAGTTATATGAAATTTTATGGTAAAAAGTTAATGAAACGGTCTCCACATATAAAAATTTAATGGTATAAACAACGCCAGTTATACCACAGACACTCACCCTTAGTTAATGCCTGAGGAGGAACACTACGTGTTCGAAACGCGTTGTTTATACCATTAAATTTTTATATGTGGAGACCATTTCATTAACTTTTTACCCTACAATGAGTAAATATCACATAATAAGTGATTGCACCTCGTTAGAGTTTTATGAAAGTATTTTCTTCTTTATTTCTGCTTGTTTTATTTGAAAGTTTAAAAAGGCAACCTTCACTTGTGGTTCTTTGAAGATGTTTGATAATAGTGCTCATTTGTAAGGCTAACTACTTAACTGAATTAACTGTTTGCCTCCTCAGCGGATTTCTTTTCTTGTTGGCAACACTGTCAGTATTTATCAAGTGTGATTTATTGTACAGCGCTTGTTTATTAGGTACATAGTAATGTACAGTGGGACCGTTACATCATTTTTTTTAAAATACAATAAAAATTTCAGAAAATAAAAATGACAAAAAAAAATATTAAAATATACTCACAGTTTGCAACTTCCTGTAAAAGCATTCAGAAGTGCTATCAATAGGGAAAACCACTTCTCATTAATGTGGTGATTCGCAAGTGACATCAGACAGGCACACGCGGCTGCAAAAAAAAACAATAATTACAAAAATCATTTTAAATCCGAATGATAACAAAGGGAAATGTATGGAATAGAAAATATAACGACTGAAAACCAGTAGAAATTTAACGGAGTAAACAAATATCATAAATAAAAGAGAACATCACCAACTAACTTAAAAAAAAAATAAAAGTCAAAGAAAGAAAAGAAAATAATTACAATTTTTGCGATTTAATCTCAATGAACTTATGAACATAAAAAAATTGATTCTGCAAAAGGGAAATAAGTTGATCTTGAAATAGTTAAATTATCTATAAATGTATACTGACTGAATTATGTATCCATAGTTTGATAGAAAAGGATAGAAAATGACTATTCTAGAATGAAATCGAAATCTTATTCAGACTTGGTGAGTAAAATTTTTTTTTTTTAAGTATTAATACTTCCCTCTAACAGTCAGTTGCATTTATACTGCTATTTAAAGTCCATATCTCTTTAGTTTTGTAATTTGGAAACAATTATTAATTTTTATTATAGAATTTTTATTTTTGCCTGAGGCAAAGATTTGAAATAAAATTGAAATATCAGCCATAAGGATTTGATTTTAATCTGGAGAAATATATTTTACTTCTTTATATATATATATATATAAAAAGATTTCACATAAACACATGAAATAACAATCAATGATCAAACCACAATAAGAAATGGGAAAACAAGACTAAGATCTTTCAACCGTAACAAGCGGTCTTCGTCAGAGTCAAAAACCCAACTAGACCGCTTGTTACGGTTGAAAGATCTTAGTCTTGTTTTCCCATTTCTTATTGTGGTTTGATCATTGATTTATATATATATATATATATATATATATAGGTAGAAGTATACCTATATATATATATATAGGTAGAAGTATACATTTTGAAACAGAAAAACTAATTATTACATTACAAATTTTTTACAAAGAGAAATAGTCTGTGTATTTCAATAACATCTGTAGTTTGAATGAACACGTGATACTGTTTAGTTAGTTTTCTTTGTAATAATTTGTAATGTAATACTTAGTTTTTCTGTTTCAAAATTTATACTTCTGTCTATGAAAACGGTTTTAAATAAAAACCGAAACGTTGGTAATGAGAGCTTAATTTGAACCTGAAGTACTGGCCGAGTCCTGATAAACTTTAGTTTTATATATATATATATATATATGAAGAAAAGTTATAATAGAAAAAATGTGACTTTAGAATAAAATAGATCAGCAAAATAGACACATTGAAAAAGTGATTTAATCGAGGTAACTGGTTGTTTGTGAATAGAAAAAGATGTAAAACAATTACTCTGGATTCTCTGTAGTTCTGAAGACCGGTATATCTTATCGTAGTGTGTTGGTTTCTCTTAGCACCAGTACAATATCATGAGACGGCTTTCCCTCGTAATTTTTGGCTGACGTTTCCGTTCCCACAACAAATTAGCGAATTTACAATTCATAATTAGTATCTAAACAATCATTGTTTAAGTGATTAATTATTCACGTAAAAAACATTATTTTGTTAATTTATTTATTATTAAGATAGATATATAATGTTCTCCCTCGCACTGATTTGGATTTGTTCTTGTTGAATGAAATAACAAAAGCGTACAAAGTTGCAGGCAAGTTGAACCATCTAAGCTGGTGATCATAAGATGTTAATGTTACGTGTTCTAGCTGATACTTAGTTTTTCTATTTCAAAATGTATACTTCTGCCTATGAAAAAGGTTTTAAATAAAGACCGAAACGTTGGTAATGAGAGTTTAATTTGAACCTGAAGAACTGGCCAAGTCCCGATAAACTTTAGTTTTGTATATATATATAGATTAAATTTTAAAATATTACATTGAATGTTCTTTTTGACAATGTGTGCCAACCTCGACAATTCCATGTCCCAGTCTGTAAAATAATTAAAATTACCGTTTAACTTTCTCAAGAATATTAAAACAGGGAGGGGATCAATGTTGATTTTGATTTATCTATTAATTAAATTGATTAATTTATTTATCTATTAATAAATTTATTTATCTTTTAATTAAATTTATCTATTAATTAAGTTAGCTTATTAGTTATATTCCTTTTTAGTTTTCATTTCTATTGTATTTACTTTAATTTTCTATTAAATGAAGTATTTTAAAGATAATAAATTAGTAAATAGAATGTTAAATGTTAGATGTTTTATATTTTAAACAGTTGGCTTCTGTCTGTATTATAATGAAGAGAAATGAATAAAATAAGTGATTACGTGTGTGGGCATGTGTTGAAGTGAGTGTTTTTTCCTATGTCAAATTACCAAAAAACACATGTAATAACGTGTCTACATTTTTTTTTGAGTGGCATTATGTTTTTTGCTGGTTTTTTTTTCATAACGTTTTCCTTGCGATGTTGTCTCATTAAGTTAAACACTGATGTTTTTTTACGATGTGAAGTAATGGCATCATGTGCACACCCACGTTACTGGATGGTTTTATCTATCTGCAAGGTTAAAGCTCTTATCTTTTTATTGAGACCGTATCAAATAAAGGCCTTTGTTTTGTTTATGTTTATTGTTCTTTATCCGTGGGCTGTCTTATAGCGCGCTGTCAAATGGCATAGCCGTTACTTTTCCTGACGAAAGACTCTTTAGTGTTCAGCTGCTTCTTTTGTTCGACTCTCCCTCTCAGTTTATGTACTAATTAGTAAATGCATAGAATGTCTCTACTAATTTACTCTGCTTGGTCATCACAGTTGCGGGTTATGGCTATTTTTATCTTTACAAAGTATCCATTTAGAAAAACTTTCAAAACCAATTATTCTCTAAATATCTTAGATTTTGATTGATAATTATAAATATGCAATAATTAATTAAAAATGCATTTCATCAGAATGAAAAACTAATAAAAAAGTTTTGTAATACCAAAAAACAAAGCTCTTTGAATTATATATAAGTTCAAATACGAAGGAAAGTAACACCTAGAATAAAGAACACAGTTTCTAACTCTAATTTTCAGAAAATCTATTTTAAGGAGACAGAGATGAAATACAGCGGAGTGCAACGGAAAGTAACCAATCTCTGGCGAGCATTCCTCCTGATTTTCGGATTTTCCCTCCTGAAGACGGATTTTCTCAAAATTAGAGTTCGTAAGTGCGTTTTTTAACTTATGTGTTACCTTCTTTCGTATTTGAGCTTTGTTGTGCATTTTGGATTATTTTTCGACATTTAAAGTGATATATATATATTCAAATGCAAAAAAAAAACAATCCAAACGGATTTATTAAAAAAAAGTAGATAACACGAAGCATAAAAAACATTGTAGTTTTCGTATTCTCCTAGTAAAGCACGTGTTTAGACGTATAATAACTTTGATTGCAACACTTATTTTATAGGTTACATATTATATGTCTGTATTTTTTTGAGAGGCTAGTGTGTTGTCCTCATTTGCATTTCACATTTTGTCAACTTTTCTCTCCGTTATTTCCTTTTATACTTTACTCTCAGTTTGAATTTATTTAAACTGCAGTCTCTATTACCGTCTCTGTCTTTCTCTCTCCAACTTCTCCGTTACTCTGTCAGTCTACTTACCTGTACTATATATGTGTTTCTCTATCTCTTTCTCTATCTGTTTCGCTCTCTCTCTCCCTCCCTTCCCCCTCTCTCTCCATTATTCCCTCTCTCTCTCTCCCTCGTTCCCTCACTCTCTCCCTCCCTCCCTCCCTCCCTCTCTCTCACTCTCTCTCTCCTTCTACTCTAACTTCTGTTTTTATTAGCGTATCACTATTTTTTCTAAATATTTATATAATTCATTCAATCACCTCTTTCTCTGTGTACGTCCCCCCCCCCCTCTCTTTTTCAGTATGACTCTCTTTCACGTCCTCTACTTCACTACTACCTTTGTTTCCTTTCTCTTTTTCTTTCTCTCTGTCTACCTGTGTATCTTTACTCTGTTCTTCCGTCAATAACATAAACACTATATTTCCTTTATCTTTTCTATTTCCCTTATCAAAATGTTCTCTATATATTTATATCTTTTTTAACTCTCGTTATTTCCTCTGTTGGCTTCCTTACCCAGGTCTTCCTCCTAAGCGTTCTTTGTTTCATTTTCTCATTTCTTTTGCTCATTCTCTTTCTCTTTTGCTCTCTCTGTGTATTGCCCTACCTTAACTTTGTTCAGCTCAAGTTCAGCATTTTCCTTGAATAGATATCATTAATCTCTCCTTCCATCTCTCTCAATGGCATCAATTATGGTTTAATTTAAACTCACAGATACTCTATTATTAGATAGATATATGCCAGTTTGTACTGAAACACAATGCAATTCTCTCATCTATTGTTCAAATGGCTGTATTGTCAAGGCACTTCAAAACGTCTTTTGATATGTTAATAATTTTAAGCAACTGTACTTTGCTTTACAGTCTCATCTACAATATTAATTTTTCATCTCAAATAAGAAGTGAAAAAAGCAAAACTATAGTTTTAACTTTAATGCTAGTAAAAGTTTGATTGTTTTAGAGAAGTTGCAAAAAAACAATTTAAACTGTTTTCAAAATTATATGTCTTAGATCAAAATTAAGATAATTCTTCCATTTATCAAAGAGTCAAAAATGAGAAATTCTAACATTTAGCATGATTGTTCTTTAAAAGTATTTGTACTTCAAACTAAAGTAAGCTATAAAAGTATATAACTGTAATAGCATATAAATTCTGTTTGATTGGTTCTAGCAATGGGGAAAACAATTAAAAAGTTATAATTAATTTGCTGAACTATTGGAAAAAAAATAAAAAAACACATAAAGTCAACTTACCTTATATGGGACTCATGGCTGTTCTTCAGGAAATACTGTCTTAGACGTATTTTGCTTGCTATGGGTGTTACAAGGGACGTGGATAAGGTTGTGGCCTCCTACTGGCAAATTGAACATTTTGAAAAATTAACGTGGAATGTACGAAACTAATTCAATGAATAGTTCCTCAAGTTGATTCAATGAGAGCAGGTTACTATTCTTGTAACGGGAATTGAGACAGGAATCTCCTGTGAACTTGCCAGTGACCTCGTTTATTTGCTCGGCCTTGTGGTTGCTCACTTTGTAACGCTAGACACGGTATTTAGAAGCCATAAAGATGTTGATCTTATGGAATGTAAGCAGAGTCAGTTGGAGATTAGGCCTTCTGTGCAGCCTTCTCCAGAGCGGGTTTCGCTTGCAGTATCATACCCAGATGTTTTCATTCAAATAGTTCTTATGCTTCCTTACGTCATACGACACCAGACATTCCTTTATAAGGTAGTATTTGCATCGAACTATGAATTTCCTTCACAGATGATGTTTTTGCTTTAATTCACCTCTTTCTGTTACAATTCTTTCGAATCTATTAAAACAATATGCCAATATGATTCGTTGCTTTCACCAAAGCGACATTCTAAGCCACTCATAAAAAAGTGTCACTATTTCTTGCTAAAGGTCTTTCATAGGAAAAATCTTTTTTCTGTTGTAGAGCGGAGCATTCGCTAATCTCCGACCCCACATTTTTTTTTCTTCATGGCATTGAAGGTCTGCTAGAAAGTTACACTTTCTGACACTGATTTCTCAAGGAAATATTATCTCTCTCTGATGATTCTACATTGGGAGTCCTAAATTTTGCCTAACTCAAATGAATTTTGAGTAGGGATTTTAACAAGCACTTGACCTCGTAAAGGATTGGGACAGACTACTTAACGTAATCTATGAGGGAAGACATTAATACCTCTTGCTTGAGTAAATCAAGGACCAGAGTACGTATCGAACCACGGAACTGCCTGTCCAGAGGGAGGCACGCAAGCCACTGGGCTACCCTGGCCCTATCGAAGTTAATTTACTAATTCATATGTATTAATGAGAGTTTAACTACTCATATAAATATAAGTATGGGAATAAGATACTAATTAATAATGTAATTAAGAAGTTTTCTACTAATGGATAATACTACTAGACCATATGGTAGATAATTCAACCTAACACTGCTCCCTCATTTTTTTTTGTAATTATTATTTGAGGGTGACTATAGCAATGGGTCTTAAAAAAACTATTCTCCTTCCCCTCTTCTGTACTAAAGTACCCCAGCAGTTAGCTTCAACGCCTCCAAGAAGCTCAGCACTTTTGCTGGTTCCAGCGGTCAAAGTGTTCTATGGTTCTTGAGGGTCCCGAAGCACTTACCTCTGTGCAGAAAAGTTGCCTTACAGTCAGTCAGCAGGTGCAACGGTGTTTCTTCCTCTTTTTTACAGAATCTGCATAAACCATCATTGATAATGTCCATTCAGGCTCCCTACGTTTCGGGAGAAAGTAACTTCCTTTCTCCTTCTTCGGGACGGTCTTCTTTCGTTTGTCCCTGTGTATAGCAGGTTAACAGAGTAGCCTCGTGAAGGCTGAAAGTCGGAGTTGAGTGTTAGAGGCGCTTAATCACTCCATTACTACCCCTGCTCCCTCTTATGAAGAAGTGAAAAATAATACTTTTAATTTCCTGACTATACTGCTGTAAGAAAAAGAAATATTAAACTAGAGTTTATAATACGCATAAATGTGATGTAACTATGCACGATTCTTCTCTGTAAAAGACAACTGCTTTAGATATGCATCCAGCAGGCCTAAAAAACTCCATTTATATGTAATATACGATAATACACTCTTAATATAAAACTTAAGACATAGAAGAATAAAAGCGGCACATTGGATTTAAAAAGGAAATTAAATTAAAATATAAGAACATATAATAGAAAAAGGAAAGAAAAACAAGAATTGTAATAACCATCATGAAACGTCTTCGAGAAACAGTAATAAATAGAAGACTATTGATTTTTGCGTAAAAAAATTCACTTTGTACTATAAATCTATTCATAGAGGAAACATCTTAAATATCGCCAAATAAACAAAGATAGTTATGTTTCAAATTAAAAAGAAACTAACTAAAAATTTTGTTAACTGCATATCAACATAAAGAATAAAGTAATTTCTTTAAACTTAACGGAATTGCAACATAAAAGACGATAGTTTTGAAAACTGTTAATAATGGACGACTATAAGATATTTATACATAAACCATACTATGGGAACCAACTGAGCACTGACAAACAACTAATTGAGGCCAGTAATTCTCACTTGTTAGTTTATTTAATTTTCATTTGTTTATTTACATTTTATATCTATTAACTGAAATAAAATAAAAAGTAATCCAATTAATTATGACGTTCAATATTTTTCTTTAAAATTTTTTTTTGTCGATATATTTGTACTCCAATTTCATATATGAATTTTCCTCTTTTAAATCCAATAAGATAAATTGATTTTGTTATAAGTTATATTATATTATTATAAGAAGCATTATCAATACTCCTGTTCTTTTATTACGTGCATAATGGTTCATACTTAATTGTTTTGAATAAAATAAAAAAAGACAAGATAAACAAAGTTCTATCTAATGTCGACAAGGGTACAGAGAAAAAGTTCGTTTATAAAAAATAAATTCTTATCATGGGTCGAAAAAGGAAAGATTCCTATTTTGGAAATAATTTCTGATCTGGAGTCCAAGAAAGAATAACGATAAAATTGGTATGTGGAAAAGTCTAGGTGCTAAGGGGCTGTAAGTCGAGATACTGGTGTGCATTACGAGGTGGTTAGAGGTGGGCTCGTGTGCTGGGCCCAGAATGCTGCAAGCTTGGTGATTAATGGACCCTATTATACATTCATGAAGCTTTCTTTTGGTCGATTGAAAAGCGTCGTTGGATGTTGAGACTTGCCATGTTGCGTTCAATGAATATATTGACCACTCTCAAATACTTTCCTCTCCAATATTACATAAAGCTATCAGTGGATTATGTTTAATTTCTACTTGTTCTTTACACTCCGCTCCCGTTCTCTTAATATTCTAACATATACTTTCCATAGTTGTAAAATCTTACATTCACCTCTCCTGTTGTTGCTCAATTATTTAGTTACAATTAAAACTGGGTAGAAATAATTAAAAATTTCTCCTTTTATAAAGATTTACGTATTTATAAGTTATGTAATAATGAATAAATACTAGAAAATTACTTGATGAATATGCAAAAACACTAGACTAATAGCTATTACATAAAGAAGAGTAGTGTCGTTTCAACGAGGCATATATTCTTCCGGGATTTTTGAAATATCCTTTTGATTCAGCCCAAATGAAAGACTGTTCTTTGAGCTATGAGCTTCATATAATGTCAAGAAGGGAGATTTATTCTTCAAATTACTCTTCTGACATTTACGGTAAAGGAATTCATGGTGGCCTCGTTAATTTCTGTCTGCTGGCTATTATGATTTGTCAAGGAAGTAGACGTTTTTTTTTCAAGGTTTAAGCAGCGCATTAGACTTGATGGAGGGAGGGTGGTTTGTAGGTCATAATGCTGCATTCTCAAGCTGCTGCTGAACTGTACAAATCTCTTTCAGAGTCGTGCTATCCTTTATCATCTGGCCTGAGCTTTGAGAACAAAACAAATCACTCTCAGGCATCAGTCGGCCTAAACTACTGACCTGTTAGGTGGCCACCACTTCAAAGAACCACCTTCTGCCATCTATTTTATCATGCTTTTTTTGATTTTACCAGGAATACAGGCCTAAGCAACGGAGACTGTTGAAATTTATATATTTGGAGTCGGAGTCCACGGTTGTAGAAATTTACTCACTTGGAGTCAGAGGTAATGGAATATTCATTGCGCGTTGGAGTCTAGGCAACCGGAGTAATTTACATACAAAATTTCGGAGCCTAAGTGACTGGGCTATTTTACGTAGTTGGTTTTTGTAGCCCAAATATGAGGAAATTAACATTCTGGTGTCGGAGCTAAGGAGTCTACATAAATTGACATACTGGAATCAGAGCCAACTGATTTACAAACTGTGATCCGGAGCCAAGGATTAAATCTACGAATACAATTTAGTTATGATTTCTTATAACCATGAGTATAGCATTTTATAATTTGTGATTATAACATTAAATATTATTTTTTAACTTTCAGTTAAATTTGACTGATGATTTTGCTCTCTAAACTTAACCCTGTTGACGTTTAAAAGATCCATATATCAGTGAATGTTACTATCTGACTATGGTTACTATATCTTACATGAATGGTTACATCTGAAATAAACATGAAGTAGTATTCAACCTCTAAAAGGATAACATGTACTTTTTTACCCTCTACATGGTTTGTCAATTGCTTGGTACTAATTTTCTGATGTTATAGACATCGAATTAAATACTTTTTACAAATTTGAATAAACACAAACTCCGTACAGATGAGCCCCTTGAGGACAGTGGAAAAGCTAACATTTGGAAATCAGTTCCAGGGAATGTATTCACATTAGTGGTAACAGAGCATTGTTCTGATGACTCATACCTCGCGAAACTTCCTGCCATAACTAATAACACAGTCCCAGCCTATTCTTTCATATAGTATCTACTTTGTTCCACAACTCTTTAACTTATTTAGACATCCATAACTGCTTTTTTCATTTTTTTTAAAAACATTTGGATTTGATTTGAATTATGGAATTAGTTTTTTTTGTTTATTACATATAACGGTTTTAAATATTGGTTGAACTTTGTAAGGAGATAAAATAAAGAGAAACCTAACACCAGTGAATTAATAGTTTATATATTACATTTGTAAAATTCATTAACACAATATATATATATATATATATATATATATATATAGTTCACACAGGAAAGAGAAAACACAAATAAAGACACACACAAAAGACTCACAACGATATTTCGACAGTCGTCGTCATCGGGTAGAAGTAGTCCCTTTGAGTAACTGAAGCTAACTGAACTATATATATATATATATATATATATATGAACTATATATATGAAGCTAACTAACTAACTATATATATATATATATATAGTTCAATATAGACAAAGAAACATAGAGAAATCAAAAGAACACACTTACAGTCTCTAATTTTCGGTTTGAACCGTCTTCAGGAGAGATAAGAGAGGGAAACCAAGCGCCCTGGTTCAGAGACGGTTGGAGACCCTCTCTTATCTCTCCTGAAGACGGTTCAAACCGAAAATTAGAGTCTGTAAGTGTGTTGTTTTGATTTCTCTGTTTCTTTGTCTATAATTAACTATATATATATATATATATATATATAGTTCAATTTCCAACATTGAACTATATTTGTCCGTTTTGGATCGTATTTCTAACGAAAAAAGCATATATATATATATATATATATATATATAATCAAAATAACTCTTGATGTAATGGATAGATTAATATACCACAGTGAAAATAATTTGGGAACAATGCTTTAAGGCCTTTCGTCAACACATCGTCAGAGAGCATGTGAACTAAAAAATAATAAATACTTGTTAACGTGGTTGATTTAAGTCTCTGGAATTGTTGGTAACCCTGTATGTGTTTAATGTTGATATAATTAAAGAAGTCTTCATCTGTTTAATTATTCCACTAATCAATACTTCATCTAGTTTATAAAGTCCTTGGCTAATTATGAGAAATTAATGAACAATAGCCTAGGACTTTATACATTCAATAACAGTGAAAAATATGGACATGCATGTTCAACATTTGTACATTCATTGTCGTGGGGATGAGATGTTATTGATTCTGAGAGATAAAGTCAATCTTTGTTTGCCTTTCTAGACACAAACATCTAGACACAAAAGAAATAATGAAACAAGTTTTTTTTTATTGATTATCCTCTTTTTCTTTGACTTAGTTGTGTATATGCCTAGCAAATCGCTATTCATTTCTCCTGATGACGAAAAGGTTAAAATATTGAAATGAGTTTTGTTTTTTTCTGTGTTTATTTTCTTTTAATCGATTGATATATATAGTAATAACCCTATTATAGACTTTTACTGTATACGTTCATAGTTCTCGTTTTTGTTCTATACTCTATACTCTGGACTCCACATTCTAGAGTATAGATCAACGTAAATCGGCAGACCACCAGAGTTTCCCAGAACCTTTTATAGACACACCTTTGTAATTATTTTTCATTTCCTTCAGTTGTTTTTTTTTTAATTTTTAATGGTTGTTTTGGATAAGTTAATCGCATGTTTTATTGCGCGAGTTCTGTAGGAAATCTAAGCTCCTACTTAGCAACGTTTTTATCAGACAAGCACTGTTGTAGCAATTAAAAGTGACAGAACATCAATAGGTTAATTTCAGTGTTGGAAATAGTAGAATTTCTCTTTGTAATAATGCCTTATGGTAGATAACAGAAGTAATAATTGAAAAAGGGGTGTTATTAGAATAAGCAAGGAATGGTTGTATAGATTAGGAAAGGCGCAAATAGAGATTAATGAGCGTTGCGCTAGACAAGGCGGGGTAATTGGTGTCGGATGGAGGCAATTGTCGGAGGTCAGACAAGGATGCAGGATGGTTATCTCCAGTTGTCAGGGATACCTCAATGTTTACATTTCTACTGCCTACTCCCAACTAGTTATTATTTTTTAACACTGCCTTCAGATGCTGTCAAACTTTAGACATGGAATAACTGCCTCAGCTTGTTTTAGTGTAGTGATACTCTCCAGTTCTATTATCAAGATTGTATGATATTAAAACATGTAACGAACTATGAAACAATGTAGTCATACTTGAAAGGACATCATCTATTGAAATAAAGCTTGTTGTGTTCAAAGGAAGTTGATTATTAACTACTTTTGTATTAGGAGCGCTGCCATAATGAACTCTAAAGCAATGAACACGTTCATCTATAATTAAAACAAATTCTGGTACGAAATATAACTTATTATTGGGACCTTAAAAAGCAATGTTCCTAAAAATAAGTTTTGATATACATATACTCTTTGCAAAAATGCAAAAGTAGTTCCGTCACATCGAAATGAGGGTCGACATTTTAATTTACAAATGAAAATTTTAACCACAGTAATACAGTTTACAAAGACTTAAATGATGTCCAAAGTTAAAGTTATGCGAAAAGCATTCATCATGGCAAACAATGAATGACCAAATTAGAGAGAGAGAGAGAGAGAGAGCGCGAGAGAGAGAGAGAGAGAGAGAGAGAGAGAGAGAGAGAGGGTAGAGTGGGGGATAAATGGGGGTGTGGGTAACGAGAGAGGAAAAAGAGAGAGAGAATGAAGAGTTTTATATTAAAAAAGTAAACAAAAATATGAACAGGAAAAGAATAGCAAAATATAAGTACACAGAAATGTAATTCAACTAATCGTTGAAGTAGTTCAATTTTTTTTAAACTTAACAACATTAACTTTTGAAGTTTGAACTTTTTACATTTCATTCTAATATATCTATATAAGTAAAAGTACTTCAAAACCATTTTTATGAAAAAAAAACTTCTTTTTGTTGTAAAGTGAGTTCAAACATGTAACTAAGCAATAGGCGAAGGCATACAACTATATATTCATTGCTATCAATGATCAAACCACAATAAGAAATAGGAAAACAAGACTAAGATCTTTCAACAGTAACAAGTATTCTTCGTCAGAGTCAAAAACCCAACTGAAACACTAGATGCAGAAAACATCTAGTGAGGGTTTTTGACTCTGATGAAGACCGCTTGTTACGGTTGAAAGATCTTAGTCTTTTTTTCCCATTTCATATTGTGGTTGGATCATTGATTGTTATTTCACCTGTTTATGTGAAATCTTTTTATTAATTGCTATATGTTAAACTCTTTGATTAATAACAATAAATGTTACCTATCTAAAACATTCCCATGGAGAAAAATAAAAATGACAAATCACAAGGTTAATAAAGTTAATAAAGTAAATTTGCAATTAATAACGAACAGGCCTATATACGGAAAGATTGATAGACATATTTGTATAGAGATTGTATTTAATTAAAAAGAAATATTTTTTTTAATAAGAGTTCGTTAATAAATGAAATTAATCAGTTATGAATGTTAACGGCTACTGACATCTAACGGTTTCACGAATCACTTATCAGCCGTCTCCTTATCGGATTAATTGTACGAGTTATTAGTAAATATTGATTTTTTTACCTTAACTTATATCTTTAAGAATGCGCTTTATGCTAAACTAAAGAAAAAAATTACATGAAATATGCTTTTTTTTTAGTTAGAAATAATGATAATTGATGTCATGTCTAGCCGTATTTTACTGTAATGGAAGGAGCTGCGAGAAGTGGAACGACGCACAGAAATGGAAACAAACAGCATTATAATATGATTGCAGTTTGTTCTGACCAGATATGTTTATTTAATATGTTATTCTTTTTTGGTTTCAATTTAATGTTCCTCAAGAACTTTGCTATAAGATTGTTTAAGATAATGATGCTACAAATATATTACGTCATTTTGTTAATATGGCTGCGGATTGGTCAAATTATAGTTGCAAAGTTGGCTTTCAAGATGGTTCCCATATCTGATATTTCTGCTTGGGATTCAAATGTTGCAAAAATGTAGATTTTAGGTTTGAAATAGTTGAATGAAAGATGTAAGTAGTGAACTGGATGCCTATAATCTAACGGGTTTGACTACTTGTGTTTGTGGAACCTATTAAATATTTATTTGAAAGATTTAATCTTTGTTTATAATGAATAAAAATAAATTTCAATCTTTTTTAAATAAAAAATTAAAAAAAAATGAATGTGTCAATTTTGAATATGAATGTAAGAAGTAAGTAGATGTTGAGGAAGAGGGAAGACAGATGGGAGCACAGTTAGGCGAGGACCCCGGGTTGGCCGGCACTGGAGCAAGTAGATCACGCCTGGCATCCCGCGGCCTTTCCCTTTCACAACCTACTCCCTGTCTGGGTCACCTTAAGCCAGAGGTGGCCGGCTCATTGAGCAATGTGCTTCTAGACCCCACAGCTCTTTATAAATAAAAGACCAACATCCAAAAAAAGTAATACTTCACTTTTGCAAGTTTCTTGTTGATTCAACTTTTACATGCTTGCATTTTTTTCAAATTTTCTTTATCTATTATAACATTTCTTGTAAAATGATAAAATTTTTTTTCACAGATATAGATGTTGATAAAAGTGGCGATAGAATCACTCTTACAAATTTCAAAAAAAAAACACTTAATAAAGATAAAGTTGGTACGAAAACTATACGAGAAGACATAAATAGCATTTCTTTAGTAGGTATCCATTGACAGGAAGCATAATATTGATAAAACATCGTCTAAATGGGAAGTACTTATTCAAAAATAATTGCTATAAAATAGACAAATAGTTGAGATATATTTTTGGATTTTGTTTCATTTTAAAAAGAATAATGTAATTGCAAGTAACATTTTACAGAGCAAAATTTATTTCTAATTTATTTGAGGAAATCAATTCTAATCCTGCTTGACTGTCCTCATTACCTCATAGACCCAAGATTCTTGCAGTTTTTATTTTTATTATTTTGCCTTTTAGTTTGTTACAAATAAAGTTCACTAATAATGAAAAACAAGTAATATACATTTTTATTGGTTTTCTCATATTGAAATGAACACAGAAGCAGTTGCAAAATAAATTGTTTTCAAGAAATAGAGAAACTTCTTTTTTTATTTTGTAATGCTGAATTCTTTAAAGCCGTTTTATGGACTTCATGGATATTACAAGTGAAAGACAATGTGAATTTTGGTTTCCTCATTATAAGTGAACTGATAAATATTGATTAAACATCAATTTTTATCTTTCTTTTAAAACTGAAATAGCAGTCGTCTTGAACACAAACTGTATGTTACAAAAATGATTACCATGAATATCTATTGATTGAAATATACATTGCGATGTGTCTTTTTAGAAGAAAATGATAGCAGTTAATTATAAATTTGTAGAAAAAAAACCGAACGTTGACGTCTGAACGTCATTCAGTGCATTAAGTCTGATGGTTTACTATGACCAGGACAGACAACCTGTTTTATGATTTAAGAAAAAGAGGAGTGTTTGGTTACGAAATATGATGAAATCATCCATTGATGATTTCATTTGTTGTGTAAGACCATAACAAAAACTGACTTTTGAAAATCTAAGATCAGTCAGTGACTACAACAGAATGGTAACTGTCTCATTTGATTCAATCTTTCTAAAGAGTTAGGATTGACTCATTGTTTTGAGCCTACACACAAAGACCGTTTCTGATCGAAAATCCCTTTTTAAATTTTAAATTCAGCTTTTGTGCATTAGAGATCATTATTTGTGGTCTCTATTGTAAAAGTCAAACCTTCGGTATGCTTTGGCCACCACCTTTAATAGAATCAATTAAAAAAAACAAGATCTTTATATATATATATATATATATATATATATATATATATAACAAATTCAATAATATATCAACTGTTGGATAGAATAGGTGTAAAATGTAATCGGGATTCGGTCAATTTTCCAGGATCAAAATCTTACTCTCAATGCCATAACTCTCAAAGGCATTGAGAGTTTGATTTTGATCCTGGAAAATTGACCGAATCCCGATTACATTATACACCTATATATATATATAAATAATCCAGTATGAAAATGGGATTTATATTATCCCATTTATATATAATATAAATTACTATATTATTATAATATAATTTATATTATATTATATATTTTATCAATTTATATATATAAATATATAAACATTATTTATTTTGTATTATTGTTTTTTATGGTTCATTTTGTGTTTTTTATTTTGTTAACTTCTGTTTTATTTCTCATTTTTTTACTTTTTAATTGTTTATTCACAATTTCATCTTTTCCTTTTCCTTCTTTCTTTTCAATTCTTCCTTACATTAATTTGATTTCTATTGACATTTACTTCAGCTTTAACTGGTCCACGATGGCAAGGTGGCTACACTGTGTGCCACGTTGTTTCTGTCGGTGGACACTTTCACGTCTCCGCTCTTGTGTTCCTTTTCCTTTTCCTTTTCCTACCTCTCCTGAAGACGGCAAGATAGCCGAAATGATCGATAATAGTAAGTGTCAGTCTCTCTTTTTTGTTTTCTAGTGATACCTTTATAAATAAATATATACATATATATATATATATATATATATACTTTTTCGATGTAAATACGATCCGAAATGGACAAATACAGTTCAATGGTACATAAAGAAACATAGAGAAATTAAAAACAGTCTCACTTACAGTCTCTAATTTTCGGTTGAACCGTCTTCAGGAGAGATAAGAGAGGGAAACCAAGCGCACTGGAACTGAGACGGTTGGAGACCAACAATGTTGCCATATACGCGCCCGGTCACAGAGAATAAGGTAGACAAGAATCAATTTCTTGTTGACTGGTCAGTCTACAACCATTCCCATCTTCCCATCGCCATACATGGAAATAGCCACGGACTTCCCTTTAATCAGTGCTACAGGTTACAGATTCTGCGACAAATCCCCTCTGACAAAACCTCACTCTCGAGCCTCCGAAGAAGCTCATATTTGGTTGCTCAACGCGCGCAGTGCACCTGGCCTTAATCTTAAGAGATAATGCTTCATTGTGTTAGTTTCTTGTCTCTGCATCTAGTTTTTATGTTTTTATCTTATATATTTTTCATTTATTTAATTTATTTTGAGTTTATTCTCTATTTTTTATTAAAGCTTAGTCCATAATTTTTAATTTTTATTTATGTATCATTTCTTCTGTTCATCCCTCAGTTTTTATTATTTTATTTGCTTTTGTGTCGACTATTATTTTTCATATTCCTATTTTAATTTAATTTAATCTTAAATTGATTCTTGTCTACCTTATTCTCTGTGACCGGGCGCGTGTGTGGCAACATTGTTGGTCTCCAACCGTCTCTGTACCAGTGCGTTTGGTTTTCCTCTCTTATTTCTCCTGAAGACAGTTCAACCAAAAATTAGAGACTGTAAGTGTGTGTTTTAATTTCTCTATGTTTCTTTATGTACACTGAACTATATATATATATATGTATAAAAAGATTTCACGTGTTTATGTGAAATCTTTTTATCGAAGTCTTGTTTTCTCATTTCTTATTGTGGTTTGATCATTGATATATATATATATATATATAAGAGAGAGAGAGAGAGAGAGAGAGAGGGAGGAGATGAATATTAGACAAAGAGTGAGGAGGAAGCGAGATAGTAAATAGAATAAGATTGAAAAGAAAGAAAGTTGCAGAGTTCAATAGTAGATGGGAGAGTGTGGTGTTTAGTATATAGTGGAGGTGTAGGCAAAAGGGGAAGGTATAGATTTTATTTCGAACTTTGTACAAAAAAATAAAAATACTTTGATGGTTTTGAAGTGTTATTGTTCTAAAATCTTCTTTAGAATACTGAGTCATAGTTACGAAAGAGGAAACACTTCACCTGGAGGTCAAATGGTTGAAAGTCGATTCAACTAGTTCACTAGTGGTGATTGGTCGAGTTGTTTCTTTAAAGAGGCGGAAGACTACATTAGCAACTGGCAAGTCTGTGCTGTTAGCAATTAGTATATTTTGTCGAGGTCATAGATCCTTGAGGAAACCGAAGACAGAAAAGAGGAAGAGGAAAGGCGTGGGTGTCCTTGGCCTGAGACCTTCGTTCTGTCTTTGAACCCCTCTAGCCATGATGTCACTTCAGCCAGTCCCCACAACACATCACGCTAGCCCCTATATTTCAATATAGGCATGTCCATATTGATATTCTATTTTATTTATTTAAATATCTAAAATTTAGTCAGTCTTATTTTGAAATCATCAAGTAGAATATTTATTTGCTTACTTCATGCTCCCAGCAAATGTAAACAAAACTACAAATTGTAAGATATAAGTCAATTCAGTAATTTGCCAGCGGGCTCGTTTTGACAAATGTTGCTGCCGTTCGAATCTATTAAGTCTTGATTGTTTATGCGCCCAAATTTTGAGACTTCTTAATCAAAGGTTTAAAATAATTTAGAGAGGTTCATTCAATTTCATAAAATAATACATATTATCAACATAATCAATAGCATTAGATGATTGATTCTAATACGTCTGTCATGAAGTTGCCATTTATATGTATTTATTTGCAGGTTGAAGTACTGTACCTTAATGTTCTCAGCTGTGTAAATCTACGAATAATGCCTTAAATATCGAGTGGGTGATGGAAAGATCATTATAATTTTTACTGTTTGAGTACCTGCCCGACGGTCTTGCGAGCTACTCCTTTTCCTGATAGCGACAAGAGTCGCTATGTAGGAGTGAGTTGTGTAGTTCTTTTTATGGGTAATTTGTCATAAGGATAAAAAGAAATTATGTTTCACTTATTTTGTGTTTTCTTCTTCACTTAAAGTGTTTTGTGTTTTATCCTTCGTTTCAATACCTCTCACAACACATTCTTTAAGCCCTGACCACATGTTTGGAGTTCTTCAGCTTTATTTTGTTCATGACCTTTATAGTCATACAAAAATGTATGTATATGCATATGGACATAAAGTAAAGTCAAAATGAAAACCAAATAAATAAATACTCCTTTTTTCGAAAGAAGTTATTCATCAGAGCAATAGGAGATACATTAACGATAAGGTGTCTGTCAAAGCTGAGGCAACAGTATAATATAATACAACTTATAACAGAATCAATTTATCTTATTGGATTTAAAAGATGAAAATTCATATATGAAATTGGAGTTACAAATATATCCACAAAAAAAAAATTTAAAGAAAAATGTTGAAGGTCATAATTTATTGGACTACTTTTTATTTTATTTCAGTTAATAGATATAAAATGTAAATAAACAAATGAAAATTAAATAAACTAACAAGTGAGAATTACTGGCCTCAATTAGTTGTTTGTCAGTGTTCAGTTGGTTCCCATGGTATGGTTTATGTATAAATATCTTTTTGTCGTCCATTATTAACAGTTTTCAAAACTATCGTCTTTTATGTTGCGATTCCGTTAAGTTTAAAGGAATTACTTTATTCTTTATGTTGATATGCAGTTAACAAAATTTTTAGTTAGTTTCTTTTTAATTTGAAACATAACTATCTTTGTTTATTTGGCGATATTTAAGATGTTTCCTCTATGAATAGATTTATAGTACAAAGTGAATTTTTTTACGCAAAAATCAATAGTCTTCTATTTATTACTGTTTCTCGAAGATGTTTCATGATGGTTATTGCAATTCTTGTTTTTCTTTCCTTTTTCTATTATATGTTGTTATATTTTAATTTAATTTCCTTTTTAAATCCAATGTGCCGCTTTTATTCTTCTATGTCTTAAGTTTTATATTAAGAGTGTATTATCGTATATTACATATAAATGGAGTTTTTTATATTATTGAGGTGGTCACAATGTAGTAAAACGTATATAAATTACTAGGATGTAAGATTAGAAGTATAAGAGAAATAAATAAAAACCGAGTGGCCAAAGCAAACCAAAGCCAGTTGGTGAATAACTGAGTAAGTTATATAAATGGCTTAACAGCCTTCCTTATTAAATATCATTTTATTATAAAAGTTCACCTTACCTCATGAATCTGAGTTGTAGCCGCCCAACCGGTTTCACACGTTGTATACCTTCAATGGTACTGATGACTCTCGAATGATCCTGGGCGTAAATACCTGTAAAACAAGTAATGTCAATATATGCCTAAATTTCCTATTATTAATTTTAGATTTATTTTATTTCTTATATGATTTTATTCTTAAAATAAAAACAGAACATGAAGTACAAGGTTTAAATATAATAGAGAATCCCTTAAGCTATAAGTATAAAAACACAGGTAACTTATACTGTTAAACACAGGATATACTGTTAAATCAATAATAAAACTACTTGTTTAATTGGTATTTATACCCAGGATCCTTTAGTAATTATCAGTCTCATTGAAGACGCACAACGTGAGAAATCAGTAGAGAGGCTATAAGACCGATTGACGAGATAACACGGACTTTTATAATAGTATAATGTTGACGAACCTTGAGGTACTAACAATTTGCATGTGTCTTTCTTTGTAGTTTGCTATCAAGGTGTGTTCCTCTCTTAAGTGTAGCTTTTAAAGACAATTGCGATCCGTTCTTGATGCACTGACAGTGATTGCATCGTTTTGGAGTGCTCCAAAGCCTTGCTATAGGATTGGGGAAAGGCCGGAGCCCGGCAGAGGAAGAGTTGGCTCAGTGCGGCGGAACACTGCACGCCCTGTTCCCTCGACTCCTCCTGCTGTGGTGAAAGTGACCGCCACAGTCTAATCTCTTGTCCAACAACCATTCCCTTTAACCCTCAATACACTGTTATCCTGTCGTCTTCCTTAACTAATTGACTTTTCTCATTTCTACAAGTTCCAATCTCTTTTGTTTCCTCCTTTCTCCAAAACAAGCACTTCCAAAAAAAAAGTACTAAAGCACTTTTCACTTGTCAAGTGCCATTAGATCACTTTTTTTTAAAAAAAGAAGCTACCAGTTAAAGTACTTACCGAATGCCACTCTGTTTCTTTCTCTTTTTCTTTTCAATGTTGTTCCAAAACTTTCCTGTCAGACATAGTGCCTCATCATTGTGACCAGTGAACTTGTCGAAATGTTATAATCACATTACACATAAACATAAAATACACAAAAATATGTTTAGTTTTATTCTCATAAAACGAATAATGGTTCAATATAACAAAACGTTAGGATATAACATCGTTTTATTGTATTATAAAAATAGGTAGTTATTATCTCTTTTTATAATGTAATAGGTTTGTATATGCCTACTTTAAAGGAGTATATTAAATATATATATATATATTTATATACCATGATAAACAGAAACAATCCCGAAGGACAGATTACACTTAAAATAAACTGTGGCACATAGACAGAAAACTAACAAAGACTCACTTTTCAATATTTCTACTGTAATGGCGGTCGTCCTCAGGAGAAGAAGTGAATTGACGGAGGGACGACAGTCAACTCTGACTGTTGATATTACGGTCGAAATATTGAAAAGTGAGTCTTTGTTATGTTTCTGTCTAAGTGTCACAGTTTATTTTAAGTGTATATATATATATTTTAAACAGGAAAACCATCCATAAGGACAACAAACGTTTCACGGTAAATCACAGACACAGAACAAAGGAGCAAACGCACTTACTGTCTCTAATTTTCGGTTGAACCGTCATCAGGAGAGTTGAGATAGGGATACTAAGCGTTGGGTCTCCAACCGTCGTTTTGCAAGTGCACTTGGTGTCCCTATCTCAACTTTCCTGATGATGGTTCATCCAAAAATTTGAGACAGTAGGTGTGTTTGTTCCTTTGTTCTGTGTCTGTGATTTACTGTGAAACGTATATATATATATATTTCGCTATAGAAAAAGAAACATAGAGAAATCAAAAGAACACATTTACAGTCGCTAATTTTCGGTTTGAACCGTCTTCAGGAGAGATAAGATAGGGAAACCAAGCGCACTGGTTTGGTTTCCCTCTCTTATCTCTCCTGAAGACGGTTCAAAGTAAAAATTAGAGACTGTAAGTGTGTTCTTTTGATTTCTCTATGTTTTTTTTTCTATATTTGTCCGTTATGGATCGTACTTTCAAAGAAAAGTATATATATATATATATATATATATATATATATATATATACATACGCCAAAATAAATAAATACTGTTTTTTGGAGAGGAGTTTTTCATAAGAGCAATAGAATGTCCAAAAACGATAGGATTTAATATTGAAAAAAAATGTTAAGAACAAATAATGGGCCAAGGTAGCCTTGTGGTCTGCGTGCGTGTCTCTAGACCAGCCAAGTCTAGAGGTTCGATTTTCACTCTGCCTTTCGATTTTTTTACACTGATGGTAAAAAATCTAAGCACATCGTCCGTCGGATAGAAGGACATTAAGCCGTCGGTCGAGAGTACGTACGATGCCACATACTCTTTGAAATCTCTACTCTAAATACATTTCATTTAGGTAAAATTTTGGACCCTCAATGTAGAATCATTTTAGAGGTATACGGTTTCATTTTCTTAAGAAATGAGTCTTTCTAGCGTCAACCTTAAAAAAAAATATTGTCTTTCCTCAACATTAATCTTCTATTTCTACGATTCGTAAACACATTTTTGTTACAAATTATTTAGTTGTAAATCAATATTTTAATATCATTTTTTTTGTATGTTTTATAGCTAATGACTTCACAGATTTATATGTAGAGATTATTTCTAAAGACTTTTTTACTGAGTTTGTCTATAAGGAAATAATTATAGCTGTTTTGTTTATTAGTAGCTAGACAGCATGGATTGTTATTCACTAAATTCAAATAAAATGGTGTCAAAGCTGTGAACTCTTATAAAAAATCATTATGACGTCATTATGCAATGAACACGCACATTATATAAATGAAATATACATTTCCAAGTAGCCTGGATTATGCAGTTTCAGGATATATGCATACAGGTTATGGGGCTTCATCTCTGTAACCCCAAGAGGAATTTGATAACAGAGTAAAACGTGGAATTTTATTACATTATATATATATATATATATATATAAACTAGAATTTAAAAAAGAACACATAGAAAGGAAACCACTGAACTTACTACTATATTTCGATGTCCTCGTCTTCAGGAAAAGAAGTGAATCGCTCCAAAGGCTGATAACGACTGACTTGGCGTTCGAACTGAAGCACTCAAACAGTGTAGCCAACTTTCGGAGGAAAGGTAGACAGGGAAGATAAAGAAATAAAAGCCAAATAAAAATTAAAAAAGAAAACATTTAACTAAAATAAAATTAAAAGCTGATAACAACTTAAAAAAAAAATAAATAAAAAAAAAATCAACGATTGAGGTTAAGCCCAGGAGCCGATCTACCGCCCAGAAGACTAATAAGTGCTTCTTCTGAAGCTGTCAGAGTAACTGCTCTGATATATATATATATATATATATATATATATCACTTAATAAAACGAAACACAATCCAAACACTGGACACAATGCGAGTTCAAAATTCAAGAATTTTGAACCCATAATGGGTTACTTGACGTTGCGTCTACAACGTGTCTGGTCTCCCTTTCTCTTTTCTCCTGAAGATGGATAACCCGAAAATTTCAGTCTGTAAGTGTGTTTCCTTACTCTGTGTGTTACTCTTCTTGAATTTTGAACTCGTGTATATATATATATATATATTCTATGTAGGGATAATATGTATTTATAAGTTTTGGCAGCTGTCCTTTCTTAATTTTTAAAATAAAAATTTATTATTTAAAATAATCTAAACAGGTGATACTTGTTTCTTAATTAGGTTCTCAATTTTCCTAAATAACATTCTTGTTACTTCTTCAACACATTATAGCATATTTATCACAGTAACAATTTTTCAAATGATCACCATTCATCATCAGGATATAAATCGTGTTGTTACTCATGAAATAACGAAAATTTATTTAGGTTTTTACGAAAATTGATAAGCTTTTTAAGAAACAGGTATCAGCTAATTTAGTGTTATTTTCAATGCTATATATATATATATGGTATATATAGGTAGAGTCGCCGCTCTGCCTTCCTGCGGGACTCTTCGCCTCCTTATGACAACGATGGTCGAATATATAACTATATGAGTTTCTATTTTTGAACCGGGCAGAACTCATCTTTAACTTTTCTTTTCCTGATTATGACGAGGTCGAAATATTGAAGTGAGTCATGTTTTGTTTCTAAGTGTTCTTTTCTTTTAATCCTTTAATATGTTGTCCTAAGGGGACTCATACAATATTTTGCATGAGAAAATAACGTACAAAATATTACAGAATAAAACCTTTTCAATGTATTGAATTATTGAAGTAAGTTTTGCTGATGACAGCATACAATTCTCTGTATCCTCTGTATATTTCTGTCAGATCATTTTAATTAGTTAACAAACGTACATTACAAACTGAAAGAACACGATTGAAAACACTGTGAACCACCTTCAATATTTCGATTCTGTTAGTAGTTCAATATATTTTCCTAGAAAAAGAAGTCAAAAACGTGGACAATATGAACAATACGACTAAGATCTTTTAACCGTAACAAGCGGTCTTCGTCAGAGTCAAAAAGTCTACTGGAAGACTCTGATGATGACCGCTTGTTATGGTTGAAAGATCTTAATTTTTTTTCCCATTTCATGTTGTGGTTCGAATATATATATATATATATATATATATATATAACTTTAAATTACACAAAGCACGACACAGAAAAGAGAATACAAAGAAAACTTACAGAATTCAATATTTCGAACTGTTGTTCGTCATCAGGAGAGTAGACTAGAAGAGAGGACGAAGTGAGAGAGATCTCCCCACGTCGAAGAACGGACCGTGAATCAATATATATATAAATATATATATATATATATATATATATATATATATATAATATTGATAAAAATATCGACCGTGGAATAGAAACAAATCTAAAGTTTATTTGTCAGTTCTTGGGACTTGGTCAGTTCTTCAGGTTCAAATTAAACTCTCATTGCCAAAGTTTCGGTCTTTTAAACGTTTCGTTTATATATATATATATATATATATATATATATATATATAAAATACAATTTTATTTTTATTTTTATTTTAAAAAAGTCCGCTGGACCGTTTCTTTTAATTGTATATATATATATATATATATATAGTTTTTTTAAAATACTATAAGAGTGATCGAACGGACTTTAATCAAGCGGTTAAGGTTGTTAAAATAACAACTACAAAATTAGATGTGTAGCAAATCAAATGAACACTTACTGCAATTGATATTTCTAAGGATAGTTCGTCACGAGTAGTTAACCAAGAGAATAAAGAAGTGAGAGAGATGTGGCACACGAGTGGAAGGGAAGCGAGAAATTACTCAAAACAAGAAATGTACAATATTTTTCTAACCTAAAGACCTCTCACTCATTTTTATTTCTTCTCTTGTAGTCTTTTCCCGATGATATACTACTGTTAGAAACATCAATACAGTATTTTTTTTCTTTTGTATAACCTATGGGATTTAGTAGCTACACATTGGATATATTTTATCAAACTACTTTTAGAATGTTGTATATTGTGGAAAACGTAAACGGATTACGATTGACGTAACTTTTCCAGTTCACTGTTTTCTGCATCGCTGATTTCAGGTATCATTATTACCTCTTTAAGTTTACAAAGATGTTTAGTTTGGTATTGTAACTCAGGAAGGCTAGTATAAGAAACGATAATTATGTCTTTCTTAAACATGAAGTATATATAATTATGTGTTTCTCGGATTACGAAGAAAAACGAGCTAGTGAAACAGTTAGCAGTTGTGCAGTATACCATCACTACAGGCATCAGTTATAGCAGTCGATTGCCACACTTGTCTGTGCACCGGATAAGGGCAAAAGCTGTCTGTCCTTAATTGCCATCATTAAAGGAATTCCTAATTATAATGACCTCCCGAGTGAATCATATCGACTAGTGATCAGGAGCGGGGCTGAGGGGCAGTGAAGACACTGCGCAATATTCGAAACCAACTGCTCAAGACGTAACTTATGTCCCCTTGCATCATTACATCCACACTGTGGCCATTAAACTGCGCCAATGTCACAACCGAAGGCATGCTCGTAAATCAAAACACACCTTCTGATTTGACATAACTCATGTAGTGCTAAATCAAACACCTACACGCATCTAGCCTTCAACTTTCCCTCAGTCCAGTCGACTAATTCAGTATCTACTAGTAGTGTGAACACAGTTATAGTATAAAATACTTTGGCTGCTTGTCACAAAAAAAATTCATGTTTCAGTTTACTATCACTGATCAATTCAGTTTAGTATAATTCTGGTGAAATCACTGTAATCTTGCTAAACCATTCGACTAATTACAACTTTCAAAAGATTTGAACATGACTTTTTTTTTAAATGAAACGTAAATATCGTATCAACGGTCCTTTTTGTTTTTTATAAACAACTAAAAAGTTATTTTTGTGATTCTCCAGTTACATATATCTCTATATTTGGTGGTTAGAGTTATCTATATATATATATAACAAGATGTAACAATAAACACGTGAAATAATCAATTTTCAAACCACGATAGAAAATGATAAAAAAAGACTAAGGTCTTTTAACCGTAACAAGCGGTCTTTAACCCTGACGACGACTGCTTGTTACGGCTGGAAGATCTTAGTCTTTTTTTATAATTTCTTACTGTAGTTTGAACATTGATATATATGTATATATATATATATGTATAACGTGTATGTGTGTTGTTTGTAAATTACAAATTACATAGCGCAAAGGAATATTTACTACGATAGACATTTTGACAAAAACATCTTCATTGTGTCACATTGATTAAGTTTTATGCTAGTGAGTGATCGAAATTGTGGCACATTCATGAATCTTCTGTGTTAGTCAAAGGCCAAAATATTCCACTTTTATGAACCTTCTGTACTGCTCAGAGATTTAAACTATGGAACTTTCATGAACCTTTTTTGCTAGTCATAATTCGAAAGTGCGCCCTTTTCTGAAAGAGGAGAATTTACGTGAATCTGTTGTGCTAATTAAAGGTCAAAGTGAGGAGCTTTCATGATTAGTCATTTATTAAGCATTGTTTAAGAGGTACATTACACCTCGGAAATGACATATGTTTTCTAGGCACGACTAATGTTGCTTAACTTCGCTGATCTGGTTGTAACCGGTGTATTCAATAGAATCATGTCTGTTGACAAAGGTCCGCTCTCATTCGTCATCTCTTTTGATCTCCTCCTGTTGATTTATAAAATGAGTCATACACATACTTGTGCATAAAGTTCACAATAAACAAACATTAACAGCCAACCAAAGAAATCACTACAATGCTAAAAGGAATATAACATTACTTTCAGATCTTTCTCATTTTTTTAACTTTATAGTGACTTTTTTGGCAAATAATTAGCAACAATAATGACGTTCGATGGAGTAGAATAGTTGTAAAAAAACTCAGGGTATATTTCTTGTAAAAATGATTTTCTAGTAAATTCTAGGGTCTCTAGATTTGATTACGAAATAGATGTTACCAACATAATATATATATATATATATATATATATATATATATATATATTACATTGAATAAACGGTCCACACGGACTATAAAACTTTAAATTAGAGAGAACACGAAGCAGAAAAAAGAATAAAAAGCACACTTGCTAAATTATCAAATTTCGAACTGTTGTTCGTCGTCAGGAGTAGACTGGAAGAGAGCACAAAGTGAGAGAGATCTCCCTACGTCGAAGGAAGATTCTTCCATTCAATATATATATATATATATATATATATATATATATATTATATAAAACGAAATACGATCCAAACTGACACAATACGATTCGAGATAACGAAGAGCATACGATCACAAAGTAGGGACACACACTTACAGACTAAATTTCGAGTAATCCTAGAAAAAGAGCATGAGACCAAGCACGTTAGGCGCAACGCACGAACGTTACTGTCTCCTAAACTGTTGTCTCCCATCTCTTTGAAGACGGATTACCCGAAAATTTGAGTCTGTAAGTGTGTTTCCCTACTTTGTGGGTTGCTCTTTGTTAATATCGAACTCGTATACATATATAATATATATATATATATATATATATATATATATATATATATATATATATCATGATTTGTTTTCTTGACCCAATATTTATATGATGCAATAGAATAATTATAACAATATCCTTATGTCAATGTATAACAAAATAATCCATAGTCGTAATAACTGATTTATCAATGAATTCCTCTTTGTTACTGTACATATTAAAATGTAATAAATTACCAAATAGTAGTAATAGTAGTGCTAATTGTAAAACAATCATGTTGTATCCCTGAAGATGACATAAATATATGTCGAAACGTCGGCAAAAGGACTAGTTTAAAATCATTGGACCTTAAACCTCAAAAAAAAAATTACAATAAATATATATATATATATATATATATATATTATATATATAATATATAGAGAAAGAGAGAGAGAGAGAGAGAGAGAGAGAGAGTCAAGTGACGACTTGCTCCGTCTATCTGGAACAATCGTATCTCATCTACTCTTCTAGTCTCTTCTTGATAATGAACTGCGGTTCGAAATATTGATTCCAGTAAGCGTCTCGTACTTTTAAGGCTTTTACTTGTTTAATAGTTGCTCCATCCATATTTTCACAGCTATTTTTCTTTTTTATCGAAGTTTGGTTTAGCGTTATAAAATCAAAAACTTTTAAGCCAACGTTTCGTCTATATTTATAGACATCCTCAGGGTTGCACAAATACAGAAATTAACTACAGTAAAATGAAAAAATATTTTATATGTTACATTATTTATAAGCATATACATAATTAACTCGTAATTACATTTATATTTCATATAAATACTGAAACATATTTTTTTTCATGTTGCTGTAATTAATGTTTGTATTGATGGTGGCCTGAAGATGTCTACAAATATACACGAAATGTTGGCTTAAAGGTGTTTAAGGTGGTGGCTGACCTATACTTGATGATGAAATCGAAATGCAGTAGTGAGTTTTTGGGATCTCCTGCGTATGTTTTCTTTCAGTAAATGCAGTTTATATGCATATCATAATATAACTGATACTGTCACTATTACAGCTAAAGTAAAAGTACAAATGAGAGTGGACATAACAATGTCCCACGCCAAATGGACGTAGTTTCTTTGTCTATTGTTTAGTTACCACCAGTATAGGTTTCTCTTTTTGTCTATATATATATATATAATATATATATATATATATATAGATTAATGAAAATAATACCAAACTTAGATGATACCTGTTTGTTGTCAATCTTCTCAAATTTCGTAAATAGCACTCTCATTACTTCGTCAACACAACATTGCTATAGCACACTTGCTACAGTCGACATTTTTCAAAAGATCACCAACTATATACACACATTTGATTTGCAATCAAAATTTGCAAATATATGTGTGCACATGCAATAGTCACGAGAATATACAGTCAAATAAATCACTACTAGTTCATCAAAAGATAAAAGAATAATGTCTGAAACATTTTGAACTGGCTTGTCACTAAGAAACTAAAGGATTATTTGTTAAATAGCAATCTAGAAATGACATTGAAAGCCCAAATGAGTAACTGCTTATCCCACCTCCTCAGTAATTCTTTGGAATAAAATTTTTTGAAACTAAAATGTTTAAGCTTAATATTGCCTAGTCATGTTAAATGGTTTACATATGTTGACAATATACTATGAATCTGCCTAAATCTATAAATAAAGATGATTTTCTAAAAAAATTAAATTCATTACTGCCAGCAATCCAGTTCACAATGGAAGAAGAAGTAAGTTGTAATTTGCCCTTCTTAGATGTTCTGATTCATAGGTTACCTAAAGAGTTACGCTTTAGTGTATATAGAAAACCTACGAATGTACTTGCATATGTTCACTTTTCTTCTTCCCATATAAAAAATGTTAAAATTTCTGCTTTTAATAATATGCTTTTTGAGGGAGTTAAGAGTATACTCCCATTAATTCCTTAATGATGAGATTAACAGCATTAGGTCAATAACCCTATCAATAAAATACCCCTCCTCTTATATCGATTTAGTTTTGAAGGGTGCTAAAAAACCTACTCTAATATTTCGACAGAGCCCCGTTCATTGTCAAATTCTTTACCGTATCAAATATAGTTTTACCGTAACATGAGTCATTGGACCCTCTCCTTAGTCTTGTGCGTAAACTTGTATTCTACGCGTAATTTATTGTGTTCTAATCGTAATAACGTAGGCAATGTGTTAAAAAACACAAAAAGGAGACTAGAGTCCGGTGGTATTTATAAAATTCGGTACAAAAATTGCCATAAAATTTATATTGGTAAAACTGGTAAATCTTTAAAGACACGTGTAAAACAACACCAATACAACGTAAGTAGACAAGACAAAATTTGCACCTTATTCCTGCATACGATAAATAATACGATAAATAATAAAAATCAACATATTGAATAGGACTGGACCTATGAAAAATCGATGTTGGTAAGAAATATAATCGAATCCTCTCTGATTAAACTTAATAAAACGAATAACGGGCTTTTCAAACATGATACTTTCGTTATGAGGGCAATAGCCTCATCGAAGAGGGTTGACAGCTAGCGGATAGTTTTTTACTGTACTCCTTTGTTTATCCAAACATCCCTCGGAAATATTTTCCTTTCTTGCACTTTACACCCTTTTAAAATACCACTCTTTCTTCCCACTCCTTTGACCTCTCACCATCATGTTTCTGCATCTTGTGTTTTACTTGGGTTTTTGACTCTGACGAATACCTCTTGTTTTGGTTGAAAGATCATAGTTTTTTTTTTCTCATTTCATATTGTGGTTTGATCATTGATTGTTATTTCACGTTTATGTGAAATCTTGTTATATATATATATTTATATATTATATATGAAATTTTATATATATTCATTATATATTTATTATATTATATATTTATTATTATTTATACATTTACATTATATATTTATATATATATATAAAGTTTAAACCAGAAGGAAAAAGAAAACAATAGCAATAAATGGCCCAGGTCTTTCACTTTATGTTATTGAGAACAAAGTAACTAACAAGAAGGTAACATAAAAGTTAATCAGAAAATCACAAAAGAAAGATCACAAAACAGATGGAAAACTTAAATGACAATATAGCTTCATAAGAAAAAATACCCAATAATATTAAACCGGTAAGAAAATAAACAATTAATAAGAAATTAAAAAATATATATATTTTCTAACATTTTTTATATTAAATTAAATAGAATAAACAATAAAAAAAATAAACGAAACATTAATATATATGTTTAAATATACTATATGCTATATGATTAGAGTCAACAATCCGGTCGGAGTTCATGTCCAAAGAAACATATCGAAGATCACCCACAGGTTCAATCTGTCCAACTAAGCTTTGAATAAAAAATTCATCTAGCCTAAGTAGTCCATGACTTGTATTGATGAGTGTTTAAAAATGATATTTAACTTAGGGACTTTCTACCAACTTTCTTTCAACATCAGACAAAAAAAATATAAATTCCTTAGATTCTTCCCATTTTATGGAGTGATTGTTTAACTTAATATGTTGAAACAAAGATGTTGGCTCTTCTTGGCTTCTTATAATATACAGGGCAATGTCCTGTAAACATTCCTATACAATCCACCTTCTATATATAAACTGATTAATTCATTATTATTTTGATTATTGTCCTGATGATTAATGTGGTACATTCGAAACATTTCGACTAGTAGTATTGTTAATAAGCTTTATAGTTTTAATAGGAGACGTAGAAAGAATTTCGTTAAATTGGAAAAATGATGTAGGAAACAGATCAAGCCAAATATGGGACGTTATTTAACAATATATATATATCAGCTCGGTATATATGAAATTTTTACTTCTAAGTACTTTAGTATGCATATAGCACAATCTATAACAGCAATAAATCTTCTTTTATCTTTGGTGTACTTGATCTGTTTAAACACAATATTACTATTAAATTATTTTTGAGGGAAGGACAATCATAGCTCCAAGCAAGTTCTTTTATACTCCGTTACGACTCGATTACAAATTCTATTCTCCTTTTACTGTTTCTACTTCGTGTCTGCTACTCCTAATTCCAACATAAGCTGACAATGAAGCTTGAATAAGTCGCTTTTAACATTCAAGTCTAGTTTCTTGCGGTATTTTACATAGCAAGACTAGTATATATATACTGGTTATGCCACTGTCAATATTAATTAAAAATTTGTAACAAGTTATGCGGCTTTAGGCTTTTTTTGTTGTGTTGGATAATCCACTTTTGGTAGCGTGCTGTTAGAAAATGAACCGTTGTAAATTCTGAACAGGTGTATGGACTCCAAGTGGAAGATGCTTTCGCGGAATCCATCGGTTCTTTAATAAGGTGAAGCGAAGAAGGAGGATTGGACAATAGGCTGCTTTGAAAAGACATTGTCTAGCTGGATGACTTGAACCACCTGCGGCTTTCACTAGGACCCTTCTCTGATTCATCTTTTGATCTGCCTTGAAATAAGACAGTTCCGTCTATCTTGCCGTTCATTGGCCTTCAGCCTCCCTCCACCCAGTGTCCACAAAGTCTTGCATCACCATGTCCAAACTTATCTGACTACTTCGCAACTCTTGTCATATTCCTTTTTTTGCTAATTCATTGCATTCATTTATTTTTAATGCTTTTTTTTTAAGTATAGTAACATTTACGTTAATATTTCCTGAGGATTATACAATGATGTTAATTTGAAAGTTGTTATTATAATTAGTTGAAGAAAAAGGTGTAAGAAATATATTATGTATGTTATATTTCAGAATAAGATTAAATAATCCTAGGTATATCGATGACTAACTATAACCCACTTCTAGCATACTTATTCACCCATTTAGCCTTCAGAATACTCGTATATTACACCTAGTGACCACATTATAACTGCCTGGTAGCTGCATACCATCTAACGACCTTATTACTGCTGCTTAAATATAAGAAAACCGTATAAAATAACAGTGAAATGTGACCAAGTTTCTACAATATATAAATAGAATGTTTACTACTTAAAACTATCGGTGTTGAAAGAAGAAATAATGAACCAAATCCCCAATTCTTTCGCCAATAGATCTCAATAATCTCCAAAAATAATTGAAATGTTGCAAATATTCCTGATTATTTTAATGATTTTTGTGAGAATAAAAATTTAAGGTAGAGATTTGAGGCATACTTCATAATGAGGTCCCATGAATCCACTCACACTTTTCCTGTAAAGTATAATACCTTAAAGTTATTTACTAGTACCAATTACATAAATAGATGAATTCAAATATTCTTTTAAGTATTTTACTGATGAAGTATTATTACAGTAAACTGAAATAATACTTTAATAATGTTCCCTTGCTGAGAGATATTGTTAAAACACTTACATCATACCGCTATTACAAGTTTCAAATATTAGAGTAATTATTCCACATTTAAACACGAAACTTGAACATTTTGTCATGAGAAGTCATGTTTGTAGCTTCAGTGTATGTATGGTAAAGTGTAGACGGCAATGGTTTATGTTTCAAATTTTTTTACGATCTTCCAAACGACACTACATGTATACCATTTTTTAACCAGTAGCTCACATACATTACACATATATTGTTCAAAAAAACAATGAAAATTGCTGTATCAAATTCTAAAACTATGAAACTATGAAAAAACGGATACATGTTTTACCTAGTATAAAGTTAATATATAATGATTGAAGTATAAAGAGATAGCGCCTCCCTCAAGAGCTGAGGCAGTCGTACTCATGCTTATTCCTCTCTTCAGGTGAGGGCGGGTTCACTTCTTGAAAAACAACCTTCTCTGACTACATTTCTTACCATTTTTTTTACTTGTACCGTACATAAATTAATAAAACAAGTTGTTTTTTTCTTTTTTAATTCTTTTACCACTAGAGGTAAACATATCTTCATAACCGTAAAACCTGGACTTCCTGGAAATACAGGAAATGAAGAAGGAGTTACTGTATTTAACAAGTTATTTCCTAGTTTGAATTATATATTAATTAATATTCTTATTTAGGATTAATTTATGCAGATGATAGTTTTTACCATTTACGGTCAATGTAAAGAACATTATTTCTCAAGATCAAAACAAGTATTCAATATAATAATGACATCCAATCCTATAAGCAAATTTTTTGTTAAACAGATATTGATAATAATTATTATTATGTAACAAGGTGTAACATAAACGAGTGCAAAAGAAATAAATGTCCATACTTTATTAGGAAATTCAAATTTGGAACTAAGATTCTCGAGTAAGTAGCTCACTGGTCAGAGTAAGAAAATTAGGAAAATGGCTGAGATCTTTTATCAAAAAAAAAATCTGCCCTTCGTCAGCCTCACTGATATTGATTTTTTGAAAGACCTTAGTCATTTTTCTGATTTTCTTACTGATGTTTAAATGTTTATATCACCAGTTTACTGTTAGGTCTTGTAATTTATATACATATATATACTATTTTACAAATATAAATGTAAATCGACTAAAAACGAACAAAGAAAGTGTAAAGAGAAGCCAAACACGTAAACTCAATAGATAATCACACTTACAGTGTAATATTATTGATTCCAAATCAGAACTACACAAAGAAGATTAAAACTGACAATTCTCAATTATTTTTATAAAATGTTGTTCTCAAAAGAAATGAATAGCACAGAAGGGTGAATAAATAAATATTGAAGCTCTTTGCTTTAGCTGAATGAAGATTCCACTGTTATTTTTTAAATTAGTCACGAATCCGCAAAATATGTTCAAACTGATTACTACTTTACCCATGATAATTAACAACTGTTGTATTCTTTATTCTTTATGATAAAAAAAATATCTATTTGAGAAGGCTATTATAAAAAATGTATCAAAATGTTGATAGTTTCATACAAATAATTGAAGATTCATAAGTTGTCATCTAAAATTTCTGATTGAACCGTCATCAAGAAAAAGATATAGGAAGACCAAGTACAAAGAGTTAGCGACAAATAGAACCTAAGCGAGTTCGGAACTCAAAATAGGAACATCCAATGTGCTGCTATACTTTAATTCGAAAAGAATGGCTTGATTCATTGTACATTATTTTTAATAAGAAAAATAGTTTGTACGTTCAGTTTATTCTTCCCACAATGAAGTTTTATCTGGTGTGTTATGAGTGTTTATTTCAACTAAGACCTGTAGCTCTGACAACGTGAAACGAGATAAGAGAACCAGACAAGGTAGTGGCGAAACATAAATACGATCTGCAGAGTTGCGTAAAAGGCGGTGTCTATGTATCATTACTAGCCATAACTACCAAATGTCCTTAAGTAACGAATACACGCAGCAATTAATCCACTAGACCATAGTACGCTAATAATGTTTAAAATGAGTTCTCTTATCAAAATGATATTGTCCGTAAAGCAAGCTGAATACTCGTAAAAATCGTAAAAAAATATAACAACAGTAAATTGTTATTTTCCTAAGTTTTCTATTACTTTTCCATATTAAAATATCCTGCAATTTGTGAAACAGATAATTACTAATTTTATTTTTATAAATGCTGATTTTTTTTAACATCTTTATTTACAAACATACAACTACGCATATTCTGCGTAACAAGCATATGTAGTAAGAGATTACGCATGATGCAAATGTGCTCATTACTTCGATGCACATGAGTAAAGAATGATAACCACTGGTTCACTTTTCACTTTGTTTTATAGTATATTATCATAGTTGTAGATCCCTGGGCAATTTTCTCTTGAGTCGTCTTGAGGGATTTTGGGATAACTTGTAAAATAAAAAGTTTCATGACTACTAATATTTTATAATTATAATAAAGTAGTATAACAAATACATTATTTAATATTAATTGTTTAACTAAGTTCTTTTTTATAAATATATAAAATTTTAAAGTCAATTCTTGGAAAATTAAATGTTCTTACTAACAGATTTTACCTACTCACCATTGTTTGAGTGGCATAACCAAAGATAATATATTCCTCTTGGGATAAAAAAAAACTGTAAAGACGTAGATAGTGTAGTTGAAGACATTAGAATGTTTGGTTTACGTTGATTAATTCATTAGGACGCGTTTTTGAAAACCGCTTTCGTTAAATGTAATTGAGTCAAAACTGGTTTTCAACCTACTGTGTCTATAGGATTGAGCGTTCGTTTTTGGTACTGACAAGTTTTACAAACACTGTTATTAGCATTAAATCGTCAATAAATATGTTCCTACAAATTAACAGTATTCATTATAATATTATATAAAAAGTACATTGTTGTGAGGTAAAACAAAAAAATCTCTAAAGATCAATTTCTTAGATTGTTAGGTACTTAGACAGCCAAATTAAACACATCATTGTGGTTAGGCGTTCTTGAATGATGACCAAAATAGTGTGTTTGTTGGTGACTGTAATTCACAGTGTCCTTAATGTCCTTAATATCTACTGCGCTAAAAAGCACTCTTTTTTACGTAGCCAGTCTGAATCATAGAGGCTAATAGAAGGACCATTAACAAGATAATCGGCTTTAACAAGACTTGAACGAATCCTACCACGACCCTAGTATCAAATGGACTATAAATACATAAATCTTACTTCATAGTTATTTCATCTGCTGAGACTGATTTCAAACTTTGTCTGACTTCAGGAGCAACTTTTTTTTATAATTATAAAAAAGTTTTACAACTACTCCGAGTTATGATAGGTCTTAATGTTAATAACTAACCGTATTAATACATAATATTAATTTAGTTTTTTTGTTCATAGTTTCCATGACAATTATATTTTGGAATAGAACTAAATATTTCATACAATTAAATCTCAAACAGCTAAAGATTAATTAGCTATCATGATAGGGTTTTGTAATGTTCATATCAACTGATGTTTGTAGTAAATTATAAAGTACGGTGAAGTCATTGTTACTAAACAGCAAACTAAATTATGGAATCTTACATTATACTGAAGGCACATATATAGTCTTTCTTTAATACTTGAAGAACGAACAATTAAATTATTTATTTAACAATCATGTATGTTGTTGATAAGTTTCTAAAATTATAATTATTCTACTCCATATAGCCAACCAGCTTTGAATTTACACACTTTTAGGAAAAGTTTACCTGCAAGAGTGAGTTGCGAATAAAATACTGCGTTATCTGTTTAATTATAATCTTAAACATAATTTTGGTCTAAGATATCACTTGTCTTAGTCAATTCTAAAAGGAATGCAAAGGAACAATTAAATGAGAAGTGCAGTTCATTGATTGCGCACATTCATATATGCAAGCTTGATGACGAGGCAGTAAAGTCACGCAATTCACTCAGTGCTATCTGAACTGTTTCTGCAAATCGTTATCACTTCTTTTTCTCCGACGCCCCTCTCATCTGAAATCTTCCCACCGTTCGACTCAATTACATTGCAATATAAGCAATTTGACCTGTAGCGTTCTTTCTTTTTTTTTCTTACTTTTTTCGCTTATTCATAAGAAGGCTGAAGGAGCTCCACTTGTGTTAGACATGCTAACAATGGTCCGAGCGTCCTTTCGTAGAAGCCCCATTATAACGGCTTCAGTAACAATATGGCTATTGCAGCAGTCTTATCGTCTCGCAGACAACAGTAAGCCTTGAACGCCTATCAACTAAACCGTGAACTGTTGCAAACATCTTATTCTAGACTAGCCTCCTATTAACTATACAAGTACATCGTAATATCGCTTAATGCCAAACCAACTGAATTACTCTCAACAATCGCAAAGGCAGGATTACATTGACCGAATGGACAGAAAATCAGTAAATTTGAATTTAATATAAGAAAACATAAATGTTATAAGATCTGCTCATTTCTACTGGCCTTGCACAGGTGAACAAAAAATTAATTGAACACTTTTTTTTCTGTATAAGATAATTGTATACGAGTTTCATTATTCCTGAACTGTAGATAAGCCGTTCTATCTTTCAAATAAGTCGCAATTGGTTGGAAGTAAATTTTAAAATAAAAATAAAATAAATGAATAAAAGTTCACAGAAGGGGTTCTTGAGGATTTTGGTCATCGAGGACTTGAGGACCAAGATCCTCAAGAACCCCTTCTGTGAACTTAAAAAATAAGTAGTCGAGCAGCTATATCGAAATAAATGAATAAATTTTAATCTATAAATATATGAACAATTCGAAAGATATATTGACCATCTGTTAGAATAGGACTACAATGAATATATGGTCGGTAATATGCATGAATTTAGAAAAGAATCATTTTTAATAAGTACTATTAACTAACTTGCAGTTCTTAATTTCACGAATGGAATCATATTTGAACGAATGAACCATTAAAGGTCTTAAAGTGAAGAAAAAGAAATATAAAATTGCTACAGGAAAATACCTGCTAACTGACCAGTAAAAGTTTAAATATAAACAAATGCGAAATTTAGCCCTTCTATAGTTCTTAAAAATATGACACTGCAAGGAATGCAGCAAAATTGCAAATAACAATTAGATTAACAAAAAGTTTTTTTTTGTTTTAATGTTTCTGTTTTAACACTTAAGTGAACACATCAACGTCTAATCTATATAGAAATTCCAAAGGAGAAACTATCATAGAAGCAATAACTCTTCCCCGACAGTTCTGAAAACCTTCAGTCAAGCATTACAATCTGAATTTTCCTTTGAGAGTTCCATCTGAGCAGTCGCTCTTGCGTTTACTTTTCTCTGCAGCTAACTAAAATTTAAATCCTGCCGGAACATTTTCAAACTTTTTTTCTTACCCTATTACTTATAGACTATATATACATATAAAACAAAATTTCACAATGAACATATAAATGAAAATCTAAATGTTTTAACAGCAGTAACAAATCAGAAAAATGACTAAGATTTTTCCAACCAAAATAAGTGCTCTTCGTTAAAGACGAAAATAACAGACACATGAGTATTTGCTAGACTCTGACGAATGCCGCTTGTTTTGGTTGAAAGATCTTAGTCATTTTTCTGATTTCTTACTGTGATTTAGACGTTGCTATATATATATACAAAATTAAAAGTTATCAGGACTCTGTCAGTTCTTCAAGTTCAAATTAAACTCTCAATGTCAAAGTTTTGGTTTTTATTTGGTTACATAAACAGTTTTGAGTCTTTAATATTTGAATTAAGCTCTGAGTTTTGACTTAAGATTCCGTTGAGTGAACACTGTCACCATATATTCATGTTCATTATTCATGAAATGTAAACTTAATACTTATTCACTTTAATGTATGTTTACTTCTTCCTATCTAAATTATATAAAAAAATCAGATTAAATCATGTATCAAATAAGATAGATAATAAATATTGAATCAATAAACCTAAAGAATGAATTGATCGTTTTGTTCTATTAGGCCATCAATACATCTTTCGAATATTTTATATATAGTTGTATGTAGGTGTTAATAGAAAACAGTTCAACGAGTTAAATTAAATAAATTCACGGTGAGAAAAACACTGACAAAAAAAACGCGAAGACTCGCTAGAATATTTCGACATCTGTTGTCATAAGGAAGAGAAGTAGTTTGTTCGGGAAGCAAGACAAGACTAAGGAAATGTGAATTTGAACCGTGAAGCAAGCAAGCCTAGTGTATGAAACGTGAAAACTGTTTCACATCCTCACCCTTGTGGTTTTTTTTTACCCTGAAACCTTGAGAGTTCATCTTCTTTAGATTTCCTTAGTTGTAAATTTCTTCATAGAATAAAATATATATATATATATATATTTTTATGTCTAAAAACTGACGTTGTTGTCTGTCTTTCAGGCTCATATCCTCTTGGCAGGAAGAGCAGTGCTCGTAAGACGATAGATTTTCTTTAGCATTTTTATATAGACTTTGTTTACTAAAGTTCAAATTTTAAAATATATATATAATAGATCTCTATAAACCAATAAACGTTTCAATTTTAATTGATTTAAAAGGTCTTGTTCATAGACCTACAATCAGAAGAAAATAAAAGAAATAAATAAGAATAAAATAAAAAATAAAACAATAAAAGAACAAAAAAGTGAAATGAAAAGATAAATAATAAGAATAAATAATAATTTAAAACAGAATTAAAAAATAATAAGAAAATGAACTAACGTTTGACATTGAGTCCAGGAGTTATTCTAGCACCAAGAAAACTGATATGTGCCTCTTCAGAAGTTCTAATGGATTTGATGGAGTTGGAGTCGGGCAACTCTTTAAGAAGTTTATTAATGGAAAAAGGAATTGAAGTAAAGTCTGTGAGAGTTAGCGTGGTTGGCTGTAACGGAAGCTTTTGACAATTCTATGCATACTTCATTCTTTTAACCAATAAACACTCTTTTTCAATCTTTCAAACAGATTGACAAAATTGATTCTTTTATTTATTGAACTTGAATCTCTGAGAGGAATCTAACTGATAAAAGAACTTGGTCTCTAAGAACTATGTAAACGGCTTTATATTGGTGTATATTTTCAACAATTAACTCTAATAAGGTTTAGAAATGCTGTTAATTCTAAAAGCCTCCAGCTTTGATTACGGCCTTGCTTGTGAAAACACTCTTTTGTTTAGTGAGTTGTTTGAGGCGTATTAACTCTAATGGGCTGAACAAGATAGCCATCTCGGTGTAAGACAGATTTAGTTGAGAACCGTTTACTGCTGGTCGACTTGCCTCAGGCTTTGCTCTTCACAACATACTCTGCTCATAGCCTCTTAGACATTATTATTTATCAGTACAATTCAACAAAAGAAACAGCTTTCCTTTTTATTTAAATAACATTTTCTCAACATCTTTTTCTACTTTCTAATAATAAAACTTTCAAGGATAGAAAAGCAAATAAGCAGCAATATGAGCTCTTATTTAAAAACAATTCTCCTCTTGTTAAAGTGTTGGGGGTCAGAGTAGCCCAGTAGCTTACGTAGTGGCCTCTAGACTGGTAGATTTGGGGTTCGATACTCACTCCGGCCCTCGCCATTCACCCGGACACGTCGTCCTTCAAAAAGGACGTTCAGCCGTCGGTAGCAAGCATGTACGATGTCAGTATACTCCAAATGTAGTTGAGTTAGGCAAAATTTAGGACTCCCAACATAGAATATTCATGCTGTGATATCATAAAGGGTCAATCTCTGGTCTATGTTGTCATCTCGACGAATGGCCACTGTAACCTAAACTAAGCTAAATGTATTAAGTGTTATTACTTTGATAATTTTTAAAGTAGTTTCACTCCTGTTAGCAGTAATTCTAACAAGCAGAGAAGTAAAGCTTTTCGCCACTTCACATGCAGTGATACCATTTAGAATGAGGGTTTGCAATGCCTCCTTCATCTCTACCAAGACATCTACTATAACCATAAAATAACTGAGCTGCATGTTTTAACAGTTTTAAATAATAAAAAGGAGTAATGAAAAACAATATATTAAAATATTAATAAGTGAAAGGAGTTTAAATTACAATTGAAATAAGGTACTCAGAAAAAAGTTGGTTTACTTAGTAAATCCAGGATCAAAGATTTATATCTATAGAGAAAAAGGTAACATGGAGAAAATATAAACCTGGAGGTAAGCTACTAAGTCTAATTCTAAGTCTTGTTCGACATGTTCTGATTTAAAACAGATCATTTTCATGGTATGAAAACAATACTCTAAGAAAACTTAAAAGATTAAGGCTACATTATTATGTAAACTACATTGTACTAAGGACCTGGGTGATTGGATGAGGTATTGTTAGTAGTGATGGTGTAGTAAGACGTTGTAGTGGAATCGAAGATTTACTAAACAGCAAGGCTAAAAGCCCCATTGCTTTGCAAACCATCATTAATTTAGTATTTTTACTAGGATTCATTCATAAAGCTTATGATTCGCCTGGTAGAGATATTAAAAACGTGAGTAAAATCATGCTTTAACATACTTGGTGCTCTATCGTATAAAGTGGTCAATATGATAGTAATAACTTAAGGCTTCATAATATTTTATTACTCCTTAATAGGTTAGAATGCAGGAAGAAGCCAATTCGAAAAAAAAATAAATCGAAGAATGATAAAGAGTTAACTAAGTGAATATAATGAGAGCCCGGTTTCACTAGAAACATGATTAGAGCTTACTTTTTTTGGTCTCAATTTATCTAAAATCTAATAACCGTGAATCAGTTTTTTAACTGTTAAGTGTCTCACCTATAATAAAAACAGGTGTTTATTAAAAAAAAACTATTGTACTTTCTGTATTTAGAACAGCGTGGAAAGTGAATTTTTATTGAAAGAAACAAGTTGCTTGACCAAAACTAAAGGAACTGTCGCTATTTATCTGTATTTTTTGCATTGTTTAAATCTTGTTCCAAACATAAATACGTCATCAGCTTTAATAACATATAAATTACTTAAAACAGTGCAACCATTATGGTTATTATAAAACTCATTACTTTCAATGTAAACCGTAAGAAAACTGAAATCGAATGTTATTAGTTGTACAACTTTAGTACCACTGAGGTTTTGACGAAGATCCATAAACTTTGTCACCTTCAGCTTACCCATGTTTTTTTTTCTTGTTTAAACGGATTCCCTAGCGGGGGATAAAGTCAGCCGTTTACCAGCTTTTTGTTTCATCGGTGTTTCTACTGATTTTACATTGGGAGTCCTAAATTTTGCCTAACTCAAGTTGCAATACAAGTAGTGATCTATAACTAGTTCTTGACATCGTGCAGGCTTGGGACCAACGGCTTAACGTCCTCTTCGAGGCACAACGTACTCAGAATTTATTCACCTCACGCGTGAATAAATCAAGAGTGAAGTGGGGATCGAACACGAAACTACCAGCCCAGAGGCGAGTACGTTAACCACTGAGCTAACCTGGCCCCTATTTCTGATTGAAGCGAATACTAAACATACGATGGTAATACTAAATATACGATGATAATACTAACCATACGATGGTAGTACTAAACATACGATAGTAATACTCCAACAAATGCAGATCATCTGTAACAAGCTTTAATAACAATTACTGTTGTATTAACCAATGATCATTGATTATTGTATAGTAATTATAAAATAAAAATGTTGAGATAAGGTTGTGATAAAAAAAAGCCGTTTTATAATAATATTAATATTATTAATTAATTAATATTAATATTTATTTATCAATACGAATACTCCTTTATTGTTTATTTTTGTTAAGTTCACCAATGACTACAAAGCAAGTTGATTTCATGATACCCTGATATATTTTCATCTATGTGAAGAATAAATACCATTCCAAAGAGTTAATATAATAGTTTGATGAAACATAGAAAGTACTATTACTAGTCGCCTCTATTTTTATCTTAACAGAACTAGAAATCTATTTCTGTTTAAGTAAAAGCAGACTTGGAAGAAAGAGCAGGATGTTGATAAATGCCGTGGATTCAAATAATCAAATTCGTCTTTAGAACATAACCCTTATTCTGTTATCAAACAATCGACATTACTGACCACCGAGTATGTTTCTAGCATAAGGAATAAATATATTTTAACGATAATGCATTCAATACAGAAAATAAATACATTTGACACCTCGTGGTTCATAAATAGCACTGAATAGTCTGCAATAAAAGCATATAGTAGATATCATGGGAAGGTAGATATAAGGGGACCAGGTCTGTATAAAACAAATTTGAGCTAAAAAATTCTATATTGTATTCTTTACGTTTTTTTTTTATTTTATGTATATCTACTCTCTATATATACTTATGTAATTAAAACCGAAACGGGTTTTGCTGGAAATTTTCTGTGTTTATTTCACTGTGTTGTCATACATACGAATATATAATGTTCCTATAGCTATATAAAAATTAATAACAAAAACATATGAAATAAATAAAATAAGAAAGAAAAAAATATATTTTTGACGCTATTTAATTGATAAGTTATAGTTAGCATAATAGAAAAATCATTGAATATTATAAAGCCCTTAAGTTTTTCGTTATTATTCAACAATACATAACTCCCAATTTTTTGTTTTATTTTCTAATGTTAGTGATTTCTTTGATTGTATATTTGCATGTGTTTATAATAACATTGTACTTATAAAACAAAAAAAGTACACAAAGCATGGATCAAAACATATTTGGAATCTTTCGTGGCTATTACAGAAGAATGAATAGTTTTTCAAGTCAAGATAACATACTTTTCTCAGGAATACTTTAAACTTTTTGTTATATAAGTGGAGCAGAAATTTGAATGATTTTTTTTTCAATACTTATTTATGTTCATTTAAATTGCTTTATGATCTTAAGATCATGAATCATTCTATCAGAAAATCAATTAAAAATTACGATTTTGATATAATTATAGGTCAATAACTAGAGTGTTGATTGCGTGGAAAGAAAACATGTTGAACTAATTGATTAGATGCGTTGGGGAAACAGGAGGGGATTTGAACATGAATTGTAAAGGCCACGATAGGTGTCATAGCCGAAGGGGATTGCAAGCATGTCCTTGTAGCCGGAGCCGCGGAGAACAGAGTGGCGGAGGTGGGGGCCCGGGCTGTCTGGGGAGGGAGTCACGGGTATGTCCAAACTCCATCACCTCGGGCTAGACGACCTTTCTCCTTGGTCTCCAACAAAGATAGTAAATAAACTCCATCTAAATACAATCGATTTGGCAAAAGTGCCCTTCACTCTGACTTCCTACCCCAAGCCACCCCTGCGGCAATTACGCCCAATAAATCTGATACTGACGTGAATCTCTTAATCTGTCGTGATGCAAAATACAAAACACTTATGGAGAAAGTGCCGCAAAAATAACGAAATTGCAATCTCTCACATTTTTCTATATTCTACAAAAGAAAGGGAAATAAATTTACAAAGTAATTTATGGCTGTGCTTTAGAATTATCTCTGCGTGTCCTTCCAACAAATCAAACAGGAACACTACGAGTAGAAAGTAAACTTACGTCGTAATATTTAAATAATGAGTTCTATTCCATTTGTACAATTTTTTCTCTAGCAGACTAAAAGGCTTAGTTTGACATTATACTTTCAATTGTGTTTTACAAGTTGATCAGATATACATCTACTTATTGAGAAATGTTTGTTTATAAACATTCTCAGCAGGAAGCAAGTAGTGAAGCAAGTTGTGCTACTAGGACTGTCCCGTCTGACGTCATTCCTTATCTCTTTGTTAACTAGAGCACGCAGTGACGCTTAGGGCAGGACACCTGCGCCATGGCCTGATGTCTGCTTCCCGCATTTCGCCTTGTCATGATTCAGGCTACTGTACACACACACATTCATAGACACACGCTTGTACAAAGTCGTGCCTTAAAAAGACACATACCTAGTTTTACAATTAGACTATTTGTTTTTTCCAAATTATTGTTTTAACGATACAAGGAGGCTGCCAGTGAATGTTTAGTTACATACCCTGACTGCAAGAAATACATGTTTATTTATACACGGGTCAAAATACTTTTCAATACAAGGTCTATGCTATATATATATATATATATATATATATATATATATATTATATATTCAATTCAAAAAGAGAAAAACATAAATAATGGCATACAACACTCACTACTATATTTCGATATATCAGGCGTCGTCATCAGGTAAAAGTACTCCTATGAGCAACCGCGACTGACTGATTATTTATATATATATATTATTATACAATTAAATATATATATATATATAATTTAAAACAGAAAGAGCTCCTCAGGACTAAATAAACCAAACTAAAAAAGAATATGTTATCTTTTTGAAAAAATTACAAAAACTATATATATATATAAACTATATTAACACAAAGAACACTCAGAAATGAAATCGAAACTCATTACTATATTTCGATGTCCTCGTCATCAGGAAGATAGAAACGAGTCGCTCCGCAGGCAGATAACGACTTCCTGCGGATAAACTGGCAGTTCATATATATAACTGCCACTTCCTAATATATACATATAATATATTATTATATATATATAATATATTTATACATTGTTAAATAGCAGAGCAGATTCTGCATTAACGATTTTTTTCAGCAATTGTTCTTTTTTTCTAGTCACGTTTCTATGTTGCAAAGCCAATGAAAATAACAAATTTCCCCGGGATATACTGGAGGCAATAACACAGTCTAATAACTGATAACATATATTAAGAACTAACCATAAATAAATTATGGAAGAAAACACAAGCTTTCGACCTCGTAGGTCATCTTCAGGCAGAAGAAATTAAAATGAGATAAATAAGAACACAAAATAACAGTAAAGAGAAAATAGAATATGACTAGAAATATATTACAGGCTAGTTATACATTCATGGTCTTTGCAGCTAGATGAAGACCTGCTGCCGGTTTATCCACACACACACACACACACACACATAATATATATATATATATATAATGTTTGTGAGCGTGTCTGTCCTGTAGGTGCTCTTAGTGTAGTGTTTCTATCCAATAAGTCTTGTTCTTCATTTAGTGTTTGTTTCTTTTTTAGTTTTTTAGGTGACAATAAATTCTTCAACATTTTGACAATTACTAGATCATGTTTACATGTGTGACTGGGTGCGTAGGTTCAACCATTTTGGAACATGCTACAAAATACTGATTTCTTTTCTATATTTTAGTGGAAATTAGAAATGTCTTTACTATTAAAACGGACTCTATTGTTTTAGGAAAATACTGCAAAATGTAAAAGGTACTTTATTCTATTCCATATCTAAACAAGTACCTATTTTATGTCTGCTCATGAGCTTATTGAAAGACATGAAAGTTGCTTCATTTGTGAAAGCTAACAAATAAAAAAAAATTCATTAATTTGGATGACACCATCTAAAATTAGGGCTATACAATAAATGTCAATCTCTACACTATAACATTGTCAGTTTTGGATATGGTAATTTAGATCTCGGATTAAAATATGCATAAAAAAAGGTTAGTTTTATTAATTACAGTTAAAAATTAATATCTAAAGACATAAAAAGTAAAAAAAATCATTAGGAAATAATCATTTAAATATTATGATCGTAAATGATTTCAATTGAATAAATTAAAATAAATTATTATTTAATTTCAATTAAAACAAATTATACTATTAAACCTATAAAATTACATGTAATAATTGTTTATAATATTTGCAACTATTTTGTCTCGATATTTAAAAGTTTATTTTCAGATATGTTATTCTTAAAAAAAAATTGCACTTTTCACTTCCCTTATTACTTTCTATAAAACATAATAAAATTGTTAATCCAAAGAAACATTTACAATTATTTTACATTTAGCTTTACTGTTTATTCATTATAATTTGATAGGTTTTATGTTGAGAAATTATTAACAAATAGTGTTGTTATACAATTATTGTTTGAAAGGTGAAATTTTCTTGAGACATTTTAAATTTGCAATTGTCTTATGATAACTTTTTTTTTATAAAGTTATAATTTTTTTTTTGTTAACTTGAACTAATAGAATTGTTTGTAATTATTGTAGGAAATGAAATATAAAATTCGTTTCTACTTTGTTACTCTTTGAAACTAGTGTGTGTTCTGAGCTTTGGGAAACGCGTACAAAGAAATACAATTTTTTCGGATATTATTAGTATAATTTAAATGGCGGATACTTCTATAAACATTTTGAGGAATTTTCCCGGCCAGAGAGTATTATGGTTACGCGATTGGATTAGATTTCAAGAATAACCTTATTTTTGAGGAAATCCAATTCACAGTGAATAATTTCGTTTAGAAAGATGATATGGTTTGATAAGAGGGAGGAGCATTTGGTTCAAGATTATGTCAGTAATTTCTGAGTGTAACAATATTCCTGCAAACTGAACATTACCTCCTTTGGATTCTTTCCTCTCTTGTTTGATAAATAAAGCGTGAGTACTGGAGTAACACTGCTTATGTAAATAAAATAACTGCAGCCTGATAATGATTGGTTAAGTTTAGGCATTGATAATGACGACCATTACGTCTCTGCTTCATGTAACCGGCTTCAACATTCAACATTGCCTGCCTGCATTCATAAATCCTCTTGCCATTATTCCCTTTCGTTTAGAAATAAAATCCTCTTCAATGGAAAACCTCAAGTGAGACACCTATCCTCCATCCTACTTTCACTGAGATTCTCCTTAGCAAATAATTTGTGTTTAATTACCATTAAAAATATGCGCCTATTTCCTATACTTGGAATGTGCTTAATAAGCACCTAAAGGAAAACATCTTATTCCCATGGATGGATTTAAAATATTTAAGCCACTTACTCTAACTAAAGTAACGTAAATATGAAGCAAATTGAGTTTGAGTTTTTAATAGTGTTCATGTTTTAGATCCCTAAAGTTAATTTTTTTTGTGTGTTGCATAATAAAAAGAATTATATTGAAGTTTGAAATATAAACATTTGTTGGTGCAAATTGAACCTATGTGTACATAAGATGTTTATATGACGTTCATGACTGTTTCAATGTTGCTGCAAATTGAACCTAGGTGTACATAAGATGTTTATATGACGTTCATGACTGTTTCCATGTTGCTGCAAATTGAACCTAGGTGTACATAAGATGTTTATATGACGTTCATGACTGTTTTCATGTTTACGGCGCTCTTGTTACATAATTAGCTTCAGAAGAAGTAAGTATTAGCTCATTGGTGCCAGATTTCCCTGACTGTTCGTCATTTATTTATACGTTTTTATCTTTAATATATGTTTATTATTTTTAGTCATTATATTTTTCTTATATACTACTATTATTTACAATATTAGTATTTTTTCATACTGTAGTGGTTCATTCTGGTTCCATATATCATACCCTCCTTTATTTCCGTACTTGCATATTGGTACACCTAATTGTTCTTGTGGACTATTTATTCAGTGGGTATCTGACCACCTAACTGATCACTTTTCAAGATGTTGATGCTCGAAATTTTGAAGTGAGTTATATCGGGTATTTCTTTTCTCTATAATTAGGTATATTGTATTTGCGTACATTTCTAGTTTTGTTTATATGTACATGTAAGTTACAAGCAAAAAAAGTTTAAAAAATACTCCAGTAACTCACGTAAATGTATTAATATATAGTTTTATTTTGTTCTCTTATGTTTGTTTTAGTTTTCTTGAACCGGACACGCGTGTAACAACATTGTTGGTTTTCAAACTTTTTTTCCAGAATTTATTCGGGGTCCCACTCTCTTCTTCTGAATGACGGTTAAAATTCCCTTATAACCTTAAAGGGTAAAGGTTAAGAATTCCCTTAGAAACTCCTAAAATAGTTTTAAAATCAAATATGATTTAACTATAGTTTTCATATTTCGTTATTAAATCTTGTTATTATAGATTTACACATATTAAATTACCTTGATTTCCTAAATCATATTGAATTTTACTATAAAAAACATTTTATTTCTTTGTTACATCTACTTCCTTAAATAATTAAATTTCGAAAATTTTTGTATTTGAATTATTGTTAATATTTTAGAAACACCATATTGTAGTGAAGGTGGTCGCAAGTACAGTTATCTATATATACCCTACCAATGTAAAGCATTAATAAGAAAGCTGTAAATGTTTCCAAAAAAAAAGGAGAAGAAAAATAGGGAAAGCATTTAATTATATATATATATATATATATATATATATATCAACTCAAAAACGAAGAAAAGCAACACACTGAGAGAGAGACATATACAAACTCAAATTTTTAGATGATCCGTCTACAGGAGAAAATAGAATGGGCGACCAAGCACGCCGGAAATATAACGGCAGGGTTTCTGGCGTCCAGTCTGGATCGTTTTTTCGAATTTTGAGATATATATATATATATATATATCTGCATGTATTTGTCAGTGAATATAGTGACTTTGACTCCACAAGAATTTCTATTTGATATAACCTCCCAATAATTAATTCAAAAGCAGTACAATGAAAATATCTCAAGTACTTTTTGTGAAACAAATGTTAAATATATCTATTATGAACCTAAATTTTGGTGAAAGTTCAGAAGGTATGAATAATTTATATCAAAAGATTTGATCTCAATTAAATTTATATAAAAATTTAATCTCAATTATTTTTCATTGTTTTCCCATCCTTGTAAAAACTATCAAAATCTTAATAAGAATATAATATTTTGTCTCATATTGCTCATGCTGGGAGAGTGAACTGTGCGAATTATATCCTTCAAATTCATTTCATTATCTGCTATATTGTTAAAGTTAACAGAATCATTGAAATAACATACATGTTTAACTAAAACGAAATGTTTTTTTTATCCACTAGTGTTTTACACAAGAGGTAGAATACGTTTTCTCTGATTGTTAATGGGAATGTATTTATATGCTGCTGCCTGTACAGGGTATTACAGAGTTTGGATTATCTGACAGCTCGTATCAGACAGCTTTACTTGCTCGTCTTTATCGATTGGTTACGCCTCTTAGCTCTTGTTTGCTCATTAGCAATCCGTTCTCCTTATTACTCCTGATTTATTACATTCATCAGAGATTCAGACGTTATGGTAAACTTGCATTTAAACAGTGCTGACTCAAATTTTATCAAACTAATTAGATCCTATGAATGCTATTTTTAATTTTCAATTCATTTGAAGTTATATTCACCGGTAGACTTGTGTTATTTAAGATTATAAACTACTTTTTTTTTTGATGAATTCTTCACTCATTATGATTTCGAAATTAAACATTCAGTCTTGGTTTGCATTTCAAAATCTGAACTTAGGTTAAATCAATGGATAAACCTCAGTAAGAATTTCGAAAGGTTGATTTAGTAAGTGTGTTTCTTTGTTTTGCGCGATACACTTCTTTGTTCTTCAACTTCTACTTCTACGGGATAATGTATCTCTAGACCAACCTGATTTCATTCTTCGAGGAGACTAGGGATTCTGCTGGATGCTACTCGTATCTTTGGATAAAAGAGTTTATTATCCAAAGAAACAATGATTCAAACAATTAATTAAATTCATTATCCGATAACTCTTTAATAGTAAAGATGAGTAGTGATTTGTTTATACTTTGGTGATGTTTGAAGAGCATAATACGGTGTAGTTGACGTTAGATATATGAGTGTTTGGTTTATTAACGCATGTCTCCTCTAGAATTGGATGTGGTTAGAAGTCAAGTAAGGTAGAAGAGGAAGTGCGGAGGGTTTGGAAGGAGAAAATTGTCAGAGACACGGTCCAAGGAGTGCCAAAGAGTGAGTGTGCTATCGGCCGAAGCACAGTGCAAATCCTTATATAAGCAAGTCTTATTCAATCGGCTTTCAACTGTCTTCAACCGCGAGGCTCTTCTTCGCTTAACTATCCTCTTTAACAACAATGCAATCTTTTATTTTCCAGTCCACCTTATATGTTTTGTCCTAATCACTCCATGTTAACACCTCTTCCTCATTACTTTGTATAAATATATAAACAACATTTCAATATAAACACATTTATTTAGTATTTAGCCAAAAATAGGACTAAAATCTTTCAACCAAAAAAACTCGTCTCTTCGACAACTCAAATATAACTCCCATGAAGACCATCTGATTTGGTTGGATGGTCTTAATCCCATTTCTTAATGGTTTCCTGTGGTTTAGCAGTTTATATATTTCTGATCAAACCACAATATGAAATGGGGAAAAAAAAGACTAACATCTTTCAACCACAACAAGCAGTCTTTATCAAAGTCAAAAACACAACTGATTTTATCGATGAATACCATGAATACCATGTGCGAAACCTACTCATATATATATATATATATATATATATATATATATATATATATATAAAGTTACACTATAGAACACACAAAAGAGGACTAACACTCACGATTTTTGATCATTTCGGCTGTAGAGGTAGCACAGTGCCTCTTTGAGATAAGGATATTGGCAGAAAACATGAGCTTCACTTTACAGTGAACTCCTGATTTCCTTTCCGTTTCTGTTTTTTATGTCGTTGGGTGCTGGTTATCTTTATTGCATACTGCTGATATTAATGTTACTTTTCTTAAATCTCTTCTTAGTCTTCTAGGCAAAGTATCCTTTGTCTTCACACCAATAGTGCTAGAGGTCGCACAGTCATTCTTGATTAATGAATATTGACACTACACTCCAACTCCTTCACATAGAGACTCCTTCGAGTTATTGGTTCTGTAAAATTTGAAGTTACACTGTTGTTTCTACTGTGGATTGTTAATGCTTCTATTTCTGGATGGTTGGTTTAAGGGAAGATATTTCTGCACGGTGACCTCTCTATGATGTTAATTGCGACAAGTTTCAACCATTCTCTGGTTATCTTCAGGCAAAGTTATGGCCCAGACGTTGGTCCTTATATACCGGTTTCTAGAAATTATATTATGTTATAATATTATTCTATTGCTATAAGCTGGTGTATGCAAAACATATTCAAATAAGATATTTGCTTATATATATATATATATCAATTAAAAAAAAGATAGCACACAGATAGACACAGGAATAACTCACTTCTATATTTCGACCAACGTCTTCATCAGGAGGCGAAGAGTTCCGCAGGAAGGCAGAGCGGCGATTCAGCCTTCCTGCGGGACTCTTCGCCTCCTGATGACGACGTTGGTCGAAATATAGAAGTGAGTTATTCATGTGTCTATCTGTGTGCTATCTTTTTTAATTGGTTTTTATTTAAAAGTCCGTTGGACCGTGTCATTTAATTACTATATATATATATTAATAATCAACAATAACTCTTGATATATATATGAATTAAATACCACAATAAACAATTTATATTATTTAAATGCTCTAAGGCCTTTTGTCACAACATCATCAGAGAGCTAAATGAAACAAAAAAAAACACTAAAAGTTATCCTTTTTTTTTTTTGGTTGTTTCATTTAGCTCTCTGACGATATTGTGACGAAAGGCCTTAGAGAATTTAAATAATATATATTGTTTATTGTGGTATTTAATTCATATATATATATATATATATATATACTTGTATAAATAGGCAGCAAAATTTTCTTCAATACAAATAATATTATACAAATATTAGTTAACATTGCAACATCGTAAAATGTTTAGGAAAAAAGAACAATTACTTAAAAGGATCGTAAATTCTGAAGCCGTTCTGGTTTTGAAGAATATATATATATATATCAAGAATAATGAAGATATGCAGCAGACCTTCTTCAAGACATGCTTCAATAACGCGAGTCTTAATCTCGGCATTCACGATCTTCTGACTGAGAGATTTGATGGTACAAAGCAATTTTCCCTCTATCAGGGGTTAATCGAAAAGGAACTGGAGAAGTGACATGTTACATCAAGATAAAAGAAGCTTACAAACCATGAATTATAAGCTTCTTTTCTCGTAACACTTTCCAATAACTCCTGATGGTAGGAAATCGTTTCTAATGGAATTTTTCAGACAATAGATCATGCTGAGACCGATGTTCACTTTAATTATATATATATATGGTATATATATATATATATAAACATTTTTTAATATTATATAATTCCTTTAACACATAAGAAAGAGCACAGAAAGACACTACAGAACTGAATTCGATATTTCGACATCCGTCGTCATCAGGAAGAAGTGCGAAGTACTCGCGTTGAGAAGCAAACTGCTACTCGTCATCGGGAAGAAGTGCGAAGTGCTCATGTTGAGAAGCAAACTGCTACTGATACAGTAGCACGAGTACTTCGCACTTCTTCGCATTTTATTCGAAGTATATATATATATATATATATATATTATCATCAAGAAAACGATCCATAAAGGAGAACAGACGTTTCAGATCAAACTATAGATACAGTAAATAGAAAAAAACACTTAAAGTCTCTAGTTTTGGGTTTAACCGTCATCAGGAGAGAAGAGATAGAGATGCCGAAGCGACGGTTGGATACCCAAATCTCCAACCAACCGTTCCCCGGTTGAATGCATAATGAATCCATTATGCTTTTTCCGAACCTTTTGTATATATATATATATATATATATATATATATATAATATAAATAAATTATAAATAATAAAGGATAATAATAAAAATAAATGCTCTGAGGCCTTTCATTTTTGGAATGGAATATATATTATATTTTACTTATGAAATATAAATAATAATATAATGAACAATGTAAAAAATATATAACAATACATTCTTAAGGAATGTAGAAAGTATACATGATTAAGTATAAAACCGCAAGGAAAAGGGAAAACATTCCTAACAACATATATTGGATGAAGAATTATTGCAAACTTTGTGCTACGCAGATGCCCAAGCATGCCTTGACTTCACTCTTCCATAGAGGACGCAGATGTTATGGTCAGTTTGTTTAACGATGAAGAATGAGATACACAATTAAACTAATCGGGCGGACTACTGAACATGTGACTGAGGCTTAATCTACCCATGGGTAGAAATCCATAACGCTATGTTTAATCTATACTGAAATACTCTCAGCTCTTATGACTGGAGAATGTCTGTGGTCCAAAACCACTTTGGCATTGGATTCCGGTTAACAGGAATTGGGTGGGAGTTAGTTCCTAGAATGGTAGATATGATTACTTCATGGATGAAATGAATATTGAGGACTTCCTCCAAATTAATTTTATATTCTCAAAATTAACAGGTGACCCCACATTTCCTATACTATAAAACAAATCACTGACAGGTTATGTTTAATTTCGAGACATCTGGAAAACTAGATCCACCATTAACTCTATTGAGTTGAAGTTGCTAACTATGAGTACCTCATGAAGATAAGTGTGGAAGCGAGGGCAGAAAGCCTATAAAGATAATCAAGGGATGACGGACTTAGGTGTCGCTCCATTAGTGGTGAGGTCAGTGGACGGCAGTCGACTGCGAACATTGCCCTACCGCTCAGCCTCTCTTTATCTCTAGATAGAATCATCAGCCACTTCCTTTGACTGACCTACTCATTGCGCTGTCCATCATCCCACTGGGTCATGGTCTACCCCTGCAAGTCACATCCTTTGCTCACAGAATCTAACAATTTACATTTCCTCAAGAACAGAACTACTCTGACTAATAATGACAATGCATTAACTGTGCAAGATAAATGTAAAAACAATCACCACAGCGATGAAGAAATTATGGAACTATTCCAGGGCTTCCACATATATATATATATATATATATATATGTGTGTGTGTGTGTGTGTGTGTGTGTTTTATTAAAGACACACACACATACCTTGAAACACTCGTTTGACATCGAGATTTCGACAAATTGCCGTCAACAGGAGAGGAGGACTGCTCCACTTATGACGAAATTCAAATGGAATTTTGAATTTACATATGAAACTGAGTCAGTTGGGTTTTTGACTTTGACGAAGATCGCTTGTTACGGTTGAAAGATCTTGATCTTTTTTTCCATTTGATATTGTGGTTTGATCTTGGATTGTTATTTCACTTGTTTATGTGAAATCTTGATATATATATATATATATATATATAAAATAAATTCAAAACAAAGGAAACACACAGAAAGACACAGACATAACTCACATCGATATTTCGACCATCGTCGTCGACTCTGCCCTGCCTTCCTGGGGGACTCTTCGCTCTTCACACCTTCTGATGACGACGATGGTCGAAATATCGATGTGAGTTATGTCTGTGTCTTTCTGTGTGTTTCCTTCGTTTTGAATTTATTGTATTTAAAAAAGTCTGCTGGACCGTTTCTATTAATTGGTATATATATATATATATATATATATATACATATATATTATGTGCATTTCATAATTCTATGTATATTATATTCTTAATGCTCTCTTCAAGTATTCATTTTAAACCTTTAGTCAACAATTTATTGTTCTTCATCTTCCTGATGAACAAAGTTTCAAATACATCTAAAGGTTTTACAGTTAAATTCAAAACTGACTGAACTCTGATAAACAATTGTATTTTATTTCACGATTAATATCTTTATTAGTTACACCACATATAGTAATTTATAAAGAGAAACACTTGAAAAGACTAAGGGAAGAATTTTGTTCCTTTGTAAGAATATACTCAGGGGAGTTCTATGTTACCCTTTCTCCTGCTTTTAAAGATAATATAGCTGTTCATGTTGGTTGAAATCATTTTGACAGTCAATGTTTTTACACTGACATCTTCATGTTGCACTGCATAGTTAAGCAAGGAGGTGTGTCCAGTAGGCTGGACGACCTTGTGAAGTCCTAGTTGTTTTCAACCCTTTAGTGCTCACGTAACCAGTTCAAGCTATATGGCTCATGTTTGTCCCGTATCACAGTCTCTGTTGAAGAAACGCCCATTCAAGGACACAGTACGGTATATTGGTTCAAATTACCATCTATGTAACCATGTATATTCACAAAACATACCTACATTGCTTTTGGGACATTAACAAATTTTTATAACACTATATAAGTTTCGTTATCAATACAGATAGACAGTAGTAGTATTTCAATTTTTGAATTCTAGAATGCTCGTAAATCAAACCGACTCTCAATTCAATTACATGAGTGGTCAGGTCAGCTCTCACTTTGCTATAAATAAACTAATTATAAAACTAACGGATAATCAATTTAAGTAATTCTTTGAAATATAATTGGAATTACATTTAAAATAACTTTACGATAAATGTGACGGAAACGGTTCTTTGTTACTTTATGTGAGTTTTAAAAGTAAAATAAACTGGATATAAGGTACGACATTCATGCACTGGCATAATAACATACTATTATCGTGAAAACTTCAACAAGAATAGCCAGTCATAACTGATTGGTTATGGAAGTAAAATTATTGTAACCACAAGTAATATATCTCAGATTTTCAACACAAACTACAAGGTTCTTTTAACTTAGGAGTTTATACATGTCTAAAACTAATGCATTACATGACAAATGTGTGGCAAACATGTAAGAATGGAACGAGAGGAAAGAATCCATTCCAACCAAACGCACAGTTACTCCTTATCAAATGCCCTGAAAAATAAAAATGTTCTAAAAGCTCCAATACATTTGTCCATTATTTTTACTCTTTAGATTTCCTGAAGTAAAAATAAATTGATTATTCATCAATGAATACAGTAACTTATTCACCATGATTTTGGGGTATGAAATATTTTTTCAGTATTAGGAGGAAATGGTCAAAAAATGTTTAACACTTTTCTGCGTCAAAATAAAAGTAAACAAGCAGACCTACAGCTGAATTTGTTTGAATAGCAGCAATTGACTTACATTATTGGTGAAATAAATCTGTATAACAATTGTAGATTTATTTTAAAGTAAATTAAAAATTGTAAAGCAAGAAAATTGCATTTATTATACCTCTACTGATTTATTGTTATGCGTTTAAACAAATATTATCCTTTATTAGACAAAGCATTTCCTTTTACATGTTTAAAGTAAATTGCTGGGTTAAGGAAGAACGATGATTTCTTTACGGTCTGTTGAACATTTACTGAGCAAAGTGTAAAATAAGAAAATGTTGATGGGACTAGAAGCAAATACTTTCTCTGCATGAGGTAACCCAGTTATGGAGAGGCATTGTGCGGTGTTCCCACGGCTAGGAGGGTAGCGGAGAAGAGCCTGCCCTCACTCCCGGCTCTGTCATCCTCTTTTCATACTATATATATATATATATATATATATAATAACTAGAGACATAGTATTTCCCATGTCATACTCCTTAACATGGTTATACAACTATTTTTTTTCTTTCTTTATTGTAAAATCTATATATATATATATATAATATAACTGTTATTTTATATATAATAATAATAATAATAATATAATAATATATATATAATAAAACTGCTAACTGAGTAGCAGTTTGCTTCTCAACGCGAGTACTTCGCACTTCTTCCCGATGACGACGGATGTCGAAATATCGAAGTGAGTTCTGTAGTGTCTTTCTGTGTTCTTTTCTATGTGTTAAAGTGTATATATATATATATATATCAACTAAAATGGTAAAATAAAAACCAACGTCTAATCCACAGTAAGACTAAGATCATATTGACCAAAAACAAACTGATCTTCATCAGAGTCACACTAAAATCAAACTCAATTGAGCCACAATCAGATCATTGTCACGCTCAGATCAACAATGATCAAAGTTGTTTGATTAAAGATCAGGACAATTTTAATTAATTATGTTTTAATTTAAATAACTTAGCTTCTTTTCAAAATATTATAGTACCATTTCTGAATTTCTTACTGTGGTTTAGATATTTTTTATATATACGTAAATGTAATTGTAGTATAAATGTTATATATAAAATTTAAAAATAGGGCTAGCACCTGTAGACCAAGCGGAGGTAATCTTCAGAGTCACATGTTGAATAAGTCATAAGTTCTTCATCATCAGAGAACCACCATATGGATGAAGACACTAACCCTTTTTTAAATTTTTGTTAATATGGTTTATAGAGCAATCTTTATTTCACTGATAAGTTTTAATTAAATCTCGAGCCACATAATAATGTTTCTGTCTTTCTTTTCAGATTGCACACTGAACAAGTCTACACATTAATTATTAAGGTATGTGTGATTAACTAATTCACCTTTAATCATGTCTATAAAATTAAATAGTTTTTTATTTGTTTTTTATAGTTTGTTTTTATCTTATATTCCTTATAATTTTTCACCTATTTATAGGTTTACCCAACCAGTACTGCTTATCTGAATTTCTGTTTATATCTTCTCCTAATTCTATACTTTAAGACCGGGTACGGTTGACAGCACTGGCGGTTGCCGGGTTGGTTACTTGCCGTTGCGTCTACAACGTGCTTGGTCTCCCATTCTCTTTTCTCCTGAAGACGGATTACCCGAAAATTTGAGTCTGTAAGTGTGTTTCCCTACTTTGTGTGTTGCTCTTTGTTAATCTCGAACTCGTATATATATATAAACTAGAATTTTCAAAAGAACACATAGAAAAGAAATCACTGAACTTATATATATACATTTTTGTAAAAGTTGGAAGCAGTCCTTCATTTAAACATATATTGTTAAATAACGCCCCATATTTTGCTTGTATCTGTTTCTTAGATAATTTCTCTTGTTTCCGGAATTCCTACCAAAGTCTATTTATTAAAACTCTAAAGTTTATCACCAATATTGCTAGTCGACATGTTTCGAATGTACCACATTCATCATCAGGACAATAATGATAATAATAGTAGGATTGGGTTTTTGACTCTGATGAAGACTGCTTGTTACGGTTGAAAGATCTTAGTTCTTGTTTTCCCATTTTATATTGTGGTTTGATCATTGATTGTTATTTCACGTGTTTATGTGAAATCTTTTATATATATATATATATATTTGTTGTATGATGCAACTGTGGATATAAGCAATTAAACAGAAAAAAATACCGAAATAAACATCGACAAATATTTAATTGAGTATGTTGACATTTTTATTTCTATTTTAATGACAACAGATGTAAAAATATTGCTGTTCATATCTTCAATAGGCATGTTGAACACTTATGTGAAAATCGCACAAGCAATAATTAACTGTATTCATTCTGTGAAATGATCAGAATAGTCTGTCCAAACATGAGGTGATTTAGAATGTGAAGGTTATCGGATGGAGCACGACCGACGGCTGGAGTTCATACATTGGGTTCGAGTTGCTGTTACAGAAGTTTGGTTTGCGATACACACAACTTTGTTGTAAAGTGTGGAAGCACGAAGCAATGCGCTGACTGCCAGCTGGTGTTGAAACCCCCAAGGATTGCCTTGTTGAAAAGGAAAGCTTGCCAACAGTTGAATTGGAAAGGAGATTGTTGGTAGAATTAGCTGGAGGCGGTGTCGTGATCCCAGCCACCCTCTGTGTCGCCCACATCGCCTCAACAATGTGCTTATTATAGGGAGAGGCCAACAACATTTGACTGCCACGTCTTACGCAAACAGGAAGTGGCACTTCTTTTCTTTGCGCTATCGTGTGTGGCGGTTAGAAACCGCAAAGTAATTTGGTTACTCCCTGAGGCTGGAGGCTGTCTCAACAAGCTGCTAGGACTGCAGTGCTCTCAGAATTCGTAAACAACTACTGATAACACTTGTCACACTAACTCAAGCAGTCACTGTAAATAAAAAAATGAATAAAGAAAGGAAGTAAAGATTAGGCTTTAGCATTAAGGTGGTTTAGAATTGATTTTCATTTTATGTCTTCATTGGGAAATCATGGCATATATATATATATATTTTTTTCCTTGTGGCTTATACGTTCATATATTAATATATATATATATATATATATATATATATATATATATATATATTAACATCAAAAAAAGTGCTCCAACTGGGCTACAAAAGAATAATATGAAGAAAAA